>OZ022507.1:69541975-70042913 GCA_963989385.1 Ctena decussata
CCATTAGTTTAAATTGTCATGTTTACAGAATTGCTAATAAAAGTCTTGTCAGAATTGCAAGCACTGAAGATTCAATAGAGACTGCATTTCGATAAGAGTCTGTTCTGCGTTTATTCGAGTTTTTTTTTTTTTCAACCAAGTCTTTAGAATCGGCATGATACATTTCTTCAAACCGCATATATTGATGTTTTCATGATGTTTTAAGACCATTATTTCTTTAAAAAATCCTTCGGGCACAGACTTCTGATTGACAATGTCTGACATATTAGTAAAGAGTGCCGGAAACAGTATTTTTCAGACAATTTGTCTCCATTACTCGCTACTGGAAAATGGAGATAATTGAGTCGCGATACGACAAAACCAACAAAGTGGTTGTGCGCCCAGCGCAGACTCAGATCAGCCTGGGCATCCGCCCGGTCTGATCAGAGTCTTCGCTGAGCGCTTAAAGGGTAGCTAAGGGGCTAAGCTTTCTCTATGCGGACAGCGAAGACTCTGATCAGACTGGGCGGATGCCCAGGCTGATCTGAGTCTGCGCTGAGCGCACAACCACTTTGTTGGTTTTGTCGTATCGCGGCTTAGTTATTATCCGGTAACGAAAGTTGGATTTGATATGTCTCTTTAGAAGTATCCTTGGCTGACATCTAGCGATCAGAATGACATATTTCAGGAAATTGTTCGTTCCGTATACATGTACTGGACACTTGAAGCTGTATTAACAAACTGGCGTGTGACAGCTGTCACAAGTGGCTGCCATTGTTGTATCACTTGTCTTCCCAATAACCTACATAGTTATTTAGTCATTTGGGGTACCTTTTTTCTTGGGTGGTGGTGGGGGGGGGGGGGGGGGGGTAGAGGGGAGGGGGGGTAGGGGGCCTGCGGGAAATAAACTAATATTAAATACCTTTAACAGATCCTCAAACTAGGTCAACAACGAACAGCAAAACACCTACGCACTTTAGCAGTTGCGGTCATCACGATTGCCACGATGTGGGAAGAGACAGGGTATGAGAACATATTTTCGTACATGGATAACTTTCCACGCCACTGTTTAAAAATCGATAATCGATATTCGCGAATCGAGTTGGTAATGAAATACACTACGAGATATGGGCAAGTCATCTTTTTCTTCTTATTTTATTTTTCCTTATATTCAAATCCATTTTTCCGTGTTCATTTCAAAAACCGCATTAATTTGCGAACAGCCTGATATAATTTTTGAAAAGATTGCATAAGAAATACCGCGGTCATTTTTTAGTTTAAGTTGACTACCCTCAAAATGTATAGAATATATAGTAAATCATGACCTTTTTACTGCGTTGATCAAAGTTTTTACCCGCATATGTCTCTTTTTTTCATAAAATGAAAATTTTCCGTGTTCATTCCGAAAACTACAATTATTCAGCATTTCACTGATATATTTTTTATTGAAATAGGAAGTAAAACAGTGCGGTCATTTTTACATTTTCGATCAGCACCCTTATTTTCTATGCTAGCGCAAATATCCAACAGAATTCACACATTACTCCAGGTGGCGTAGAAAGTTGCGGACGCTAAAGGCGTTCTACAAGGGGAATATTCCAGTGCTCACTGTTTTATATGACCCGACTGCTCTTGTATGGGGAGGAGAATTGGGGGTGGAAGGGGGGGGGGGGGGCGGGCGGAGGGCTGTCAATAACTTGATGAACGCAACTTGATGAACGCAAAGTTCGTAAAAAGTGTCCTCCCTGGATTTTTCAAATAAATAGTACTATAAGATAAGATGAACAGGACATATGTAATGTCATTAATCTTACTGTTTTCTTCAGAAAAAAATGCGTTTTTCTACCAAATTGTCTGCTTGGCAACGTTTGTTTTCCGCTGAAATGCATTAATTTCGTCCGACATATAAGTTCGGCAAAAACAATGTTTGGCTTCTGAGACCAGAGTTGTTAGCTCTAAGGGTTGACAAGCTGATTACCATATTAATTCGGCCATAAGACGGAGATTCATTCCCCCCCACACACAAACAGAATGACTCCAAATATCTGAAACCTACAGTAATTGTGCTGTAAGACGGGATTTCTCTTACGGTCTAAGAAAGCTCAAGATCCATCTTAAAAGGTGGACCTAGAATTTTGTCTTCTTCTTTGGAGTAAATCCCGTCTTCTAACTGAATAAAAAGTTTCATCATGTGCAAACAGAGAAGATTCAGTTCCAACATTTATGAGCAAGTTGTTCTGTAATAAGAGTTATTAGCTCTTGGATTGGGTAACCTGACTGCCAGATTAATTCGGCTATAAGACGGGGCTACCCTCCTCCCCCCCCCCCCCCCCCATTAAAAAAAACCCACACAACAACCTCCAATGCGTTCAATAGTAATTTTGCTATAAAACCGGTTAATCTTGTACAGTCTAAAGTCTACATCCATCTTAAAAGATGGAACTAGAATTTTGTCTACTTCCTTGGAGGGAAATACGCGTCTTATTACGGAATAAAGACATATATCATGTGCTATTAGCAAAGACTATGATCCGACTCATATGTACAGTCTGTTCTGTGATGTACGGTTTGTATATTCCAAAGCGCATGCACAAATCAAAATTAAACATTTCAGGCGCGTCATGAAAAATGTATACTCATACATAGGATAAACGCACGAATTACGCTTGTCCGAACCAGCCTGTACATGGTACTGCACAGTCTGATCAGACCTGCACAGTTCCCTTTCAAAATTGTGCATGCCTAGATATTTTCTTTGCGAAGATCTCACGCTAAATCAGTATATTTTGTATGTGTGCAGGTTGGCAGTGTTTGTATATGCAGATGGTAGTTTTTGCAGGATGCGGACAATAACACCTTTTAATATACAAAGTGATCATTAATGTTACGCTCGATTAACCCGCTAAATACCTGGGCCCAGTTGTTCAAAGCATCGTTAGCCTAACGAGCTCGTTAAGGGGTCAACTCGTTAATTGTTTTGCAACTTTGTAACCAAATACGCTGGTATTTTTTGTTGAAAAAATGTAAGAAGCTTTTGCAGTGCAAAAGCTTCTTACATTTTTTCAACAAAAAATGTAGTTGAAAAAATGTAAGAAGTTTTTGCAGTGCAAAAGCTTCTTACATTTTTCAACAAAAAATATTGGCGTATTTGAGATGTTAACGTTTAAAATTTTAACGAAACGTTAACTAACGACGTCATAAGTTTTGAACAACCGGGCCCAGGAAAATATTTGGTAAGGTCGTGGGTTCGAATCCCAGTTGTTACCTATTTTTTTTTTTTTTTTTTTTTTTGTCTTTCCTGCAATAAATTGAAGTATCTGCAAACAACTTTATATATCATATTTAACAAAATCAATCATTTTTGGCATCTTAATACATGGAAAACAGCTTTGAGAATAAGGACCTTACCATGGATAACTTTCCACGCCACTGTTTAAAAATCGATAATCGATATTCGCGAATCGAGTTGGTAATGAAATACACTACGAGATATGGGCAAGTCATCTTTTTCTTCTTATTTTATTTTTCCTAATATTCAAATCCATTTTTCCGTGTTCATTTCAAAAACCGCATTAATTTGCGAAATTTGCGAACAGCCTGATATAATTTTTGAAAAGATTGCATAAGAAATACCGCGGTCATTTTTTAGTTTAAGTTGACTACCCTCAAAATGTATAGAATATATAGTAAATCATGACCTTTTTACTGCGTTGATCAAAGTTTTTACCCGCATATGTCTCTTTTTTTCATAAAATGAAAATTTTCCGTGTTCATTCCGAAAACTACAATTATTCAGCATTTCACTGATATATTTTTTATTGAAATAGGAAGTAAAACAGTGCGGTCATTTTTACATTTTCGATCAGCACCCTTATTTTCTATGCTAGCGCAAATATCCAACAGAATTCACACATTACTCCAGGTGGCGTAGAAAGTTGCGGACGCTAAAGGCGTTCTACAAGGGGAATATTCCAGTGCTCACTGTTTTATATGACCCGACTGCTCTTGTATGGGGAGGAGAATTGGGGGTGGAAGGGGGGGGGGGGGCGGGCGGAGGGCTGTCAATAACTTGATGAACGCAACTTGATGAACGCAAAGTTCGTAAAAAGTGTCCTCCCTGGATTTTTCAAATAAATAGTACTATAAGATAAGATGAACAGGACATATGTAATGTCATTAATCTTACTGTTTTCTTCAGAAAAAATGCGTTTTTCTACCAAATTGTCTGCTTGGCAACGTTTGTTTTCCGCTGAAATGCATTAATTTCGTCCGACATATAAGTTCGGCAAAAACAATGTTTGGCTTCTGAGACCAGAGTTGTTAGCTCTAAGGGTTGACAAGCTGATTACCATATTAATTCGGCCATAAGACGGAGATTCATTCCCCCCCACACACAAACAGAATGACTCCAAATATCTGAAACCTACAGTAATTGTGCTGTAAGACGGGATTTCTCTTACGGTCTAAGAAAGCTCAAGATCCATCTTAAAAGGTGGACCTAGAATTTTGTCTTCTTCTTTGGAGTAAATCCCGTCTTCTAACTGAATAAAAAGTTTCATCATGTGCAAACAGAGAAGATTCAGTTCCAACATTTATGAGCAAGTTGTTCTGTAATAAGAGTTATTAGCTCTTGGATTGGGTAACCTGACTGCCAGATTAATTCGGCTATAAGACGGGGCTACCCTCCTCCCCCCCCCCCCCATTAAAAAAAACCCACACAACAACCTCCAATGCGTTCAATAGTAATTTTGCTATAAAACCGGTTAATCTTGTACAGTCTAAAGTCTACATCCATCTTAAAAGATGGAACTAGAATTTTGTCTACTTCCTTGGAGGGAAATACGCGTCTTATTACGGAATAAAGACATATATCATGTGCTATTAGCAAAGACTATGATCCGACTCATATGTACAGTCTGTTCTGTGATGTACGGTTTGTATATTCCAAAGCGCATGCACAAATCAAAATTAAACATTTCAGGCGCGTCATGAAAAATGTATACTCATACATAGGATAAACGCACGAATTACGCTTGTCCGAACCAGCCTGTACATGGTACTGCACAGTCTGATCAGACCTGCACAGTTCCCTTTCAAAATTGTGCATGCCTAGATATTTTCTTTGCGAAGATCTCACGCTAAATCAGTATATTTTGTATGTGTGCAGGTTGGCAGTGTTTGTATATGCAGATGGTAGTTTTTGCAGGATGCGGACAATAACACCTTTTAATATACAAAGTGATCATTAATGTTACGCTCGATTAACCCGCTAAATACCTGGGCCCAGTTGTTCAAAGCATCGTTAGCCTAACGAGCTCGTTAAGGGGTCAACTCGTTAATTGTTTTGCAACTTTGTAACCAAATACGCTGGTATTTTTTGTTGAAAAAATGTAAGAAGCTTTTGCAGTGCAAAAGCTTCTTACATTTTTTCAACAAAAAATGTAGTTGAAAAAATGTAAGAAGTTTTTGCAGTGCAAAAGCTTCTTACATTTTTCAACAAAAAATATTGGCGTATTTGAGATATTAACGTTTAAAATTTTAACGAAACGTTAACTAACGACGTCATAAGTTTTGAACAACCGGGCCCAGGAAAATATTTGGTAAGGTCGTGGGTTCGAATCCCAGTTGTTACCTATTTTTTTTTTTTTTTTTTTTTTGTCTTTCCTGCAATAAATTGAAGTATCTGCAAACAACTTTATATATCATATTTAACAAAATCAATCATTTTTGGCATCTTAATACATGGAAAACAGCTTTGAGAATAAGGACCTTACCATGGATAACTTTCCACGCCACTGTTTAAAAATCGATAATCGATATTCGCGAATCGAGTTGGTAATGAAATACACTACGAGATATGGGCAAGTCATCTTTTTCTTCTTATTTTATTTTTCCTTATATTCAAATCCATTTTTCCGTGTTCATTTCAAAAACCGCATTAATTTGCGAACAGCCTGATATAATTTTTGAAAAGATTGCATAAGAAATACCGCGGTCATTTTTTAGTTTAAGTTGACTACCCTCAAAATGTATAGAATATATAGTAAATCATGACCTTTTTACTGCGTTGATCAAAGTTTTTACCCGCATATGTCTCTTTTTTTCATAAAATGAAAATTTTCCGTGTTCATTCCGAAAACTACAATTATTCAGCATTTCACTGATATATTTTTTATTGAAATAGGAAGTAAAACAGTGCGGTCATTTTTACATTTTCGATCAGCACCCTTATTTTCTATGCTAGCGCAAATATCCAACAGAATTCACACATTACTCCAGGTGGCGTAGAAAGTTGCGGACGCTAAAGGCGTTCTACAAGGGGAATATTCCAGTGCTCACTGTTTTATATGACCCGACTGCTCTTGTATGGGGAGGAGAATTGGGGGTGGAAGGGGGGGGGGGGGCGGGCGGAGGGCTGTCAATAACTTGATGAACGCAACTTGATGAACGCAAAGTTCGTAAAAAGTGTCCTCCCTGGATTTTTCAAATAAATAGTACTATAAGATAAGATGAACAGGACATATGTAATGTCATTAATCTTACTGTTTTCTTCAGAAAAAATGCGTTTTTCTACCAAATTGTCTGCTTGGCAACGTTTGTTTTCCGCTGAAATGCATTAATTTCGTCCGACATATAAGTTCGGCAAAAACAATGTTTGGCTTCTGAGACCAGAGTTGTTAGCTCTAAGGGTTGACAAGCTGATTACCATATTAATTCGGCCATAAGACGGAGATTCATTCCCCCCCACACACAAACAGAATGACTCCAAATATCTGAAACCTACAGTAATTGTGCTGTAAGACGGGATTTCTCTTACGGTCTAAGAAAGCTCAAGATCCATCTTAAAAGGTGGACCTAGAATTTTGTCTTCTTCTTTGGAGTAAATCCCGTCTTCTAACTGAATAAAAAGTTTCATCATGTGCAAACAGAGAAGATTCAGTTCCAACATTTATGAGCAAGTTGTTCTGTAATAAGAGTTATTAGCTCTTGGATTGGGTAACCTGACTGCCAGATTAATTCGGCTATAAGACGGGGCTACCCTCCTCCCCCCCCCCCCCCCCATTAAAAAAAACCCACACAACAACCTCCAATGCGTTCAATAGTAATTTTGCTATAAAACCGGTTAATCTTGTACAGTCTAAAGTCTACATCCATCTTAAAAGATGGAACTAGAATTTTGTCTACTTCCTTGGAGGGAAATACGCGTCTTATTACGGAATAAAGACATATATCATGTGCTATTAGCAAAGACTATGATCCGACTCATATGTACAGTCTGTTCTGTGATGTACGGTTTGTATATTCCAAAGCGCATGCACAAATCAAAATTAAACATTTCAGGCGCGTCATGAAAAATGTATACTCATACATAGGATAAACGCACGAATTACGCTTGTCCGAACCAGCCTGTACATGGTACTGCACAGTCTGATCAGACCTGCACAGTTCCCTTTCAAAATTGTGCATGCCTAGATATTTTCTTTGCGAAGATCTCACGCTAAATCAGTATATTTTGTATGTGTGCAGGTTGGCAGTGTTTGTATATGCAGATGGTAGTTTTTGCAGGATGCGGACAATAACACCTTTTAATATACAAAGTGATCATTAATGTTACGCTCGATTAACCCGCTAAATACCTGGGCCCAGTTGTTCAAAGCATCGTTAGCCTAACGAGCTCGTTAAGGGGTCAACTCGTTAATTGTTTTGCAACTTTGTAACCAAAAACGCTGGTATTTTTTGTTGAAAAAATGTAAGAAGCTTTTGCAGTGCAAAAGCTTCTTACATTTTTTCAACAAAAAATGTAGTTGAAAAAATGTAAGAAGTTTTTGCAGTGCAAAAGCTTCTTACATTTTTCAACAAAAAATATTGGCGTATTTGAGATATTAACGTTTAAAATTTTAACGAAACGTTAACTAACGACGTCATAAGTTTTGAACAACCGGGCCCAGGAAAATATTTGGTAAGGTCGTGGGTTCGAATCCCAGTTGTTACCTATTTTTTTTTTTTTTTTTTTTTTTGTCTTTCCTGCAATAAATTGAAGTATCTGCAAACAACTTTATATATCATATTTAACAAAATCAATCATTTTTGGCATCTTAATACATGGAAAACAGCTTTGAGAATAAGGACCTTACCATGGATAACTTTCCACGCCACTGTTTAAAAATCGATAATCGATATTCGCGAATCGAGTTGGTAATGAAATACACTACGAGAT
Source organism: Ctena decussata (assembly GCA_963989385.1). Taxonomy (NCBI): domain Eukaryota; kingdom Metazoa; phylum Mollusca; class Bivalvia; order Lucinida; family Lucinidae; genus Ctena; species Ctena decussata. Next base: position 69,550,173 of record OZ022507.1, read on the forward strand.
ATGGGCAAGTCATCTTTTTCTTCTTATTTTATTTTTCCTTATATTCAAATCCATTTTTCCGTGTTCATTTCAAAAACCGCATTAATTTGCGAACAGCCTGATATAATTTTTGAAAAGATTGCATAAGAAATACCGCGGTCATTTTTTAGTTTAAGTTGACTACCCTCAAAATGTATAGAATATATAGTAAATCATGACCTTTTTACTGCGTTGATCAAAGTTTTTACCCGCATATGTCTCTTTTTTTCATAAAATGAAAATTTTCCGTGTTCATTCCGAAAACTACAATTATTCAGCATTTCACTGATATATTTTTTATTGAAATAGGAAGTAAAACAGTGCGGTCATTTTTACATTTTCGATCAGCACCCTTATTTTCTATGCTAGCGCAAATATCCAACAGAATTCACACATTACTCCAGGTGGCGTAGAAAGTTGCGGACGCTAAAGGCGTTCTACAAGGGGAATATTCCAGTGCTCACTGTTTTATATGACCCGACTGCTCTTGTATGGGGAGGAGAATTGGGGGTGGAAGGGGGGGGGGGGGGGCGGGCGGAGGGCTGTCAATAACTTGATGAACGCAACTTGATGAACGCAAAGTTCGTAAAAAGTGTCCTCCCTGGATTTTTCAAATAAATAGTACTATAAGATAAGATGAACAGGACATATGTAATGTCATTAATCTTACTGTTTTCTTCAGAAAAAATGCGTTTTTCTACCAAATTGTCTGCTTGGCAACGTTTGTTTTCCGCTGAAATGCATTAATTTCGTCCGACATATAAGTTCGGCAAAAACAATGTTTGGCTTCTGAGACCAGAGTTGTTAGCTCTAAGGGTTGACAAGCTGATTACCATATTAATTCGGCCATAAGACGGAGATTCATTCCCCCCCACACACAAACAGAATGACTCCAAATATCTGAAACCTACAGTAATTGTGCTGTAAGACGGGATTTCTCTTACGGTCTAAGAAAGCTCAAGATCCATCTTAAAAGGTGGACCTAGAATTTTGTCTTCTTCTTTGGAGTAAATCCCGTCTTCTAACTGAATAAAAAGTTTCATCATGTGCAAACAGAGAAGATTCAGTTCCAACATTTATGAGCAAGTTGTTCTGTAATAAGAGTTATTAGCTCTTGGATTGGGTAACCTGACTGCCAGATTAATTCGGCTATAAGACGGGGCTACCCTCCTCCCCCCCCCCCCCCCATTAAAAAAAACCCACACAACAACCTCCAATGCGTTCAATAGTAATTTTGCTATAAAACCGGTTAATCTTGTACAGTCTAAAGTCTACATCCATCTTAAAAGATGGAACTAGAATTTTGTCTACTTCCTTGGAGGGAAATACGCGTCTTATTACGGAATAAAGACATATATCATGTGCTATTAGCAAAGACTATGATCCGACTCATATGTACAGTCTGTTCTGTGATGTACGGTTTGTATATTCCAAAGCGCATGCACAAATCAAAATTAAACATTTCAGGCGCGTCATGAAAAATGTATACTCATACATAGGATAAACGCACGAATTACGCTTGTCCGAACCAGCCTGTACATGGTACTGCACAGTCTGATCAGACCTGCACAGTTCCCTTTCAAAATTGTGCATGCCTAGATATTTTCTTTGCGAAGATCTCACGCTAAATCAGTATATTTTGTATGTGTGCAGGTTGGCAGTGTTTGTATATGCAGATGGTAGTTTTTGCAGGATGCGGACAATAACACCTTTTAATATACAAAGTGATCATTAATGTTACGCTCGATTAACCCGCTAAATACCTGGGCCCAGTTGTTCAAAGCATCGTTAGCCTAACGAGCTCGTTAAGGGGTCAACTCGTTAATTGTTTTGCAACTTTGTAACCAAATACGCTGGTATTTTTTGTTGAAAAAATGTAAGAAGCTTTTCAACAAAAAATGTAGTTGAAAAAATGTAAGAAGTTTTTGCAGTGCAAAAGCTTCTTACATTTTTCAACAAAAAATATTGGCGTATTTGAGATATTAACGTTTAAAATTTTAACGAAACGTTAACTAACGACGTCATAAGTTTTGAACAACCGGGCCCAGGAAAATATTTGGTAAGGTCGTGGGTTCGAATCCCAGTTGTTACCTATTTTTTTTTTTTTTTTTTTTTTTTGTCTTTCCTGCAATAAATTGAAGTATCTGCAAACAACTTTATATATCATATTTAACAAAATCAATCATTTTTGGCATCTTAATACATGGAAAACAGCTTTGAGAATAAGGACCTTACCATGGATAACTTTCCACGCCACTGTTTAAAAATCGATAATCGATATTCGCGAATCGAGTTGGTAATGAAATACACTACGAGATATGGGCAAGTCATCTTTTTCTTCTTATTTTATTTTTCCTTATATTCAAATCCATTTTTCCGTGTTCATTTCAAAAACCGCATTAATTTGCGAACAGCCTGATATAATTTTTGAAAAGATTGCATAAGAAATACCGCGGTCATTTTTTAGTTTAAGTTGACTACCCTCAAAATGTATAGAATATATAGTAAATCATGACCTTTTTACTGCGTTGATCAAAGTTTTTACCCGCATATGTCTCTTTTTTTCATAAAATGAAAATTTTCCGTGTTCATTCCGAAAACTACAATTATTCAGCATTTCACTGATATATTTTTTATTGAAATAGGAAGTAAAACAGTGCGGTCATTTTTACATTTTCGATCAGCACCCTTATTTTCTATGCTAGCGCAAATATCCAACAGAATTCACACATTACTCCAGGTGGCGTAGAAAGTTGCGGACGCTAAAGGCGTTCTACAAGGGGAATATTCCAGTGCTCACTGTTTTATATGACCCGACTGCTCTTGTATGGGGAGGAGAATTGGGGGTGGAAGGGGGGGGGGGGCGGGCGGAGGGCTGTCAATAACTTGATGAACGCAACTTGATGAACGCAAAGTTCGTAAAAAGTGTCCTCCCTGGATTTTTCAAATAAATAGTACTATAAGATAAGATGAACAGGACATATGTAATGTCATTAATCTTACTGTTTTCTTCAGAAAAAATGCGTTTTTCTACCAAATTGTCTGCTTGGCAACGTTTGTTTTCCGCTGAAATGCATTAATTTCGTCCGACATATAAGTTCGGCAAAAACAATGTTTGGCTTCTGAGACCAGAGTTGTTAGCTCTAAGGGTTGACAAGCTGATTACCATATTAATTCGGCCATAAGACGGAGATTCATTCCCCCCCCCACACACAAACAGAATGACTCCAAATATCTGAAACCTACAGTAATTGTGCTGTAAGACGGGATTTCTCTTACGGTCTAAGAAAGCTCAAGATCCATCTTAAAAGGTGGACCTAGAATTTTGTCTTCTTCTTTGGAGTAAATCCCGTCTTCTAACTGAATAAAAAGTTTCATCATGTGCAAACAGAGAAGATTCAGTTCCAACATTTATGAGCAAGTTGTTCTGTAATAAGAGTTATTAGCTCTTGGATTGGGTAACCTGACTGCCAGATTAATTCGGCTATAAGACGGGGCTACCCTCCTCCCCCCCCCCCCCATTAAAAAAAACCCACACAACAACCTCCAATGCGTTCAATAGTAATTTTGCTATAAAACCGGTTAATCTTGTACAGTCTAAAGTCTACATCCATCTTAAAAGATGGAACTAGAATTTTGTCTACTTCCTTGGAGGGAAATACGCGTCTTATTACGGAATAAAGACATATATCATGTGCTATTAGCAAAGACTATGATCCGACTCATATGTACAGTCTGTTCTGTGATGTACGGTTTGTATATTCCAAAGCGCATGCACAAATCAAAATTAAACATTTCAGGCGCGTCATGAAAAATGTATACTCATACATAGGATAAACGCACGAATTACGCTTGTCCGAACCAGCCTGTACATGGTACTGCACAGTCTGATCAGACCTGCACAGTTCCCTTTCAAAATTGTGCATGCCTAGATATTTTCTTTGCGAAGATCTCACGCTAAATCAGTATATTTTGTATGTGTGCAGGTTGGCAGTGTTTGTATATGCAGATGGTAGTTTTTGCAGGATGCGGACAATAACACCTTTTAATATACAAAGTGATCATTAATGTTACGCTCGATTAACCCGCTAAATACCTGGGCCCAGTTGTTCAAAGCATCGTTAGCCTAACGAGCTCGTTAAGGGGTCAACTCGTTAATTGTTTTGCAACTTTGTAACCAAATACGCTGGTATTTTTTGTTGAAAAAATGTAAGAAGCTTTTGCAGTGCAAAAGCTTCTTACATTTTTTCAACAAAAAATGTAGTTGAAAAAATGTAAGAAGTTTTTGCAGTGCAAAAGCTTCTTACATTTTTCAACAAAAAATATTGGCGTATTTGAGATATTAACGTTTAAAATTTTAACGAAACGTTAACTAACGACGTCATAAGTTTTGAACAACCGGGCCCAGGAAAATATTTGGTAAGGTCGTGGGTTCGAATCCCAGTTGTTACCTATTTTTTTTTTTTTTTTTTTTTGTCTTTCCTGCAATAAATTGAAGTATCTGCAAACAACTTTATATATCATATTTAACAAAATCAATCATTTTTGGCATCTTAATACATGGAAAACAGCTTTGAGAATAAGGACCTTACCATGGATAACTTTCCACGCCACTGTTTAAAAATCGATAATCGATATTCGCGAATCGAGTTGGTAATGAAATACACTACGAGATATGGGCAAGTCATCTTTTTCTTCTTATTTTATTTTTCCTTATATTCAAATCCATTTTTCCGTGTTCATTTCAAAAACCGCATTAATTTGCGAACAGCCTGATATAATTTTTGAAAAGATTGCATAAGAAATACCGCGGTCATTTTTTAGTTTAAGTTGACTACCCTCAAAATGTATAGAATATATAGTAAATCATGACCTTTTTACTGCGTTGATCAAAGTTTTTACCCGCATATGTCTCTTTTTTTCATAAAATGAAAATTTTCCGTGTTCATTCCGAAAACTACAATTATTCAGCATTTCACTGATATATTTTTTATTGAAATAGGAAGTAAAACAGTGCGGTCATTTTTACATTTTCGATCAGCACCCTTATTTTCTATGCTAGCGCAAATATCCAACAGAATTCACACATTACTCCAGGTGGCGTAGAAAGTTGCGGACGCTAAAGGCGTTCTACAAGGGGAATATTCCAGTGCTCACTGTTTTATATGACCCGACTGCTCTTGTATGGGGAGGAGAATTGGGGGTGGAAGGGGGGGGGGGGGCGGGCGGAGGGCTGTCAATAACTTGATGAACGCAACTTGATGAACGCAAAGTTCGTAAAAAGTGTCCTCCCTGGATTTTTCAAATAAATAGTACTATAAGATAAGATGAACAGGACATATGTAATGTCATTAATCTTACTGTTTTCTTCAGAAAAAATGCGTTTTTCTACCAAATTGTCTGCTTGGCAACGTTTGTTTTCCGCTGAAATGCATTAATTTCGTCCGACATATAAGTTCGGCAAAAACAATGTTTGGCTTCTGAGACCAGAGTTGTTAGCTCTAAGGGTTGACAAGCTGATTACCATATTAATTCGGCCATAAGACGGAGATTCATTCCCCCCCACACACAAACAGAATGACTCCAAATATCTGAAACCTACAGTAATTGTGCTGTAAGACGGGATTTCTCTTACGGTCTAAGAAAGCTCAAGATCCATCTTAAAAGGTGGACCTAGAATTTTGTCTTCTTCTTTGGAGTAAATCCCGTCTTCTAACTGAATAAAAAGTTTCATCATGTGCAAACAGAGAAGATTCAGTTCCAACATTTATGAGCAAGTTGTTCTGTAATAAGAGTTATTAGCTCTTGGATTGGGTAACCTGACTGCCAGATTAATTCGGCTATAAGACGGGGCTACCCTCCTCCCCCCCCCCCCCATTAAAAAAAACCCACACAACAACCTCCAATGCGTTCAATAGTAATTTTGCTATAAAACCGGTTAATCTTGTACAGTCTAAAGTCTACATCCATCTTAAAAGATGGAACTAGAATTTTGTCTACTTCCTTGGAGGGAAATACGCGTCTTATTACGGAATAAAGACATATATCATGTGCTATTAGCAAAGACTATGATCCGACTCATATGTACAGTCTGTTCTGTGATGTACGGTTTGTATATTCCAAAGCGCATGCACAAATCAAAATTAAACATTTCAGGCGCGTCATGAAAAATGTATACTCATACATAGGATAAACGCACGAATTACGCTTGTCCGAACCAGCCTGTACATGGTACTGCACAGTCTGATCAGACCTGCACAGTTCCCTTTCAAAATTGTGCATGCCTAGATATTTTCTTTGCGAAGATCTCACGCTAAATCAGTATATTTTGTATGTGTGCAGGTTGGCAGTGTTTGTATATGCAGATGGTAGTTTTTGCAGGATGCGGACAATAACACCTTTTAATATACAAAGTGATCATTAATGTTACGCTCGATTAACCCGCTAAATACCTGGGCCCAGTTGTTCAAAGCATCGTTAGCCTAACGAGCTCGTTAAGGGGTCAACTCGTTAATTGTTTTGCAACTTTGTAACCAAATACGCTGGTATTTTTTGTTGAAAAAATGTAAGAAGCTTTTGCAGTGCAAAAGCTTCTTACATTTTTTCAACAAAAAATGTAGTTGAAAAAATGTAAGAAGTTTTTGCAGTGCAAAAGCTTCTTACATTTTTCAACAAAAAATATTGGCGTATTTGAGATATTAACGTTTAAAATTTTAACGAAACGTTAACTAACGACGTCATAAGTTTTGAACAACCGGGCCCAGGAAAATATTTGGTAAGGTCGTGGGTTCGAATCCCAGTTGTTACCTATTTTTTTTTTTTTTTTTTTTTTGTCTTTCCTGCAATAAATTGAAGTATCTGCAAACAACTTTATATATCATATTTAACAAAATCAATCATTTTTGGCATCTTAATACATGGAAAACAGCTTTGAGAATAAGGACCTTACCATGGATAACTTTCCACGCCACTGTTTAAAAATCGATAATCGATATTCGCGAATCGAGTTGGTAATGAAATACACTACGAGATATGGGCAAGTCATCTTTTTCTTCTTATTTTATTTTTCCTTATATTCAAATCCATTTTTCCGTGTTCATTTCAAAAACCGCATTAATTTGCGAACAGCCTGATATAATTTTTGAAAAGATTGCATAAGAAATACCGCGGTCATTTTTTAGTTTAAGTTGACTACCCTCAAAATGTATAGAATATATAGTAAATCATGACCTTTTTACTGCGTTGATCAAAGTTTTTACCCGCATATGTCTCTTTTTTTCATAAAATGAAAATTTTCCGTGTTCATTCCGAAAACTACAATTATTCAGCATTTCACTGATATATTTTTTATTGAAATAGGAAGTAAAACAGTGCGGTCATTTTTACATTTTCGATCAGCACCCTTATTTTCTATGCTAGCGCAAATATCCAACAGAATTCACACATTACTCCAGGTGGCGTAGAAAGTTGCGGACGCTAAAGGCGTTCTACAAGGGGAATATTCCAGTGCTCACTGTTTTATATGACCCGACTGCTCTTGTATGGGGAGGAGAATTGGGGGTGGAAGGGGGGGGGGGGGCGGGCGGAGGGCTGTCAATAACTTGATGAACGCAACTTGATGAACGCAAAGTTCGTAAAAAGTGTCCTCCCTGGATTTTTCAAATAAATAGTACTATAAGATAAGATGAACAGGACATATGTAATGTCATTAATCTTACTGTTTTCTTCAGAAAAAATGCGTTTTTCTACCAAATTGTCTGCTTGGCAACGTTTGTTTTCCGCTGAAATGCATTAATTTCGTCCGACATATAAGTTCGGCAAAAACAATGTTTGGCTTCTGAGACCAGAGTTGTTAGCTCTAAGGGTTGACAAGCTGATTACCATATTAATTCGGCCATAAGACGGAGATTCATTCCCCCCCACACACAAACAGAATGACTCCAAATATCTGAAACCTACAGTAATTGTGCTGTAAGACGGGATTTCTCTTACGGTCTAAGAAAGCTCAAGATCCATCTTAAAAGGTGGACCTAGAATTTTGTCTTCTTCTTTGGAGTAAATCCCGTCTTCTAACTGAATAAAAAGTTTCATCATGTGCAAACAGAGAAGATTCAGTTCCAACATTTATGAGCAAGTTGTTCTGTAATAAGAGTTATTAGCTCTTGGATTGGGTAACCTGACTGCCAGATTAATTCGGCTATAAGACGGGGCTACCCTCCTCCCCCCCCCCCCCCATTAAAAAAAACCCACACAACAACCTCCAATGCGTTCAATAGTAATTTTGCTATAAAACCGGTTAATCTTGTACAGTCTAAAGTCTACATCCATCTTAAAAGATGGAACTAGAATTTTGTCTACTTCCTTGGAGGGAAATACGCGTCTTATTACGGAATAAAGACATATATCATGTGCTATTAGCAAAGACTATGATCCGACTCATATGTACAGTCTGTTCTGTGATGTACGGTTTGTATATTCCAAAGCGCATGCACAAATCAAAATTAAACATTTCAGGCGCGTCATGAAAAATGTATACTCATACATAGGATAAACGCACGAATTACGCTTGTCCGAACCAGCCTGTACATGGTACTGCACAGTCTGATCAGACCTGCACAGTTCCCTTTCAAAATTGTGCATGCCTAGATATTTTCTTTGCGAAGATCTCACGCTAAATCAGTATATTTTGTATGTGTGCAGGTTGGCAGTGTTTGTATATGCAGATGGTAGTTTTTGCAGGATGCGGACAATAACACCTTTTAATATACAAAGTGATCATTAATGTTACGCTCGATTAACCCGCTAAATACCTGGGCCCACAGTTGTTCAAAGCATCGTTAGCCTAACGAGCTCGTTAAGGGGTCAACTCGTTAATTGTTTTGCAACTTTGTAACCAAATACGCTGGTATTTTTTGTTGAAAAAATGTAAGAAGCTTTTGCAGTGCAAAAGCTTCTTACATTTTTTCAACAAAAAATGTAGTTGAAAAAATGTAAGAAGTTTTTGCAGTGCAAAAGCTTCTTACATTTTTCAACAAAAAATATTGGCGTATTTGAGATATTAACGTTTAAAATTTAACGAAACGTTAACTAACGACGTCATAAGTTTTGAACAACCGGGCCCAGGAAAATATTTGGTAAGGTCGTGGGTTCGAATCCCAGTTGTTACCTATTTTTTTTTTTTTTTTTTTTGTCTTTCCTGCAATAAATTGAAGTATCTGCAAACAACTTTATATATCATATTTAACAAAATCAATCATTTTTGGCATCTTAATACATGGAAAACAGCTTTGAGAATAAGGACCTTACCATGGATAACTTTCCACGCCACTGTTTAAAAATCGATAATCGATATTCGCGAATCGAGTTGGTAATGAAATACACTACGAGATATGGGCAAGTCATCTTTTTCTTCTTATTTTATTTTTCCTTATATTCAAATCCATTTTTCCGTGTTCATTTCAAAAACCGCATTAATTTGCGAACAGCCTGATATAATTTTTGAAAAGATTGCATAAGAAATACCGCGGTCATTTTTTAGTTTAAGTTGACTACCCTCAAAATGTATAGAATATATAGTAAATCATGACCTTTTTACTGCGTTGATCAAAGTTTTTACCCGCATATGTCTCTTTTTTTCATAAAATGAAAATTTTCCGTGTTCATTCCGAAAACTACAATTATTCAGCATTTCACTGATATATTTTTTATTGAAATAGGAAGTAAAACAGTGCGGTCATTTTTACATTTTCGATCAGCACCCTTATTTTCTATGCTAGCGCAAATATCCAACAGAATTCACACATTACTCCAGGTGGCGTAGAAAGTTGCGGACGCTAAAGGCGTTCTACAAGGGGAATATTCCAGTGCTCACTGTTTTATATGACCCGACTGCTCTTGTATGGGGAGGAGAATTGGGGGTGGAAGGGGGGGGGGGGGCGGGCGGAGGGCTGTCAATAACTTGATGAACGCAACTTGATGAACGCAAAGTTCGTAAAAAGTGTCCTCCCTGGATTTTTCAAATAAATAGTACTATAAGATAAGATGAACAGGACATATGTAATGTCATTAATCTTACTGTTTTCTTCAGAAAAAATGCGTTTTTCTACCAAATTGTCTGCTTGGCAACGTTTGTTTTCCGCTGAAATGCATTAATTTCGTCCGACATATAAGTTCGGCAAAAACAATGTTTGGCTTCTGAGACCAGAGTTGTTAGCTCTAAGGGTTGACAAGCTGATTACCATATTAATTCGGCCATAAGACGGAGATTCATTCCCCCCCACACACAAACAGAATGACTCCAAATATCTGAAACCTACAGTAATTGTGCTGTAAGACGGGATTTCTCTTACGGTCTAAGAAAGCTCAAGATCCATCTTAAAAGGTGGACCTAGAATTTTGTCTTCTTCTTTGGAGTAAATCCCGTCTTCTAACTGAATAAAAAGTTTCATCATGTGCAAACAGAGAAGATTCAGTTCCAACATTTATGAGCAAGTTGTTCTGTAATAAGAGTTATTAGCTCTTGGATTGGGTAACCTGACTGCCAGATTAATTCGGCTATAAGACGGGGCTACCCTCCTCCCCCCCCCCCCCATTAAAAAAAACCCACACAACAACCTCCAATGCGTTCAATAGTAATTTTGCTATAAAACCGGTTAATCTTGTACAGTCTAAAGTCTACATCCATCTTAAAAGATGGAACTAGAATTTTGTCTACTTCCTTGGAGGGAAATACGCGTCTTATTACGGAATAAAGACATATATCATGTGCTATTAGCAAAGACTATGATCCGACTCATATGTACAGTCTGTTCTGTGATGTACGGTTTGTATATTCCAAAGCGCATGCACAAATCAAAATTAAACATTTCAGGCGCGTCATGAAAAATGTATACTCATACATAGGATAAACGCACGAATTACGCTTGTCCGAACCAGCCTGTACATGGTACTGCACAGTCTGATCAGACCTGCACAGTTCCCTTTCAAAATTGTGCATGCCTAGATATTTTCTTTGCGAAGATCTCACGCTAAATCAGTATATTTTGTATGTGTGCAGGTTGGCAGTGTTTGTATATGCAGATGGTAGTTTTTGCAGGATGCGGACAATAACACCTTTTAATATACAAAGTGATCATTAATGTTACGCTCGATTAACCCGCTAAATACCTGGGCCCAGTTGTTCAAAGCATCGTTAGCCTAACGAGCTCGTTAAGGGGTCAACTCGTTAATTGTTTTGCAACTTTGTAACCAAATACGCTGGTATTTTTTGTTGAAAAAATGTAAGAAGCTTTTGCAGTGCAAAAGCTTCTTACATTTTTTCAACAAAAAATGTAGTTGAAAAAATGTAAGAAGTTTTTGCAGTGCAAAAGCTTCTTACATTTTTCAACAAAAAATATTGGCGTATTTGAGATATTAACGTTTAAAATTTTAACGAAACGTTAACTAACGACGTCATAAGTTTTGAACAACCGGGCCCAGGAAAATATTTGGTAAGGTCGTGGGTTCGAATCCCAGTTGTTACCTATTTTTTTTTTTTTTTTTTTTTTGTCTTTCCTGCAATAAATTGAAGTATCTGCAAACAACTTTATATATCATATTTAACAAAATCAATCATTTTTGGCATCTTAATACATGGAAAACAGCTTTGAGAATAAGGACCTTACCATGGATAACTTTCCACGCCACTGTTTAAAAATCGATAATCGATATTCGCGAATCGAGTTGGTAATGAAATACACTACGAGATATGGGCAAGTCATCTTTTTCTTCTTATTTTATTTTTCCTTATATTCAAATCCATTTTTCCGTGTTCATTTCAAAAACCGCATTAATTTGCGAACAGCCTGATATAATTTTTGAAAAGATTGCATAAGAAATACCGCGGTCATTTTTTAGTTTAAGTTGACTACCCTCAAAATGTATAGAATATATAGTAAATCATGACCTTTTTACTGCGTTGATCAAAGTTTTTACCCGCATATGTCTCTTTTTTTCATAAAATGAAAATTTTCCGTGTTCATTCCGAAAACTACAATTATTCAGCATTTCACTGATATATTTTTTATTGAAATAGGAAGTAAAACAGTGCGGTCATTTTTACATTTTCGATCAGCACCCTTATTTTCTATGCTAGCGCAAATATCCAACAGAATTCACACATTACTCCAGGTGGCGTAGAAAGTTGCGGACGCTAAAGGCGTTCTACAAGGGGAATATTCCAGTGCTCACTGTTTTATATGACCCGACTGCTCTTGTATGGGGAGGAGAATTGGGGGTGGAAGGGGGGGGGGGGGCGGGCGGAGGGCTGTCAATAACTTGATGAACGCAACTTGATGAACGCAAAGTTCGTAAAAAGTGTCCTCCCTGGATTTTTCAAATAAATAGTACTATAAGATAAGATGAACAGGACATATGTAATGTCATTAATCTTACTGTTTTCTTCAGAAAAAATGCGTTTTTCTACCAAATTGTCTGCTTGGCAACGTTTGTTTTCCGCTGAAATGCATTAATTTCGTCCGACATATAAGTTCGGCAAAAACAATGTTTGGCTTCTGAGACCAGAGTTGTTAGCTCTAAGGGTTGACAAGCTGATTACCATATTAATTCGGCCATAAGACGGAGATTCATTCCCCCCCACACACAAACAGAATGACTCCAAATATCTGAAACCTACAGTAATTGTGCTGTAAGACGGGATTTCTCTTACGGTCTAAGAAAGCTCAAGATCCATCTTAAAAGGTGGACCTAGAATTTTGTCTTCTTCTTTGGAGTAAATCCCGTCTTCTAACTGAATAAAAAGTTTCATCATGTGCAAACAGAGAAGATTCAGTTCCAACATTTATGAGCAAGTTGTTCTGTAATAAGAGTTATTAGCTCTTGGATTGGGTAACCTGACTGCCAGATTAATTCGGCTATAAGACGGGGCTACCCTCCTCCCCCCCCCCCCCCATTAAAAAAAACCCACACAACAACCTCCAATGCGTTCAATAGTAATTTTGCTATAAAACCGGTTAATCTTGTACAGTCTAAAGTCTACATCCATCTTAAAAGATGGAACTAGAATTTTGTCTACTTCCTTGGAGGGAAATACGCGTCTTATTACGGAATAAAGACATATATCATGTGCTATTAGCAAAGACTATGATCCGACTCATATGTACAGTCTGTTCTGTGATGTACGGTTTGTATATTCCAAAGCGCATGCACAAATCAAAATTAAACATTTCAGGCGCGTCATGAAAAATGTATACTCATACATAGGATAAACGCACGAATTACGCTTGTCCGAACCAGCCTGTACATGGTACTGCACAGTCTGATCAGACCTGCACAGTTCCCTTTCAAAATTGTGCATGCCTAGATATTTTCTTTGCGAAGATCTCACGCTAAATCAGTATATTTTGTATGTGTGCAGGTTGGCAGTGTTTGTATATGCAGATGGTAGTTTTTGCAGGATGCGGACAATAACACCTTTTAATATACAAAGTGATCATTAATGTTACGCTCGATTAACCCGCTAAATACCTGGGCCCAGTTGTTCAAAGCATCGTTAGCCTAACGAGCTCGTTAAGGGGTCAACTCGTTAATTGTTTTGCAACTTTGTAACCAAATACGCTGGTATTTTTTGTTGAAAAAATGTAAGAAGCTTTTGCAGTGCAAAAGCTTCTTACATTTTTTCAACAAAAAATGTAGTTGAAAAAATGTAAGAAGTTTTTGCAGTGCAAAAGCTTCTTACATTTTTCAACAAAAAATATTGGCGTATTTGAGATATTAACGTTTAAAATTTTAACGAAACGTTAACTAACGACGTCATAAGTTTTGAACAACCGGGCCCAGGAAAATATTTGGTAAGGTCGTGGGTTCGAATCCCAGTTGTTACCTATTTTTTTTTTTTTTTTTTTGTCTTTCCTGCAATAAATTGAAGTATCTGCAAACAACTTTATATATCATATTTAACAAAATCAATCATTTTTGGCATCTTAATACATGGAAAACAGCTTTGAGAATAAGGACCTTACCTAAAGGCGTTCTACAAGGGGAATATTCCAGTGCTCACTGTTTTATATGACCCGACTGCTCTTGTATGGGGAGGAGAATTGGGGGTGGAAGGGGGGGGGGGGGCGGGCGGAGGGCTGTCAATAACTTGATGAACGCAACTTGATGAACGCAAAGTTCGTAAAAAGTGTCCTCCCTGGATTTTTCAAATAAATAGTACTATAAGATAAGATGAACAGGACATATGTAATGTCATTAATCTTACTGTTTTCTTCAGAAAAAATGCGTTTTTCTACCAAATTGTCTGCTTGGCAACGTTTGTTTTCCGCTGAAATGCATTAATTTCGTCCGACATATAAGTTCGGCAAAAACAATGTTTGGCTTCTGAGACCAGAGTTGTTAGCTCTAAGGGTTGACAAGCTGATTACCATATTAATTCGGCCATAAGACGGAGATTCATTCCCCCCCACACACAAACAGAATGACTCCAAATATCTGAAACCTACAGTAATTGTGCTGTAAGACGGGATTTCTCTTACGGTCTAAGAAAGCTCAAGATCCATCTTAAAAGGTGGACCTAGAATTTTGTCTTCTTCTTTGGAGTAAATCCCGTCTTCTAACTGAATAAAAAGTTTCATCATGTGCAAACAGAGAAGATTCAGTTCCAACATTTATGAGCAAGTTGTTCTGTAATAAGAGTTATTAGCTCTTGGATTGGGTAACCTGACTGCCAGATTAATTCGGCTATAAGACGGGGCTACCCTCCTCCCCCCCCCCCCCCATTAAAAAAAACCCACACAACAACCTCCAATGCGTTCAATAGTAATTTTGCTATAAAACCGGTTAATCTTGTACAGTCTAAAGTCTACATCCATCTTAAAAGATGGAACTAGAATTTTGTCTACTTCCTTGGAGGGAAATACGCGTCTTATTACGGAATAAAGACATATATCATGTGCTATTAGCAAAGACTATGATCCGACTCATATGTACAGTCTGTTCTGTGATGTACGGTTTGTATATTCCAAAGCGCATGCACAAATCAAAATTAAACATTTCAGGCGCGTCATGAAAAATGTATACTCATACATAGGATAAACGCACGAATTACGCTTGTCCGAACCAGCCTGTACATGGTACTGCACAGTCTGATCAGACCTGCACAGTTCCCTTTCAAAATTGTGCATGCCTAGATATTTTCTTTGCGAAGATCTCACGCTAAATCAGTATATTTTGTATGTGTGCAGGTTGGCAGTGTTTGTATATGCAGATGGTAGTTTTTGCAGGATGCGGACAATAACACCTTTTAATATACAAAGTGATCATTAATGTTACGCTCGATTAACCCGCTAAATACCTGGGCCCAGTTGTTCAAAGCATCGTTAGCCTAACGAGCTCGTTAAGGGGTCAACTCGTTAATTGTTTTGCAACTTTGTAACCAAATACGCTGGTATTTTTTGTTGAAAAAATGTAAGAAGCTTTTGCAGTGCAAAAGCTTCTTACATTTTTTCAACAAAAAATGTAGTTGAAAAAATGTAAGAAGTTTTTGCAGTGCAAAAGCTTCTTACATTTTTCAACAAAAAATATTGGCGTATTTGAGATATTAACGTTTAAAATTTTAACGAAACGTTAACTAACGACGTCATAAGTTTTGAACAACCGGGCCCAGGAAAATATTTGGTAAGGTCGTGGGTTCGAATCCCAGTTGTTACCTATTTTTTTTTTTTTTTTTTTTTTTTTGTCTTTCCTGCAATAAATTGAAGTATCTGCAAACAACTTTATATATCATATTTAACAAAATCAATCATTTTTGGCATCTTAATACATGGAAAACAGCTTTGAGAATAAGGACCTTACCATGGATAACTTTCCACGCCACTGTTTAAAAATCGATAATCGATATTCGCGAATCGAGTTGGTAATGAAATACACTACGAGATATGGGCAAGTCATCTTTTTCTTCTTATTTTATTTTTCCTTATATTCAAATCCATTTTTCCGTGTTCATTTCAAAAACCGCATTAATTTGCGAACAGCCTGATATAATTTTTGAAAAGATTGCATAAGAAATACCGCGGTCATTTTTTAGTTTAAGTTGACTACCCTCAAAATGTATAGAATATATAGTAAATCATGACCTTTTTACTGCGTTGATCAAAGTTTTTACCCGCATATGTCTCTTTTTTTCATAAAATGAAAATTTTCCGTGTTCATTCCGAAAACTACAATTATTCAGCATTTCACTGATATATTTTTTATTGAAATAGGAAGTAAAACAGTGCGGTCATTTTTACATTTTCGATCAGCACCCTTATTTTCTATGCTAGCGCAAATATCCAACAGAATTCACACATTACTCCAGGTGGCGTAGAAAGTTGCGGACGAAAGCCGTTATGGGCAAATCCCATAAACAGGCCTGGACCGTTTTAATATATACTCGAAAAAAAATTAAGATGTCAAACTTTTACCCTGCGATTTCTGAAAAATTTCAAACATTAGGTAAAATAAATCATTTTCTACCTTCAGTTTCACTCTTTTTGCAAGTTTTGTCCTCATGAAGTTTGAAAGTATAGCCTTTATCTTGACTAAATCTAGACTTCAATTCACACTACCCTCAAAATCAAGGTGGTAAGAAGTCCATAAGGACCAAATTCACCAAAAAGTTTGATTTCGCCAATTCATGATTTTTTTGCAAAATTGCTCGATAGTCATCAAACTTAATCATTTTTTAAGGTCAGCAAGCTGTGACAAGTAAAAAACTCGTGGCAATTTCAGAAGTTATGCCCAACCACTTTCATCTTAGGGGTAGTTTGACTTAAAGCCTGCACTTGGTCAAGACAAAGGCTATAGGTTCAAACTGCATGTGTACGAAACTTGCAAAATGAATAAAATGGAAGGTAGAAATGATTCATTTTACCAAATGTTTGAATTGCTCCAGAAATCGCATGATAAAAATGTTTGACCCCTTATTTTTTTCGAGTTTACATTAATCGTCAGCGTGACGTGCGTTATGCAACAAGCTGGTAGTGTTGGTAATAAATGTTGACATGAGAAAGCAGAATCAGCCCATTTGTGAAAAGAATTAAAAAGTTGAAAACCGATTGCAGGATCGGTGCGTTTTCGGGCCAATTTAAAAAGTAAAAACACTTTATAGTTAGACTTGTTTGCTGACTACGGTCACGTTTGTGGAACTGACCTTAGTTGTGTGTCCTATATACAGTCTACCCTCGATATCTCCAAATCGAAGTTCCCTCCGAACTCCTGATATCTCAAAGTAAAATTTTCTAATACCAGAAAATTTACTTTGAGATATCATTAGTTTAAGACAACAGGAGTTGAAATTTAAAGAAAACATAGGAAATATGTACAAACTGTTTTCTTTTATATAAGGAAAAAACCGTGCGATATCAATGTTCGAGATATCGAGAGTTGACTATATATACAGATGAGTTTTCAAAAGTATTGATCCTTAAACCCGAACAAAAGCATTGATTAATTCTGAATTATTCGTTTAAGAGGAAATGTTTGCTTTGACTATTGCGACTGTTATTTACAACAGAAGTCATAGTCGTTAGTAGGAATCCTTCAATTTGCTAGACTAATCAAAATCTACTCGAACAGCCTTCAGTCAATACTCCCTTCGAGAGGCAATTTATGTTGTTAAGACTTAGTTCTAGCTCTCCTGGCTGTTGTTTTGTAGCTACATTTAGTGGCGATGTCCAGCCAGTTTTGTCACAGAAATAAGTCAGTAATTCAACACATTTATTCATTTAAAGCCAAAATAGAATATATTTGAATAACAATAACTATTGCAGATAAATGTTTTTTGAGCCTGAACCCTTTTGTTTTCTTTATCAATAAGGACTGGACACTGTCACCAGTATATTTGCAACCAGTCAACGTTGGAGATAGAGAAACTCTCTTAAATTCAAACTCAGCCAATTTAGTTGTAACTTACACCTAAATTGGCTGAGTTTGAATTTAAAAAGTTAATAGCTGATCATGACAGATGATCAATGTATGTTTTGGCTTAAATCTGATTATTTTCTCCTAAAATCTGTACTGACACCCTGCACTGTTCTTAGATAATGTTACTGTGAAATAATAATATGACCATAATAAAATTCCTTCAAGCGAAATGACTTTTGAAAAGAATCTTAGCGTTGATGACGAAATCTGCTCAAACGAGCGGTTGACGACCCTTTCGTTCTCTTGGTGGGGTTGTTTCTATAGAGGCCACTAGAACATCATTGTTAGCGAAACACTGCAAAACTGAGAGTGGAAAAAATATGCCATAGTCATTGGCCTGTTGGGGGTTGAACGGATTAGAAAGTGCTTTGGTTCCTAATGTGTTTCCAACCACTCATATATGAAGGAAATACCAGTTATTTCACCGAGTCTACATTCGCTTTATTTCAAAATGATCAGTAGCAGGTAATGCTTGAAATTAATGTCTTCTTCTTGTTTTTTGTTTCTTCCTGTCTTTCTTTGAAAAAATCTCAAAAATGAAGAGATAGACAGTAGCCGCAACACGACAAAACCAGCAATGTGGTTGTACGCCCAGCGCAGACTCAGATCAGCCTGGGCATCCGCCCAGTCTGATCAGAGTCTTCGCTGTCCGCACGGAGATAGTTTAAGACCCTTTGCTACCCGAATGGGCGAATGCGCAGGCTGATCTGAGTCTGCGCTGGGCGCACAACCACATTGTTGGTTTTGTCATGGCGCGGCTCATATAATACTGTCAATCTCTTTTATCTTTCTTTTTACTTTTGAGATTTTTGTCGCGGCTCAACCGCCCAGGCTGATCAGAGTCTTCGCTGTCCGCACGGAGATAGTTTAAGACCCTTTGCTACCCGAAGATTCTGATCAAAGTGGGCGAATGCGCAGGCTGATCTGAGTCTGCGCAGGGCGCACAACCACATTGTTGGTTTTGTCATGGCGCGGCTCATATAATACTGTCAATCTCTTTTATCTTTCTTTTTACTTTTGAGATTTTTGTCGCGGCTCAACCGCCCAGGCTGATCAGAGTCTTCGCTGTCCGCACGGAGATAGTTTAAGACCCTTTGCTACCCGAAGATTCTGATCAAAGTGGGCGAATGCGCAGGCTGATCTGAGTCTGCACAGGGCGCACAACCACATTGTTGGTTTTGTCATGGCGCGGCTCATATAATACTGTCAATCTCTTTTATCTTTCTTTTTACTTTTGAGATTTTTGTCGCGGTTCAAATTTAAAAAAAAGTTAAAAAGAGATAAAAAGAAAAGGTAAAAGACTTAAAAATTGTTTAACATATCGAGACAGCATTTCACGAAAGGCACGCATGGTAAACCGAGGGGCAGCTGCTATGCATTTAGTTTCCATTCTATTGCATATCATGCGACATCTTCCGAACCATAGGTCGACTTTTGACATAACAGCCACCACTCTCTCTCTCTCTCTCTCTCTCTCTCTCTCTCTGTCCCAGAAAAAGTTATATAAATGATCTCTCCAAGACGGTGTCTCTGAAGGATCATTTTGTTTATCGTGTATCACAGGATATAATCAATTCCGCTAATTTTCGCTTCCTGCAGAGACTGTACATCATATTTGGCTTCCGCCGAGACTATCCGTGATCTCTTGCTTCCTACCGAGACTTTTGTACATGATAAATGGCTTCCTGCAGAGACTGTCCGCGTGATTCTGCTTCCTGCCGAGGCTCTCGGCAGGAAGCAGAGTCACGCGGACAGTCTCGGCAGGAAGCTATTTTTCGAGGACAGTAGTATCTGCAGGAAGCATGAGTTCGCGGACAGTCTCGGCGGAAGCCAAATATGACGGACAGTCTCTGCAGGAGGCTAAAATTGGCGGAATCGATTATACCCTGTGTGTATGCTTCACCATTCGTCTTTGGCAGTTTTTTATTTTATTTATTTTAACTGAGCTCCTCTTCCCCTGCACACATATTCCTTTTATTTTCTTCTCATTTTTTATAATAATTATTATCATTATCATTATTATATCATTATTATTTTAAGTTTTTTTTAAATTGTTTTCTTTTTTTAAGTTTCCTTCATAATTTATTTTTGTTGTTATTGTAGTACATTTGAGCCGCGACATGACAAAACCAACAATGTGGTTGTGCGCCCAGCGCAGACTCTTATCAGCCTGGGCATCCGCCCAGTCTGATCAGAGTCTTTGCCGTCCGCATGAGGGTAGCTCAGGCCCTCAGCTACCCTTTAAGCGCTTAGCAAAAAGTCTGATCACACTGGGGGATCCCAAGGCTGATCAGAGTCTGCGCTGGGCGCACAACCACACTGTTGGTTTTGTCGTGTCGCGGCTCATTTTTTCTTAACATTTCATATTAGGACACAGTCGGTACAGACTGAAATAGAAAAGGTCTTCGGCGGTTTTGTTGTTGTTATTGTATTTTGCCGACATTAGCTTCGTGGCCACTTGTTTTTCAACAGTAAAAGTTCTAAGTTTTGCGACTGATAGCCTGGGCAAACTGTGCAGACCATTATCAGACTTCTCCTTACTGACCAGTCTGATCAGGGCCTACACATTTTGCCATTCCATCTGCATCTTTCGACGCATTTTTTTTCAATTGAAAACCAACTGTTCAGTTGTCAGGCCAATCATGCTAATTTTAAAGTGTCTCAATTTTGAAGGTTTCGTGGTACTTGGTTTTCTTTGTACGTTGCCTTGCAAGAGGTGCTGCCACGTGCTTTTCCCTGATTTGGCATTACTATGCGATAATTTGTAGTTGATTCCATAATCATGATAATGACATTCATTGTATCTCCTGCTTAGACATGACTGACCAACGCGTTTCCAGTGAGGGGGCACACATCATGCTAATATGAGCCACGACACTAGAAAACCAACAATGTGGTTGTGCGCCCAGCGCAGACTCAGATCATCCTGGGCATCCAGCCAATCTGATCAGACTCTTCCCTAAGCGCCGAAATGGTAGCTAAGAGTCTTAGCTACCTCCATACGGAGAGCAAAGACTCTGATCAGACTGGACGGATGCCTAGGCTGATCTGAGTCTGCGCTGAACGCACAACCACATTGTTGGTTTTCTCGTGTCGCGGCTCATATGCTTACATTGTTTGCTGTTTTGATCCATTGAGGAGACAGAAGTCCCTCACACGGACCAAAAAATGTTTATAGGCTTATTTATTAACCAAACTTCCATGGAGAGAGTTACGCGCATGTAAAACCGTTGTAAGCTCCCCGGGTGATTTATTGCTGACGTTCCTTTGTGGTTAACTATTTTTGTCGTTTGTTGTCGGTTTCTTTTAGTTCTTTGACTTTTTGTACATTATTATGGATAACCTGGCGGCCATCTGCTGAGAAAGAACTCACCATTTTCGCATTTCGCTCGTCTTGATTGACTTTGTGTGCAGTCATTATCGTTTTGCCTAACTATTTGGTGTTGGTATCTGCGTCTTGTCTAGGTGCATATGTCACTTTCTTGGTTTTGTCGTGTCGTGGCTCATGATTATTCTTTACCGCAGCTGGTGGTGTTGTGCCGTGAGGAGGCCGTAAAATTCTCCTCGTACATTATCATACTGCTGATTGCATGTATATATATTCTGGTCCTTTGGGATCACTGAGTTCATTCTGAGTAGGTTTTTAAAAGAAGCTGGTCCTGGGCAAGGGGCGGGGGGGGGGGCGGGGTTATGAGCAGTGAGTAATATTACATTACTTGACATGAGTAAGAATATACTTAATTTCATGTAAATCGAGTCCGCTGTTTTCATTTTTATGTGTTCTTTGCTTCCAAAGGATTTTCCAGAATTTATACCGAGGAATATCAGACAGTATCAAGTGCCTGTCTGTGTCTTCTATTCAGAACATTCCTAAAAAACAAAAACACTTCAAGAGCCGTAAACATACCTAAATAACAGGTCTAAATCTAGCAACAATACCACTTTATAAAGCGTAAACTTACTGCAGAAATAGCGGCTCTGCAAATTCCTTCTCTAAGATTGCCAGCTCATTTGCGAGTGCAATAAACAGACTTTGGCCTGTCTTTAATTAAATGAAAGTGATTTGTTCATTGATTTCCCGATAATTGATTAATGTTCTTTTCGAATTCGTGCTAAGTCCGTGAAAGTATTTATATCTTCGGCCTCAAGTAAACGAAATCAGCGACTTAAAAGGTTTCTGAAGAGATGAGGCCTAAAACTTCAGTTAAGGTTATTCAGCCAGACGGTTTGGTTTGTTTTCTAGCTTTCCGGAAGCTAAACTATGTTTCAGGGAAAATAATCTGGAAATGTGTCATTATTATGGAAATATTTGATCTATTTAAGGATAAAGTACACAAACTTTAATATCTGATGACAATATATTGCTAATTTTGTTGGATCATACAAATACCGGATGGTTGATATTCTTAAAATCAATGTTTTATGACGCAAAGATTTATTCAAACAAGTTTAATCACTGTGTCTACCTGACATTTTGTCAGAGGCTGGGGCAGTCAGTTTGTTTTATTAAAATCTGTTTGCAGACTTCTGTTTTCTTTGAAGGAAACTGATCTAGACACATTGTTTCATTAATCTTACTTCCTTTTGCGAAAATTATTGTAAAATTTGACAGAAACCGGAAGCGGACTTGAAAGAAATTGCAACAGCTAAAACATGTATGCGTAATGATATATGCTGCACATACATGTACCTGGTCCAGTGACTTGCAGCTTTGACTAAACATTAAACATTAGATCTCACCGCTGTGGGTTCGAGCCTTGGCCAGTGCACAAGCCAAAAAGTTACATTTTTTCTAAATGGTTAAATGGTTCCTGGCAGTCTCGGCTTTTACCACAGGGTATAATCGATTCCGCTAATTTTCGCTTCCTGCAAAAACTGTACATCATATTTGGCTTCCGCCGAGACTGTCCGCGATCCTTTGCTTCCTGCCGAGACTTCTGTACATGATAAATGGCTTCCTGCAGAGACTGTTCGCGTGATTCTGCTTCCTGCCGAGGCTCTCGGCAGGAAGCAGATTAACGCGGACAGTCTCGGCAGGAAGCCATTTTACGAGGACAGTAGTCTCTGCAGGAAGCAAGAGTTCCCGGTCAGTCTCGGCGGAAGCCAATATGACGGACAGTCTCTGCAGGAAGCGAAAATTGGCGGAATCGATTATACCCTGTGCTTACGATCGGCTCATGAAAGTCAAAAGTTCTTTACAGGGCTGTAGAGCTTAAATCAAAATCAGAAATTGCTAGCCCAATCGAACTTGTTTAGATTTGAAGACAGTAAAAAATTATCAAAGAAATCTTGAGGTATCTGAGTATTCATGAGTATGGTTAAACCTTGACGTCTTCCAGATAAATGACTTCAATGACTATTAGCAATGCTTTTCTGGTTGACAAATCCCTTTGAAAATGGTGTGTACCCTTGAGGGCAAGAACCTGCGACCAGAGGAGTTTTTTACCTTTAAGACTTGGCTCCTACATACAAGGGAGGGCAGATCTGACTCCCTTGAAGGTATACCTGGTCACTCTAAGGAGCATAAATACGATACCACAGAAAGGTCATTAGTGTAATACAGTAATACTGTAATTAAAAGATGTGTGTCAGAATAAAAAGTTGCTTTGATACCATGTATCACAGTAATAGAATACTAGGGTAAATGTGGGTAAATTCGGAGAATTAGGGACATAACGGACCACGGACAAACGGACTACGGACATAACGGACCACGCTTGGGACAAAACAGGCCACGTTCAGGACGAAACGGACCACGTTCCGGACAAAACGGACCGCGTGTAAGGTCAAAATGGACCACGTTCAGACCTTCCGTTAACCTTGAGAAAGCATGTTTTAATTTAGTTGCAACACTAATAAAAACATTTGCATGCTTAAAAGATAAAAATCTTACCATTAAATTAAATAAGATAGTTGCGACAACCAAAGTTAGTTGAGATTATGAACAGTAGTCAAATAATTGTGACCATTTGACATTGTCTTTGGTAATTATATACTCCTTAATCTTTTAATTGTCTGGTTTGTCTTCCAGCAAGGTCTGTTTTGTCCTGAAACGTGGTCCGTTTTGTCCTGAAACGTGGTCTGTTTTGTCCTAGCCGTGGTCCGTTTTGTCTGGTCCGTTTTGTCCATGGTTCGTTTTGTCAGAGTACCAATTCGGACAGCGGGTAAATTCGGACTGTGACATCGTTTCCTTTATATGTCAGTTGTTTGGAATTAAAACAAAATTAACTGGTCAAACAGTGAAAATCCTGATGAGCCGTCTCATCTGAATTTTTACTGCTTGCAGTGGTATGTCCGAATTTACCCGCTGTCCGAAGTTACCCGACTCGACCCTAGCCACTGTCAGAATTGGTTTAAATCTATGGAACTTATTCCAACATGACTGTCACTGCTTGAACTGCATTTTATTGCTACACGAATTGCGACCAATTTCGCTTTCTTGTTTTATTTTATTGTTTTCATAATTGTTTGCAAATTGTTGAATTGCGGTAATACAGTCGATGCAATAATTTTAATATTGAATAGTTCTTTAGCCCCTTTACGATATAAAGCCGTAAAAGTCTGCCTTATGGTGAGCAAATTTCCTGAGAATAGTATTTTCTTTCTTTTATCAATGGCATCAATGTTATGAATACTTCTAATGCATTCTAAGTAATTTTTTGCATATCACAATTAATCCGTACTTGTGTAACTGTTCCGTTGTACGTCTCCAAGGATCTGCAACAGGTATAAACATATTTCAGAACATTAACTGCTCCAAAGGTTTCAACACACAAAACAAATTGCGGCATAAGGAAAACTAGCTGATATAATTTATCATGTCACATTTATAGGTTTTGTTAATCTATTGTACCAATATTCTAGCTTGAAACTGTAGTTGCTGGCATAATAAAGCTCTTTTTCCCCTCAAATTGTCGAGCCTTGACTAGGTCAAGGTTCAATGGGTTACTAAAAGAGCAAAAGTGTATTTCTGTGAGATCATGTTTACTGTATAGGTATTTTTTTCAATTTTCTATTTTCTTTTAAAATGAAAGCATTCGGTTTTGTTGCATTACTTGGTCGCGGGAAACTAAATTACTTACTATCTTTATGTGTATTTTGGCTCATTATAAGAAGACAAACAACTCACTAAAACTCGCTTTTGACATTCTAAACACCGCCAAATTAACATGGACTAATATACCAGCAACGTACTTCCAGTGTTCAAAATTAGATGAAAACCTTAACCTTTCTAAATTTATTCCATTAGGCTTTTGTTGCTACACTAGAGTTTTATTAGCGAAATTTCCTTATTATTGTGTTTGCTATGCGGATCACGGATCGCAATGTGGTATTATTCTAAGGATAACAGTGCTCCAGATAAGAAGGGGTGACAGAAATAATTAAGAGATAATTTTCCTTTTTTCTTCATAAAAGCATATGTTGTGACCCGTCATTAGAACCGTCTCGCCGAGACTGTTCTAATGAGGGGTCACAACATATGTTTTTATTGAGAAATAAGAAAAATTATCTTTGAATTATCCTCATTCCTTCCTCTTATCTTGAGCTCTGGATTACTTGAAGGATGCTGCAGGAGACAGGGCTAACATGTATGGTGTTTTAAATAACGTTGTTTGTGTCTGGGGAGAGCCAATATGTGTTCATAGTGATACAAATTAAAATGAAAGTTGGAATATCGGAATACACGTGTTGGAATTATTACGAATGCAGAACTGTGGATCCAATATATGCTGTTTATCGGTGAGGTGAGAAATTATTGTTTATTCTATCATAACTTAATTCATTACTTATTATGCGGTAAAGATATTTTTAAAGCAGACAGTACCAAAAAGGTAGAGCAAAGTAAAAAGATAGGCAATGATCAGGAATTGATACAATCAAATCTCACACCCCGCTCTCAGAACCAACAGGGAAAGAAGCACACACGCACGGAAACATTGACACAAGTACACGAAAGACACGCACGGTATACACTGTAAAAATAGCCGTTGATTTTTACCGTAGAATACCTGGCAACTAGCTGTCAGTCTATTTCCTGTTATTTTTACGGGCGTCTGCCTATAAATCGATTTTTTGAAGTCTCGATGTGGTAGAGTTATCTTAACTGACCGCACTCGAAAATACCTTTATAGTGTTGAAGGGCTATATGACCAAAACAATACCTGTCTTATTCTACCCTACTCTGCGTGATGATTCCGCCCATAAAAGTAACGGTCAGTGGACTAGCAGCTGGTTGCCAAGTATTCTACCGTAAAATAGACGGATTTTTACACGGTGACAGTAAATTACCAGCTGACAGTTAGTTGAAACTGAACCTCATAATATTATCGCTGCCTGAACAATTTACCTATGTATTAGTTTTGTTTGTTATCATGTTGAAGTTAGCCTGAGAATATTGAACCTATAAGAAAAAGAGGGAACTCATCCTGTAAATCTAACTAATAACGTATGGTGCGCAATAATTGCTTAACGCCCGTGTATAGCACGTGCCATTATATTTGGTTATCATCAAGTAATTTTTGAGAACCTTTGTATTTATAATTCTGAAATGATATTCTGTATTCATTGTACTAGCATTGAAATACTTCTATCTTTTCATTTGTATTTTTTCAACCCATTAGCGATAGATCCAAGTTCAACTTTAAGTGATGTTCGATTGCATTTCATTTTTCTCCATCTTTTTCTCTTCAATAATAACAATTCATGCAAACGGTGTAGGGCTCAGAACTGACGCCGTGTTCCGCGGCGAGAACGTGGGGCCTAGTCCGGGCCTGCGTTGCTTCCCAATGATCCTTATATGGGATGCGAACCATAAATGCATTGAAATATTTGGTTGTCGGGCAGATTTGACGATAACGTCACCAAAGCTTCGCTGTCAAGAAGTAATATTGTGCATATTTCCTTCATCCTTATATGTAAAAAAACATGATATCTCACAGTGGTGAAACTTTTGCTTATTTTTCTGTTATTAACAAATGCTAGTTTTGAGGTTGTCTTGCCTCGGCAGTTCTATCATTATTTTATATGTTTCATGTTCAAAGGTTTTCTGGTGATAATGAACATTTGTCAAATGGTCTTGAAGAAACCTAAAAAGCGGATGCTTTCTGTTGGTTTTAGGACAAGTGGGGTGATATTGGGGACAACTTAGAATAGTAGTCAACAACTGTATAACAGATGTACAGCAATATGTTAGATTAAAGATTTACACCCTCAATATTTCTCTTAACTTTTAAATTTCTCACAAAAGATTATATCCTAGGCATGATAGTGATTGCTATTTAAAGTACATTTATCTGCCAAGTTTATGATTTGTGATTGTTACTGAAAATATGAGAATTGAAGAAAATGCTCAAAAAGAGCGGCAATAGCTGACCGCCTTTCCCGCCAAAATGAAGACTGGATACGCCCAGCAATCATAGTTAACCAGGTTAAAGTTATATCAGGAATAATTTTAAGCCCTTTCTTTAATCCACTTCAGACATTTATTGGCTGAAAAGAACTCTTGAGCACAGATTAAAGGTTAATGCTATTGTAAAGTTATTTACTCCACCAATCACAAAATTCAAAATATGCTTGCAGAAACGCCTGTAGGAGTCAGTCAATTTAT
Organism: Ctena decussata; assembly: GCA_963989385.1. Classification (NCBI taxonomy): domain Eukaryota; kingdom Metazoa; phylum Mollusca; class Bivalvia; order Lucinida; family Lucinidae; genus Ctena; species Ctena decussata. The sequence continues at coordinate 69,577,762 of OZ022507.1, forward strand.
GACGACAAAACATTCGTGAATATTCAAGAAGGGTATGCATTGATATATCGTCTCTGCCTCCGTAACAAAGATGTTTTCGCTGAAGACTATTTGAACAAATCTTGATTACGTTGCATACAACTAACCAGTTTCATAATTTTGTGATTATTTCGCGATGAAATACGAAGGAGTATACTTTTAAATGGAGTCTTACAACAGCACAATTGTTATTACAGGCTACATAAACATTACACTCACCCAGCAGGCACACAAGGTTGAATCAACCTTGAATCAATCTTGATTCAACGTCGTGACGTTGAATCAAGGTTGATTCAAAATTAATTCAACCTTTTGTGCCCAGTGGGTTAGAGCCCAACAAGGTTGACTCAACCTTGATTCAACGTCGTGACGTTGAATAAAGGTTGATTAAAATTGATTCAACCTTGTGTGCCTAGTGGGTTGAGCCCACACCACTCAAGATGCTTAATCCAGCGCAGGTCAATATCACCTTTAACTGGTGCATTCCAACCAGCTCATTGTTGACTACGTGTTTAAGGTTTTTCTATCTGAGAAGCTTGAGGATTAGTATGAGCATCTTTTACATGGATTTTACGAGTTGTCCCAATTGAGAAGGCAGAAAGAAAAGGAAATAGCAAGGTTGCCTCTATCAAAAGTGCAGTAAGCTTTAAAGTATTCACCTTGAGTTTACTGCAGTTATAACCAGCCTGCAGTTTGGCTACAAGAAAACTGAAAAGTTGGTATGGGACGATTTCTATAACACAGTGTAGGAAGGACATGAATGCTGGTGTATGCATGCACTACTTGAAACTGACAAGCATATTGGATAACAATTACATAAATTAATATTCGAACTATACAAATTAATATTCGCTACAGCTCAAGAAAACAATTATTTATGTTGTGTAGATTAATCCGCAAGAGTTATAAAAAAAATTCATGCTCAGCTGATATTGTGCTCAAATTTTAATATTGAACAGAATGCAAAGTACTTAACAAGGCTTGTTCTGAGCATTCGAATAAGAGAAACTATGTGGAACCTAAACTCTACAAATAATATAAAATCTTTGTAAAATGCCTAGTATTTATTTAGAATGAGTTTGGATTTTCATGCTCAGCTGAGTTGAGTATGAAAAATCGTTTTATAACCGCGGGGCCAATGCTTATTAACTAAAAGAATATAATATGGCACAAAACCTGGCCCTGGCCCAGACCACCACGTATTGGTGGGGCTCTGGATAACTGGTGGGGCTCGGAGGTGCCGAAATGTATGTTTGTGTTTGTGTGTGGAGGGGACGGGGCGGGGGGCTTGAAAACATATGGCATAACTATGGAAGGATTTCATGAGAATTTATTGATAATGTCTTTTGTGCCTTGAAATATATGTTGTGAATCTCTTTAGAATCGCCTCGCTGAGCGATTCTAATGAGATGTCACAACATAAACTTTAATTTAACCATATGGATAAATTATCTAAACTGCTATCAGATACTCCTTTTTATCTGAAGACCTACATATTATACATAACACAAAGCCCCTGATTGCGGGACTGAAGCCCCAAAGCCCACCTGGATCCGGGGCTGTAAACGTTTTATTGCATGCAAATCCAACAGCATACAGAGAGTATTATTTATACATATACATATAAAACCAGTACGCTATAGTTATTCTATGGTTCGTTGGTTACTTTTTGGAGTAACGGTCATTTAAGACGGCACTTCAGTCTGTATCGAGCCGTGTCCCAGATTGACCGAGATAGAAAAAATGGATCAAATACATTCAAACAGCCCCAACCCGCAACTACAGCAAGAACAGAATACGTCCTTGTTGTACTGTAAAGTCTCCATAGTCCTACAAGTAGTAGAAACGTCTAAACACAAACGGTTCAACCGTCACGTTTGGTGATGAAATGTGACTTGATATGCTAATATTGTCATACAATTAGCAAAAAAGGGGGAGGGGGGACATGTTTTCGAAAAATGACAAAGTTTTAAACAAAATAAGAGTTTCTTATCTGGTACCCCGTCGAGCGATGCAATAATTTGAACATTGAATAGGGCCCCACGCTGGTCTTTTGCTTTTTACCATTTTATTTTTTGTTAAAATTTTGTTAAAATTTCAAAACTGTTCTAAAACTTAGACTGACTTGTCATAGCGACATGAACCTTAGTGTAGTTTTGCTTCCACTCTTTCGGATTGCTTTTGGCGTTTTGTGGATTCTCGATGCATCGGATATCTTCCGGATGCCCTTGACCGTCGCCTTTCTCAAGAAGACTGTTTTATGTCTGCCGAGACCTGCCCATCACATTTTTCTTTGAAACGGATGGGTCTTACGAGGGCAAATATGATACTGACTTACCGGTTAATACCGCAATTTATTTATATGAGTAGGACATGGCATCAGTTAATGGCCTTACATAGTGAAAAACGGGATTGTCTTGCACGCGACAAGAGTTGTTATATTGTGGAACTGAGTGAGAATTCCTATTTTGCGCAACGCTCTTCCTGAGTTTTGCTGATTCCTACTTGTGCAGATATATATAGAACAAAGGAAATTGTTTTGGAGTATTTTTGTTTAGCATGCTGTTTTCAGACACCGTTGACATGTTTCAGCTGTTCCCTGAAACAAAATATGAATTATTAATGCAAAACCTGTTAATCCCAAAGAAGTTACAGCGTTCATATACATGTACGTAACTGTAGTTAGACGGAACGGTACATATGTATATAGAAAGGCATGCGTATAAAAAATTAATTCATAACTTATAGATCTTATATATGTATATATAAAAATATAAATATATATAAATGATTACCGTACAGAGTGCTGATTTCTGAAACAGAGAAAAACGCTTTCTCTATGGATATTCATGAAGAGTGATTTTTCTTCTGTTAGTGTGGGGACACAAATATATAATCAGTTTTTGATTTACGACATCATATCACATTAAATTTTACGATAATTAATGTGTGGGAGAGATAGGAAAACACTGTAACTCATCAGCCTCCTAATTAGTGATTTATATTATTAGACTTAACGATTCACTGAGTTAAGACAACTACAAATGAGCCGCGACACGAGAAAACCAACAAAGTGGTTGTGCGCACAGCGTAGACCCCAATCAGCCTGGGCGTCCGTCCAGTCTGATCAGACTCTTCGCTAAGCGCTTAAAGAACGGCTAAGGGTCTGAGCTACCTTCATGCGGACAGCGAAGGGTCTGATCAGGCGGGGCAGATGTCTAGGCTGATCTGAGTCTGCACTGGGCGCAAATGCCACTTTGTTGGTTTTTTCGTGTCGCGGCTCAAATTCTAGTGATCTAGGAGAGTATTTGAAAGACACTAAACACATTATGGATCACTTACAGCCCACGGAATCCCAAGGCAAGAAAGATATTTTATAGTTAACCGCTGCTTATCAAAGAAGCACATATTGCCTGACAAACGATTATCAAGAGAATCTTCGATAGCGAACTTCCAAAACGCTCCAAAGATGGTCAGATAAAAAGCTACAAGGACACCCAAAGCCTTTTTCAACGCTAAAAGGTCACCCTAAAAACATCGCTTAAGGATTTCAACCTACATTTTCCATCAGAGACCCTGGAACAAATTGCATAAGGATATTCAAAGCCGCTTTGTCCCACCATAAAGATAATACAGGAGAAACTGCATAGCTAAGCAAAGATCTGGGGCCGTATTCATAAAACGACTTAAGTGGTTGCTATGCTGTTGCTAAGGCTAAATTTCTTTGAAGGAGATTCCCTACAACTATGAAATTTGCTCTGGAGGAACAGTCTTACAAAGACTGTTCCTCCAGACCAAATTTCATAGTTGTAGGGAATCTCCTTTATAGATATTTAGCCTTAGCAACCGCATAGCAACGGCTTAAGTGGCTTTATGAATACGGCCCCAGTTATAGAAGTTCTCTCACATAATATCTGGAAAACTCAGCTGGACAGCTTAGTCGAAAGCGAGGTTTGTCTCACGACTACTTACACGTCTTCCCGTACATCATCCATAGTGCAGATTATATTTTATTTACATCCTTTGAGAACAGAGGATAGATTCTGAGAAATCTAAAATTTGAGATCGATTTAGACTATTATCCTAGATCATCGTCTTTTATATTATTTGGATCCTTATGAAATTAATCTGTCTTGAATCTATTGCCCAGTTCAAATTAAGAAATGTATGCTTTTTTTCTGGTTTCGTCACCAGATGTTGTCATGGTCACTGAAGAGGCTTTATTAGCCGAAACTACGTAGTCTGGCCCATGTTCCTACTTCTGTATGTATTCTCTGCTCTTGAAGGAACTTTTTTCAGATTTCAATTTTACATACCTTCTACCGAGGATTGTGTTCGTGTTGGATGCATTAGCTCTAGCAAGTATAAATGGTCGGCTGTTCCCTTCCCGGGAATGGTGGTTTCATAGAGTATTCCTCGGCCTAATGCAGCTGAGAACTACTTCGGCTTTCTTCCAATACAGAATAATCCTTTGATGCAATGATGAGGTGTGATCGATTCAGTGAGGTACAGAGAAAAATAAGTAAGGAGCGCAAAGCCTGGGCTTGCACACCACCAGCTGAAATTTTATCCACAGACCTATCTTGGTCTATTTGTAAAATACTGTTTTAAGCAAAGAGCGGAATATCCAGCCTTTAAAAAGACGCATCATAAGTGCTGGCACTAAAAACTTGTAGGTTAAGATGGTTGCTGTCAGAAACGGTGGACGAGCGGCAGTACAACACTGAGCCACATCATGCGATTTCCAACAATGTGGCATTGGTGACAAGCAAAGACTCTGATCAGAGCCTTAGCTTGTCATATCAGCCATGCGTGGACCTAACACTAAACTAAAACATAATTGAGCCGCGCCACGAGAAAACCAACAATGTGGTTGTGCGCCCAGCGCAGACTCAGATCAGCTTGGGCACCCACCCAGTCTGATCAGACTCTTTGCTGCGCGCTTAAATGGTAGCTAAGGGTCTAAGCTACTTACATGCGAACAGCGAAGACTCTGATCAGACTGGGCGGATGCCCAGGCTGATCTGAGTCTGCGCTGGGCGCACAACCACATTGTTGGTTTTCTCGTGTCGCGGCTCATATGTTGTGCTACTGGTGTGCCGCTTTATGTGTATTACCAACAAGTTTCAGTGGTTAATTTTAACATTTTTCAACTAAAACATATATTGAAGGGACTCATATAATTAATGAGTAACCACAAAATATGTTTTAAGATGTATGGGTGAACATCCATGTTCTTCTGCCATTAATGTGAAGAGGAGCAACTTTCATGACTTCAATTTGCTTCTCTGGATGAAGTAGCTCTTCCCGGTGGCCTACTTTTAAAGGAAATAATTTGCTCCTAAATGAGCAAATTCCTGCTTCCAAGAGTTTACCCCCATTAAGAAGGGAAGCAAAAATGAAAGTGCCCCCAAAGTATACCGTGACCTTAATTCAGTGCTGATTTTCCGCACAAAAATTGGTAATCATCAATAACCTCTGAGGTGAGTCTGATGCCACCGTATGGTTTAATGGATTATGTTCATATTACATAAGAAATGTACTGCCAGCTGTGGATTAAGAATCATTATCTCTATATCTGTCCGGCATTTTTCAAAGTTTTCAAAAACAGTTCTGTTATGTCATTGGTTTCATTGTATGTTGACAAAATTGGAAGATTCGTCAAGCGCCCGCTAGCTATTTCAATTTCGAATTCCTTCTAAAATCCTACTGAAAGTGGCATTTCAAACAATCTTTGAAGAAATCACAGTAGTCTGAGTTGTGGTTCAAATTCTCACATCAGGAAAAGTTGAATTTCTTTTCTTTTTTTTTTCCTTTTTTTTTCAATGAAGTCTTGCCTAAGGCCTGCTCTAGTGTGTGGTGCAAAGCATACTGGCAGGCCACCAGTAGCGACCGTTTTTCGTTACACTATTTTATTTGGTAACCGACATATTCCGTTTAGTGATTCTATATTTTGCTTAAATGAACTTAGGGTAACTATCGGTAGAATACCGTTTTTTTAAATAGACTATAGCATGTGCCTTTGACAGATCCTCAAACTTGGTCACCAAAAGGCATTTAAATACGAACGTAGCGTACCAGTGGTGGCCCTGACGATTGCCATGCGTTGAATGATGCATTTTCCAAAATCTTGTTGTGGGTTTAAACTTTTATGATATGTCGTTTAAGTCTGTGGTCTTTGTCAAAATTTATCAATTTAAGCGCGTTCAGCAGAGGCGGAATATAAGCAACAGAAACATTACCAGAAACGGACCTTAAAACTCTGACGCAGTCATTACGTGGGCACACGCTATATATTACGTCGAAAACAAACATAGATAATTACCACACGTGCTCTTTGATTTACAAGAATTAAGATGCTTTTTTTGCAGGTTGGTTGCAAGTTATACCTTTTTTCGTAATAGGTACATGTAAACATTAATTCAGCAATGTGTACATGTTTAATTCAGTATTTAGTTATGTGTGTACCAATGGTTATGGTCCCCGGGAAAGGCAATCATGTTAGCATGAGGGTAGCTTGGGGAAATTGTTAACATTTTGCCCTCCAGGTAGATAATTTTACCAATCTTTTTCGTGGGCGTTTCTTACGTTTCCTTTTACAAAATGGCCAAGTCTGTATTGCATCAAATACGTAATTGCACGTTAGAAATGCAAACGGCCACCACTGGTACGCGACCACCAATGGTCGCACGCCAGTATGGGAAATTATTATTCCAAGACCATTTCTAAACGACTTTGAACTTGAGCAATTTTAATGCTCTTACCCTGAGAAAATGAAAAATTGTCCCATGCACATTAAACGATCCTTGTAACAGGTGTTGCATGAATGTCTGTTTCGATACTCTTTAGAAATTAGTTAATACTAAATGTCCATAACTTCCGCAGTTGCCATGGCGACGCAAGGAATTTCTTGTAAAGGATCTTTTTGACCTAGTTTATTTATGCTTATTACCTTTTTGTCTTGTCTTTCTGAAATTTCATGAAAGACCATATAAATTTGAGTATTTGTGATACTACTGTTCATTCTCCATCAAAAGTCTATATTATTAGCCGCCTCGGCACAACAGTTATAATGACAGGGTACAGGGCATTTCGGTCCAATAGTCATTTTTGTGCCTCTCGTCCGGACTTGATCACTGTTAGTCCTTGTATAGAGCTGTTCGGTTTACCGTACATGTCTTTTGTGAACTGTTGACAGTGTTTGTATAAACTTCTTTCATTTTTTGGTTTTGAGGGTGATATATGGGATCTGATTTAAATAGGTCCACGTTTCTAATCATTGTCTGCGTTTTTACTTGTCAGATCTAGCATTGCATTGCTACGTGATAATTTACTATTTGTTGACCAGTTAAAGTATATATCGCTCGCGCCCCGCGCTTGTGATATGATATATTTTACAACTTGACTCCAAACAGTGAACTATTAATCGTTGACAGAGCTGAACTATTGCTTAGCTGCTGAGAAAATTATCCTAACAGTATCATCACAACTCCACCATATGCGATGCTCGGTATCAGCAAATCCACAGTCTCAGTAGTTTGAGATGATTGACACTGTCTGACGTATCCCGGATTTACTGCGTGATATGGAAGATGTTTTTATACGTGCTTTATTAACGGCTAATTTAAAGCAGGAGCTGAGAGGCGATGATAATTTGAAACCAATAATTCTTTGACTTAAGACATACTGTAGCCTTTTAGACGGCATACTGTAAAATATGGTATGGTATGATGGATTGGTATGTGGTATGGTATGAAAATCCTATACCATACCACATACCATACCAAAAAGCCATACCAAAAGTATAATTTGGGCATTATACCCATCATTATCAAACGCATGACAACAATGTTAACAAGATCACCTCTGGGTGATCTTGTTAACATTCTTGTCAAGCATTTGATAATGATGGGTTTAATGCTTATATAAAGGTGATCTTGTTAACATTGTTGTCAAGCATTTGATAATGATGGGTATAATGCTTTTATCAAGGCCAGACTGTTATTGACGTTTAGAGACTACAGATCTAGATGAAACTACAAGTCAATAATACTTTTGGTATGCTTGTTTGGTATGGTATTTGGTGTATGGGATTTTCATACCATACCACATACCAATCCATCATACCATACCATATTTTACAGTATGCCACTTAAGACATACTGTAGCCTTTTAGACACATAGCTGATGATGTCAACTGATAGATACAAAATCGAAACCTAAAAACATGGGGGAAAGACACTTGAATCCTATCCGAATTTCAGAGATATGTATATAGTTGTTGGAGTCAAATTTGTTTTTATCCTAAAAGGGTAGATTGATTTAAGCTTTTGCAGGGAGAGCTAGATAAGACGATTGTTTGTTCATTCTGAAATTTTCTCACTTTGCCTTAATAGATGTTGTGGCCTCATATTTTCTCCTAGGAGCAACTCTGTACTCTAACAGTTGACCCCATTACAAAAGGAGGCAACAATGAAAAAGTCAGAAATGTTACACATGAAAGTGAGCCCATTTACCTACATTTGAACATATCTACCCTCTTTAAATGGAATTGATGTGTAACATCGTTAGTTGAATGGCAAATACCTACTTGAGTTTTAGCATGTGATTTACGAGTTCGGCATTATGATTTTTGGTACTATAACTACTGTACCTTGCTCTTCTAGTGTCTAAAATACAACAATGATTAGTCTGACTAGCAAAGCTGGGCAGACATACAGTTGCAGTTTGACCTTGACATCAGTGTCATGATTGGGCAATCCTGTGTCTGTGTGTACAATGTATTTATCTTGCATTGTTTTCTGCAAAAGGTATTGACTGGGTGGAATGGTTGTACTACAACAGTGGGACATTTATATTTGCAAGCATACATGTATATATTATGGCGAATCAATGAGCTTTATGAGGTAGTTATGTTTTGCATTGTTTTTACGAGGTCGTTAATCGAAATCAAACACGGGTTGTATCTGTTATCATAACCTCGATAAACAGTCAATATTTGCAGCATGTAATTGATAATCAAATATTTGCACAGTAGCTTGCTATATAAAATATGGCCCAGAAAGAAATATAAAGACATGAAGCTGTATGCAAGTAATCGCCTGCAATTGAAATTTGTCAATCAACCAGCATGCAACAGGCCTGTGCGTATGTGCATGTAAACATAGTCATCACCGAAAAGGCGTCACAGACCAGATCTATCAATTCCAATAAACGTGTCAAACTTCCAGTTTTAATGACAGGTCTGGCAAAAGTTGTTGGAAAGTTGGTTGGGGCTTGATGGTCCATCTTAAGTCGGGCCCATCGGGATTTAGCTGTTGGACTTCTGGGGCCGTAGTTATAAAACAACTGAAGTGGTTGCTATGCTGTTGCTAAGGCTAAATTCCTATGAAGGAGATTCCCTACAACTATGAAATTTGCTCTGGAGGGACAGTCTAAAAACAGAATGTTCCTCCAAAGCAAATTTCCTAGTTGTAGGGAATCTTTTTCATAGAAATTGAGCCTTAGGAACAGCATAGCGACGACTTTGGTCGATTTATAAATACGACCCCTGTTGCTCCGGCGTTCAGAATTGTTCTTGCTTCGAGTACTAATCTTGTTTCATCTTTCATTTGATATGTGATTTGATATGTTTGCTGTTTTGATCCATCGATGGACTAGAAGTCCTTCATACGGACCGAACAAAATATAATTGAGCCGCGACACGAGAAAACCAACAAAGTGGTATATGCGCCCTGTGAAGATTCAAATCAGCCTGGGCACAGTCTGATCAGAGTCTTTGCTGTGCGCTTACAGGGTAGCTAAGAGTCTAAGCTAGCTCCATGCGGACAGCAGAATCTCTGATCAGACTGGGCGGATGCCCAGGCTGATCTGAGTCTTCGCTGGGCGCACATTCCACTTTGTTGCTTTTCTCGTGTTGTGACTCATATATGTTTATTAACCACAACAGAATCAGGGCGAGGTGTAAAATCGGTTAAGCCCCCTCCCCCTCAACCCCCCCCCCCCCCCCCCCAAACCCAATAATTTATTACTGACCGTTCTAAGGCGGTGCTTCTGGTATAGTTTATAACTATCATTGACATTGGTTGTTTGTTTTCTACTACTCTTTGCAATTGATCTGTTGCATATTATTCAGAATAGCCTCAAGGCATCTGCTTTGAAAGACCTGACGTTAGGGCTTTTCACACGTCTTGTTTTGCATTATGTGCCGTTTTTTTTTTTTTTTTTTTTTTTTTTTTTTCAATTTTCCTTCCTCTTTGTGTGTACTCTGGCACCAACATTGTCAATGGCATAGTGGATTTACTGTCAGCTTCATATACGCTCCTGCATTATGTATTATTTTCCTCGAACTGAGTCCGAATCTCATCAGTGTTTTAAGGGCGCTGATTGGCCATTTAAATAAGATTATTACGTTAAATTAATTTCTCTCCTTTCCTTACCCTATAATAAGGTTCATTACGCATGAAGGAAATGCCCTAGGCGGGCTTAAGGGATAGCATAACTCTGTTTTCATGATATGTTAACTCGCTAATGATTAGCTTCATCGACACATAAATAAAGTATTTCCGTCATTTCTAGGTTTTTAAAGTAGAAAATATTATGTTACTTACCAGATATTAAAAACAAAATATCTAAAGCTATAGTGATAGAACGACAGTCGGGAAAAAGATTTCCATAGTATTGAGCTATTAGTTAATTTGCACTGACGTCACTACCTCTGTCACGAGTTAGAAAAAAATGAAGGTACCCAGGAAATACCCCAGCATGAACATGACGTTAAAATAACGGTCGCACTGACGTCGATGCGACGAAATGACGTTGCATCGACGTCGGTGTGACGTCATTTTGACTTAATGTGCCCGCTGGGACCACAATTGCAACGCACAACCAACTAAATTCATCGAAAGGTGAAAAAAACACAAACGCCATGTATTGTCTTCTATGGTCAAAGAAGCTTATTTAAATCTATTGTACCATCATTTTGTTTCATGTAAAATAGGGATATTTCAATAATGCGTGGGGGTGATAACATAATCCCCTGCACATGTATTTGATGTGAGGATTCATCTGGCATTAAGTCTAGACAGTTTGGTACTTCCGTCGCATACTAATATCCGTCTTATAATGATATACGACTGGTACCAAAGCTCTGTCAATGGAAGAAATGCTAAACGCAGATTGATTAAAGAGGTAGATTTACTGGCATTTATCTGGAAAGCATGAGAAAGAAAATTAATTTAGAATTTAAACTTTCAACGATTAAAACATACAGTTCTCTAGCTGTCTGTAGAAGATGCACACCACAACGGTTTTTGTTGGCCGAAGGACATGGGTGAAATGTTAGATTTTTCCGTGATGGTTCGATCTTTTCTTCAGCAACTGCCGGTACTATTTCGTTAGAGGGATACGTAATAGTTATACCATGGTTTGTCCGCTTGTACGAGGAGATAATCCACGAGCTTTAGCGAGTGGATTATCTCCCGTACAGGCGGACAAACCATGGTGTAACTATTTTATATCACCCTTATCAGTATAGACCTTGCTCACTGTGCAATATTTCATGCTTAAGTTGGTGTTTTCTGGTAAGGGTGGTACATGTATAAGGACCGGAGTATATCATGATGGCGCTTTGAATTCTGTATAAATAGCCCACCGTGTTACATGATGACTGTCCTCACAACCCACCAAATGGTGTAAGATTTGAGAGGTATAGGTAGAAACATCATAGAATTTCAAATTGGTAACTATGGAGATAAAATGCTGACTCTATACTCTTGCGTATTGTACTGTAGAACGTTCCGGGAGTCATTCCTGTTGCAAAATTATTAGAGACGGGGGAGAGTACCATGTACATGTATAAGACCGACTTATATCGTGTTGGTGATACACATTTAATACCTTCAACCATGACTTTCTCTCTCGCTCCCTAGTTAGTCTAAGCAGATGCTATCAACAATCATTTGATGCAGTTCCAAATAATGAAATAAACCTATTCAAAGGTTATCATTATGAGGTAAAACATAATTACAATGCTACCGCATAGATTAGGCTGCTCTTACGGCGGGCGACGAAGTTACTACACCACAGGACCGCGCCAGTCTGCAAATGATTGTGAGCGATTTCTTTTCTTGTTAACTCGTAATTGCTTTGACAAAATAATGTTCAGACTCCAGGCTGTCACTTACGTTTATTTCTTGAGATGGGAAACGATGTATCATTATTAATGCTCTAGGGCTGAAGTGTGTTACATACTTCAATTAGAAATCTCATTTTCAATTAATTGTACTTTTAGAAGCGGTACGTGGTGCCAGGACAGTACACTACAGTTCATGATGTCTCCGATAATATATCTACTCCGTTCTCCCTCATTTTCTGCTTAAATTCGTCACTTGATACAAAAGAGCTTTGAACATTGAAAAGTCGAATTCAAATATTGTGATTTGAACATTTTGTGATAGCTAGAATCTAATGGTGGTAGTATATGGTATTATAAAAAACGTATTTTATCGATTCTTAACGACAACGAATCTCCTAAAACCTTTTTGTCAAACTTTGCAAAAGTAAGAATACAAAAAGTATGCCATGTTGATGAAAAAGGATTTCTATAAGAAAGTATTGAAGAAGAATTGAAGAGTTATTTGTTCTGCAAGGAGCTGACTAATAGCCAATAGTACTTTAATGTTCCTAAACTCTTTATTAAAATTGACTCACTCTCTCTCTCTCTCCCTCTCTGTGTTCTCTTAACAGCATAAAAATATGTCTGGTAAAAATGATCATGAGTATGTTTAGATGATTATAAATATGTTGATGAAAATGTTTTCTATACGAAAAGGTGGAAGAGTTATTATTCAAGTCAAGCCATGGGCATATTCGAAGATTATCTGTTTATTAGGCATGTAAGACGTTCAGATATCAGTTCTGGATAAGCAGATGTTTTTGAAAGTTAGATGTGATATTTGTCACAAACAAAAACATAACTAAAAACTTATGTAGATAAATAGTTTACACCCAGTTCGGTGTACACTCGCAAAATTAAATATTAAATACGCCTTAAACTATTTGAGATGCGAGAGACAGCTTCAGTGCACCGCCTCAGGACGCCTGTTTACAGTAAGTTGCAACCTTAATTGGTTTTGCTTTTCAAAAGGCAACAGCATGGCAATAGGTATATATGCGCGACAGTAGCTACATGTATAAAGAGAAAAGCTTCAAGTTCATGCTTTTTAAAGCGTTATTACTCTGTTTTTCATTTTGTGAATTCATATTCTGTAGATTCAAATTGAATGCGTGAATGCGTACAGTATGCATCAGCAATATTCTGATCGTCCAAAGTAAAACAAATTACGACATTATAAGGTTTCTGATGCGAAGAGTCTGCAATATATTGAAAATTATCAGTTAGACGGCTTCTTGTCGCGCTTAACATTCAAAGGCTACAATAAATACAAATAAGTTGCATTATCTACAAGAAGTAAAGAACCTTCGTTAACATTTATCTCTTTCTGTTAACTTGTACATGGAAGCTACAAGAGACTCTTTTAGAAGAACCAGCGGAATTATTTCTTTCGTAAGTTCTGGGGCCGTATTCATAAAATGACTTAAATGGTTGCTATGCTGTTGCTAAGGCTAAATTTCTCTGAAGGATATTCCCTACAACTATGAAATTTGCTCTGGAGGAACAGTCTTACAAAGACTGTTCCTCCAGACCAAATTTCATAGTTGTTGGGAATCTCCTTTATAGATATTTAGCCTTAGCAACCGCATAACAACGACTTAATTAGCTTTATGAATACGGCCCCTTGAATAGATACGGAAATAAGAGATATTTCTGAAAAAAAATCCGACAAGTTTTGTGTTTGTCTACGATAATTTTTTTCTATTTGATTACAGCTGCATAAGTATAATTTCAACCCCTTTTCTGTGAAAAATCGAATTATTTTGTTTCCCTGTCCCACCTTTCATAGCAAAGCGTTTTGTTTTGGGAAATTGGTACAGATATAAAGAGAAAATCTTAAATTGTCTTCTGGTATTTGATGTTCAGTCTCCTTACACAAACAATTGACTAACACTCTAACTCTGGCATATTTCTTCCTTTCAAGATGAGGCATTAAAATGAACGACATGTACTTGAGTTAACTGGATATAAAATGCAATCATCGCATTGGATCGCTCCAGTTGGCCTTACCATGTGGTGCAAAAATGCACGGGATACCATGGTCATGAGAAGTTCTGTATGCAGAAACTGATGCCGCTGTTCCAGTTTTGATGACCGCTGTTCAAGTTTTGCTCAAAGTTTTGTTGTGAACCTTACAGCTTGTTTGTAAATGTGGTCCTCCCGGTAGACCCTTTTCATGGACACTCCATGCATTTTTCATGTGACTTATGTTTGGTGCCTTCAAAAATAGCTCTTTAAGGAAGGACGGTTTTAAAAAAGTAACACATTATTTTTTGCTGCCATATATACAAATGTTGTGACACCTATTTTTTCCATAAATGCCAAAACGTGTGGAGCAACTACCTGTGCAACAGATCATAGAGTTACGAGTACACTTTTCACAGTAATTTTGACAGTTGTTTTATTGCAGAGTAGCTACAGACAAAATGTCCTTTCATATAAATATTGGCAAGAATGGCCTAATACTCAGGAGTATATCAAACTGAAGACGACTAAGATGATAGAGAATTCTGTTTTGGATGGAATAAATATTTGCTTTTATCTCTTAGTTTTGGTTTCAACAATTTATTTTAGTCGTAGAGAATTCATATAATGTGAATGCAACACAAAATGGGACAGTGTTCTCTTAGTGTTGATGGCCGAAAATGTGCTTAAGTTTGTGAAAACGAGAGCTATGGTGGCAAGAAGAACAATGACAATGTTATCAAGCGATGAATTAATGATTTTCAGAAATCCTTCCTTTAAAATATACTGAACAAAAATAAAAATTTTACACTCTTTGTCGTGCGACTGTAGACATCAGCAAGTTAAATGCCCATAAATTGGTCCGACATTTAGATTTCCATTTACAAACTTGTAGCTTCAGGTTTATAACCAGTCAAGAGTTACAGTTCTTTGTCTGAAATATGCATGTTCTGAAGTGGGGTGCAGGTCAAGCAATTCATGTGTCTGAAATTAATGCCAGGCAGTTGGAGTAAAAGCCAGTAATCGAAAAAAGTTTAAAAAGATTACGATAACTTGCATCGTGTGGATACTATACGTCATTCAACTTTCATTTTTTTTTTCAAAATTACCTCCCTTGCAATTAAAAATCAATGAAAAACTGAGATCGTTTATCTGCACCAATACGGGTCGCACTTTCGAAATTTCAGTCAATCTGAGTTAGAGAGTATTTCAGTCTGCCATTAGAAAACATAAAGAAACGAGTCAGAAATAAACAAGCGCACACGATAACTGTGTCTGAAATCTCTATGGCAAATGCGATGTTAAACTGAAAAGTCCATAAAATGGCAACTAAATGCAATTGTAAGTTTTGATAACCGTTGATAAATGCTGTCAAAATTTGTTTTCTGATACCTGTCTGTACAAACTTGCAGTTGTTGTCCTGAGATAAAGCGATAGGGAAACCCGTGAGCAACATGTGTACTCTGTTGTGAAATATGTGATTCTTTATTTGGACCCCAACTGTATTGAAACCGAAACTTTACGAGATCCACTTTAGACTGATTTTGTTTGGAGGATTCATTTAAAAGAAAGATTCAAATAGATAGCTGTCCCGTTATACCGTTAAAACCCAAGTGTAAAGTTTGTTTTTTGGTTCAGTATACCCCCCGACAAAACCAGTATCGGTAAATACGCATTACATTAATCTTTATCATATAATCATTTTTCTTGTCTTTAAGCTATATGTACAGTTATGGGTGCTCCGTTAGGACAAAAGTCAACAAAAGTAAAGATAAAGTTGTCAAAATACTCAGACTATTAGTCCGAACAGTTCCGAGCATTTACCATTCCGAAATATTTTAGATACACAAACATTGACCTCAGAATAGTAGTAACAATTATTTTTCTTCCCTTTTTGGGTTATATTTTCATTTTGGATTAATAAAAGGAAACTACAATAAATGCACTGCAAGTGACACGCAAGTCTGGCTATAGTAATGCCACAGAATTTGGTTATTTAATCTACTCATATAGAAATAATACACTTCTTCCCCCCTAACAGAACAAAACTAATCAGATAACTGATTGAAAGTGTCTGGACTTTCAATAAGGACACCTAGATTTTCACTGACAGTGTGACTGTGCTATTTGTACTTTGTATAGATAAGACTAAATAGCGTATTTACTCGGTTGTAAGACGTGGCTTTCTCTTTGCATAAATTTAATATCGTATATACCCTAGATATTTAAATCAATCTTGTGTAATTTGGCTTTGCCGTAGCTAAATAAACTCAGATATCTAGATCAATCTTACAAGATGGATCTAGATTTTTGGATTTTTTTTGTAAGAGAAAACCCTCAGGTTTTTTGCTGTTCCAAAACAATTTTAGAGATTCAGCTCCGTCTTACAAGACGGATGTAGACTTTTTGGGGGTGTTTTGGAAGAGAAATCCCTTTTTATTTTGGTTTACTCTTCCAAAACAATCCCAGATACCTAGATTCATTTTACAAGACGTATCTAAATTTTTGGGATTGCTTTGGAAGAGAAATCCCTCCGTTTTATAAACGAATAAATACGGCTATTGCCTATATGTATCAAGTCAAATGAATCAAGATGTGATTACATTGACCCGAATACGCCGTCCATTTCCGTCGATGAATACTGTTGATTATTTCCATATGTTCTTTAGTCACACAGTGTATGTATTTTTGTATCTATGAAAACTGATATAGAATACGCATTGAAAAGCCAAATATATTCCAGAACATGTTTTAAACCTCCTCTTTATTAATTATTGTTCCTATATTGGATATTGGATGTTGCAGTTGTCAACACGTAAGATGCCTAAAATAATGAAAACAAAATGCGTTAAGAACTGTTCAAGTGTTTTGCGACTGATCTATAAATGAAACTATATGACTTTGATACAATTGTGGCATCTACGTAACCATGCATGTTTATCTATTTGCAAATTTTCACACGTACACTGTGTCATCTGCTTTTCGGGCGCTTTGATGGTAATGTATATGTTAATTTAGCATGACCATAAACTTCTCAAAACAAGTAACGCTGCATTTTGGTTATGTAGCAATTAATAAGAACAGTCTAAGCCCAAAAATGAAGAGGTATCGAAGTACCGATGTTACATTATTGTTTCAACACTCCGTCATAATCACACACCCACACTCCACCCGCCCCTGGAAATATGCCAGCAAATTCTAAGAAAATTTAAGTGCCTCTATACTTATTCCAGTAGTAGTAGACGTAGTGGCAGTGATAGTATTTATTTTACTATCATTGCTATTATTGTCTTTGTTGACAGGCATATGATACGCATCAAGAACAGACAAATGTCTGGGTACAAAAT
Organism: Ctena decussata; assembly: GCA_963989385.1. Taxonomy (NCBI): domain Eukaryota; kingdom Metazoa; phylum Mollusca; class Bivalvia; order Lucinida; family Lucinidae; genus Ctena; species Ctena decussata. The sequence goes on from OZ022507.1 coordinate 69,595,267, forward strand.
AGGTACACAGAATGCCTCATGCAAGAATCAGAACACCAGATCACGCACAAAGAACATTAAAAGTTCCCCTGGCTTATTCGTTCTTTTTACACCGTCATATTAGTTTAGCTATAACTGAGCCGCAAACACTGTCACTGTGTCCAATGTTAATTCGAACAACGCAGACTCGTATTTGCCTTGAGTCTGATAAGAACTATTTGCGGTTCTTAATATCCATAGGTGGCTCTGTTAAAGCTACCATAGGAGAGTGACCATTGGTGTTGGCTGCATCGAGGGATTGTCTCGTCTGATTGTACGCTGTTTAAATATGAACCTAACAGCCTTTAAGCATGTCGCCACTCAATTATTGAATTTATATGACATTGTACTGTAACACAAAATGAGCCTCGACGCGAGAAAACTAACAATGTGGTTGTGCGCCCAGCGCAGACTCAGATCAGCCTGGGCATCCGCCCAGTCTGACCAGAGTCTTCGCTATCCGCATGGAGCTAGCTTAGACCCTTAGCTACCCTTTAAGCCCTTAGCAAAGAGTTTAATCAGACTGGGTTGATGCCCAGGCTTATCTGAGTCTGTGCTGGGCACACAACCACTTTGTTGGTTTTCTCGTGTCGCGGCTCATATGACTTGTAAGTAATACAAATTACGAGGTTTTGTAGGGCTTTTACGTCGATGAGGTCTGAGGCATAATGATGATAGGCATTGGCAAGGATTCTTGCTGTTTTAATACTTTAAATGTGTTCTTAAAAATTTAAAGGCGACAATAAAATACCATGATCAATCACAATATCTGTGTCATTCCAATATTGTACACTGATAAAAAGTAAATAGATAGGCAATGAACAAGAATGAAAACGATCAAATCCAGCATTCCGCCCTTAAAACCAAAAGGGAGAGATGCAAAACACACTAATTGACAAAAGTTCACGAAAGACAAGCAGGGAGAAGAACTCGATAAGCATATAGATTCCGTTATAATCCCAAAGCTTGTACTGATATTTACTTGCTAATGTGTATGTAAACTGAATAAGCTAAATAGATAAGTTTAAAACAAAGACAAGCTTGGTAAACCGAATGATCAGCTCTTTCCCACACAGGTGGTCATTCAGCTACTATACATGTCATTGAAAACAGCAGCAACATCTATTTTACGTGTTTCTGTTTTAAATTACAATACAAAACAAAATAGATATATGCTTATATTTACTAGGGCTACAATGCCTGGTGTAAAAAGTCTCCAATCCGCTATCATTTGAGCGTATCGCAACAGAAAAGCCATAATTTCGCGTATGCATTTTGCGTTTCACATGCTTGTTTATACAGCCAACTGAAAATATGAGGTCGCTTGTAAAATCTGATTATTTGGATAAAGCAATACTGTAATTGGTTGGTGCACAGGGACGTTATTCAAAGTAGACAAAAGTTCCAAGGAATAAAACTTTAGTTAACGAAGTTGATATCATTCAGCATAATTACTTTGTATTCCTTGACCTTAAGAAATATTATTTACAATGGCAATTTGAAAAGATTTTTCAGGTGTTGTAACAAGAGTCTGTAATATTTTTTCAATTCAGAGGTACATGTATGCAATCTTTGGTATGAGGCAATATGCTGCAGAAAAAAACTGGAAAATATATGAAAGTCCCATCTCTTTCAAAGGTGTTATCTTTTTGTCTCCATAACAATAGACCTAGAGTGATATTTTCTGTGTGACAGCAGATTACAGTCGCGCTGATTCAGTGATGGAAATCGCACTAAAACAATGACAGGAGATGTTTCCACTTTGTGCTCAGTGCGGATAGTACGAACTATGATATTTCCTTTTGTTATATAATGTTGAGCATTGGCTAGAAATATTCTACACTATTGAATATCCCCACATTTCTTTTGTGATGCACGGCAGCAGAGTATGTTGCATGAACTTGTTACAATGATGTAGAGTAGTGTACATCTGTCCAATATCTGTTGTGTTTAAATTCTAATTGTACTCATTTTGATATTGGATCACACGATTTCTTTTGCTTTGAGTAAAACAAATTACAACGTTATTAAGGTTTCTGTTGCGAGGAGGTCTAAAGTATAATGATAATAGTCATTACCAAGGTTTCTCGCTGTGCTTAATATTCAAAAGCGACAAAATACCAATAAGCCATCCAAATAAACAGCTTTATTTCTCGATCTTTGAAAACGGAGTTTCAAGTTTATAATGAGACACAGATACTGCACAAACTCTTTAGAAAATTATAGGAAAGGAAACCGAATTTAGGAGCAAAACTGTGATCACAAACTTCTCATGCGTATTTCACTTGTGGTATGTCACCTGGGCACGTGGTTGCTTTGCTGTTGCTAAGGCTTAATTTCTATAAAGGAGATTCCCTGCTCTGTAGGTACAGTCTGAAAAAAGACAGTCCCTCCAGAGCAAATTTTATAGTTGTAGGGAATCTCCTTCATAGAATTTAGCCTTAGCAACAGCATAGCAACGACCTTAGTGGTTTTATAGATACGACCCCTATACCACCGTCCTTTTGGTTTATGTATTGTTTGAAAAATAGGTACAAATACATGTAGATGTTACTTATGCTTTTCGTGTGTTTTGGATGCTGTTGCACACTGTAGAGTATCTTAGTGTTGGGCTGGCCCTGTGGCTGTTTTCGAAGATGTTTTGTTCCGTTTAGTCATTTGAGGTTTCACATTTTCTTCTATCGCTGACTTGGCTAAGTTGTGGTTTTTGATTGCGGCCTTTGTTGGTGTCTTCATTTATAATTTTGCCAATTAGCAACACTACATGAAGGAAGAACATTGAGAAGTCCTTTAATGCAATGTTCTTACTTTGTTGAAGACCTCATTGAGCTGTGATAACTGAACCCGTATAAAGTAGATATACGCTAAACACCTTTTATATTTAGTTTTCCATTGAAATTTTGAAAACAAAATGTTTCATTATGGTTCACGTTCTAGAAAACCTGATAATTTATTATTATACAAATTGCACGATTATGGTTTTTGATTTTTTTTTTTTTTTTTTTTTTTTTTCGTCCTGTCAGTTAGTGTTCTAACCGTCCACATCATTAAGACTTTTCCATTCTATCATACTTTAGTTCTACTTTTACGTAATCAGATTTTTTAAAAGCAACTATAGTGATTATCAATTTTCCTTTAATGGTAAACTGAGTTTGCTATTAGCAGTGTATATCTATTATATTAGTTTTGTTGAAAGCGTCATAGAATTGTTAATTAGTTGCACGATCAGCTAGTTGTTTCGACTAGCAATCTGTACTTGTTTTAGTCCAGGAAGCTATTAATGTCAATGCTTTTAAGATGCTGTAAGTAGATACTTATATAAGTCCATTTAATTCGGTAGTAAAATGAATGTTTTCTGTATAGCGTAAAAGCCTTTTCTAGGGACTTTTATATTAATTGCAGTTCAGGAAAAAAAAACTAAAAAAATATCCACCTTATTTTTTTCTGTCTTTCTTGTGTTTCTTCTTCTCAAGGTATTAATGTACTTGAGACATTAATTGTATTTGCTCTGCCAGTTGCAATCCATAGGTGGATAAATTTCTTAAAGAATTTCTTATACAAGTCTTGCTGACCTTTCAACACATTTAGGTGTTAAAATGTCAAATCAGTCCGGTAAATTTCTAAGATGCAGTTGCAAAAGGATAGTGATACATTGTACCAGTGTTTATTTGATACGTCAGACAAATATTTCCCCATAAAACTGCGCAGATCTGCTATGAACAATCCCCACTCCCCCACCGCCTCTGAGAATGCTTTTATTGGGCTTATCAAAACCACCCGTGCAAGGAAAACAACAAGTCAAGAAACAAATTGATAGGACATTTATTTTTTTTAGCCATTTCCCGGCAGCAAACAGGCCCCAAGGTATGATAAATATTAAAATGTCAACTAATGTTGGCATTTTCATATTCATAAGCAGAAAAACATTTTTTACTCAGCTAAACTGAGCAAGAAACAACTGTGCTTATCAGTTATTTGCTGTTTATCAGCGGATTTATGCTCAGTTGAGTTGAGCATGGTAAATGAGTTATAACCTCGGGGCCTAATAGGACATTTAATATTTTAGCTATTTTCCAGCAGTAACCAATCAGCATGTAGTCTCTGTCATACACTGCGCATGTACTGACAGTCTAGTCTTTCATGAACCAGAGTGTATGAAAATATTAGAGCGACAGATGGACCATTCATTTTGGACTGAACTCTATTAAAGATTTATTGGAATAGAGGAAAGTGAAATACTGGTTGTCGTTCATGTGTTAATCATGGCAACGCAATTGAAAAGCTAAACGTTTCCTGTGTAGTTAGCAGCTTTAGAGAAACGTGAAAATGGCTGACTGCATCGAAAAACGAACACGGCAATGCGGTTGCAATGAAATATTGATCATAGTGATTAAAGTACGTACTACTTTTACTTTTTCAGATTTCGTTTTAATTATGGCCAAGGCCAGTGTCACACTTTGTCTTGCTTTAACTGAAACAGATGGAGTTGCGTCAAGAAAAAAGTGTGTAAGGTCAAATCATATGCAAACATGGTTGATCCTGACAAATTTGCAAGCACAAAATGAAGACAGCTACTCCGAGAAGATTTTCTTCGTTGTTTGTTGAGCCCCAGATAAGGAGGGGCCAGAGCTCCAGACAAGATGGAGCTTTAAGGATAACTCTGAGATATTTTTTTTTCTTTCCTCAATGAAAATATGTGTTGTGACCCGACATTATAACCGTCTCAGCGAGACGGTTTAATAACGGGTTACAAGACATGTTAACATGGAATAATATGGAACATTATTCCCGTTGCTCCTCTTTATCTGGACCGCTGGTAAGTCAGTAAGCCATCTTGTTGCTTGATTTGGCTCAATTAGAAGGCATTAAGGTGTCTGCGGCAATGAGGTCTGAAACATAATGATAATAGTCATTATAATGACTTCTTGCTGTGTTTTAACAGTCAAAGGCTTTGGTAAATACCAATAAGCAATCTGCCACAATGTATTTCGCGGTCGATTTTGAGCATTAAAAGTGGAAGATAGCTTTCTTTGAGAGAGTGGCATATATACTTTTGAAAAGACGGCTTTTGGTACTTTTCTTTTCCGTTTGGAGGAAAGGGAGAATTCGTCTTTAAATTCACGAATAAAAAGAAAACATTCGCTTAAATGAGAACTGAATTGAAATTGTAGAACTTGTTGAGAATGTAAAGCTGCAGTTTATTTTATGAATGATATACGGTGCTGTGTTTCATTAGATTTTGAAAACTGATACAAAAGTTTTCCTTTTTTGGTTTGAACAAAACAGAATTAGAACGTTCAATAGAAAATCCTATGTTAAAGTGAAATGCCTGTTCACACTTTCTAGATACTTAAGTTTGGTTGTCTTGTTTTCAAGAACTGAAGACATCCCAGGTCTAAATTTAATTATGGCATAATGTCTTCAGATAAAGGGATACACAGCTGCAGGTAAATCCCGTTTCCAAAACTTCTTCATTTGAGAATGCAACCTCTTAATCATCGCTTGTCTTTGTTACTTTATATTGTACGCCACACTGAAAGCGTTTATTCTCAATGTTACAGTAAACAAATTTCACGTATGTTACTGTCTTTAGAACTCAAATGTACAAATTGTAAAAGAAACAAACGGGGCAATGCCATTCATTATGAAATACTTTTTTTTTTTATAATAACAAAGTAAACAGCAAAACCCATTTTACATGTGCAGAGTATGTCAATGCCCTTAACAGTACAATTTGAAGTATACTGTGTTTGATCACGTATAAAACACATCTCATGACTCCCTAAAAGTAATAACTGATAGAAGTGTTGATAGGACCAAGTACACAATATATCATAAGAACACACAGACTTATATGTGTTATTTTTATGTGACAGTCGAATAAAACTGATTAAAGGTATTATAATGAAATATTTTTGATGTTAATGTTATTAACGTTACTATTAGTAATAGCTTATCATAGAAAGTAAACCAGAATATATTTTTCTCTTATATTTAATTTAAAATATTCTATTATAAACTGCTACCAAAGAAAATAAAATGATTCTATCTTCAAATTATATGATTTTAACAAAAATAGCCCTAGGTAACTTATATAATCGATCACTATGGCCGACTAAAACGCATTCAAAATACTGTGGAACTGTTCCTTGCTGTTTAAATAGGCTAGCATATTCAATATTATCTTTTACTGTTGTTTCCAATTCCAACAGTGTAGTTCGAGCACTTGAATTATACGGAAAGTGATAATTGTAATATGGACCATTTATATGGGGGTACTGTGTTCAACATCCTATTTCTCTCAAAGTATACAAGATAGGATAATAATTTTTGCAGATCTGAAAAGACTAATAAATCGTCTTTAACACAGAAACAAACATTTTATTAAATATAAAAGGAGTAAGTTACAAAAAAAGTATTTTGGATGGAAATAGCAATTTTAATGGAGTGTAAAGAAAAACGTCACGTATATCACACCATGTATGCTAAAGTGACCTTTCAAACATCATAACTTTTAGCTACTGGATTGTTCTATTAGACTCAATTATAATTTTAGTCATAGGAAAGTGACTTCTATTTTTTATAATTTTTGATAATTTTTATTTTATGTTTATTTTGTTCATGGGTAAGGTATGTAACAGGCGGTTTACAGCTTAACGCCCCACTCACCAGAGGGCTAACATGCTGCAAAATACTTCTAAGATGCTGGACTTTAAGAAAAGTATGGTCTACAAAATTCCTCCGGGGGGGGGGGGGGGGAGAGGTAAACCATATCTGGCTCATGGCCTTATAAGAAGTATTGAGTGTTTCAGACAGTTTTTTTCTCCAAAACACATGGACACGCCAAATTAATAAGACAAAGTCTACAAGCGGCAGTCTGTTTCTTTTTTTTTTCTTTTTTCTTTTTTTTGCGAATGTGTTATGTATACTTTGTGGACGTTTCTTTTGGCGTTCAGCATTCACTATTAAGAGCGTACAGTATTAGCAGTATAGTTGTTTTTATATTATTTCATACAAAGGATGACTTCAGTAATGAACTTTGACATATTTGCCAAGAACACAAGTACAATTTCATATTAATTTTTTGCTTGATCATCTTTCACTGCTAAGACGCTTTACAATTATAATAATTTGCATGACGATAGGTCAATAACAGGAATTATGAAAAAATATTGCAGTTTTAATCAGAGAAAAATAGCGTGTTATCCGAAGTTGCAAAACAATTTCGTCTGATTCTAACAAACTGCCTTTGATTAATCAGTTGTCTCCTTGTTAAGCTGCAAGAAACTACTAGTTAAGCCTACCCACGGGAAACTAACATATTGCCAAATGTGATCAAGAAGTATCAACAGCAGTATGCTAATACGTGCAGCCTTATCTTTGCCTACTTGTTATATGGATAAGAGACATCATATGCAGCAAACAGCGAAAACTCAGATTAGACTGCATGAATCGCATGTGGTTCCAGGTTTATTCCATTTGCAGGTGCCAGCTGAAGGGTTTTCAAATGTATTCGCTCAGTTGTTCATTGGAATCGATGTGCTTATATGGGCAAAACTGTCAATTAACGCTCAAAACGAGTATGATTATTTTGTTAGGAAGATGTACAGTATTGAAGACTTGAAAATAGTGCCCGTGACGAGAACAAACGTGTCATATTTCTTATGAGGGGATTTGGTGTGATATATAAGTGCTTAATTCCTTTGGTTTCATTTGATGATTTATCAGCATTCAAGAGTGTTGGATTTGATACTTCATTGTGCCCCATCTCAATCACTAATTTGATTTGATGGATGTCTAAAACTTGAAACTCGTTTTTTGCTTCAGTAGCATATACTTCTCTTTTCTACTGCAATCACTTTCTGATAATGACAAACATTATAGCACGGCTTTAATATTGACTAGAAATATTTTAATTTTTAGTTGCATGAAAATGATAGCTAATATTGACAAAAATGATAAAATGTGGATTTAATATTTAATTGTAAGTTGGTGGAGTCCAGTTTTAGATAGATATTAACTGATAATCCTGGCGGAGGCTGAAAATTGCTGTAAATGCCCACCTATGCAGAACCTTGGTTCCAATATTTGCTGCATATCTATAAGGTAAGTATTTATATTGCAGATGTTATTTCTATTTGATTGGTGGTCCGTAAGCGGCGCAAATCTTCATGTGTTTGTGATAAGTTTACAGCCACGATTTTTGAGCCGCGACGCGAGAAAACCAACGATGTGGTTGTGCATCCGCCCAGTCTGATCAGAGTCTTCGCTGTCTGCATGACCCTTAGCTACCCTTTAAGCGCTGATCTGAGTCTGCGCTGGGCGCTGAACCACATTGTTGGTTTTGTCGTGTCGCGGCTCATTTAAAATTCGAAATATATGCACCGTACCTCATTAGCAGTTAGTGCTGTACACTTTTGCGTTCTCGTTTTAGTTTGACTTTTCTGCACAAGAAAAATGGTAAAAACAATTCTCGCATGTTATATGAAAATGTGAAAATGAAATATGTATTCTGTCAAATGCTACATGTACCTGCGTGTGGCCTTAGATCATTTGAAAGAATGAAGTTTTGTTCCGGTCTGTTCTTTTCGGTAGAAACATTTTATATACTGGTAACTGGGTTGTGTTTTTGAGCGTTGTCTATGTCTTACTCGCTTTGACCATGTACATGTTATTGTAAATATCGTCATAGGTAAGTTATTGCCATATGTTCGTTCAATAGGTATATCTGCAAAAGTTTTATGATTTCAAATAATCATTTCATTTGAAATTTATGAAACTCGCCTAAGGCTCTTTTCAAAATGTCATATGAAATGACCATCCCTATAAGATCTTTTGAATGTCATTAGGTACCTCACACTTTTAATCAAACAGTGAAAACGCAAGCCCACTGACAGTCCCATAAACAAAAGAAAAGTCAAAGAATATGTCAGATGGTGAACGAGAATATGAAAGAATAGGTTATGTAAACTCTTTTATTAACTTGAATTTTGGATTTGTAATCTCGCAACTCTCTTCAAATTTATCTATCTGACAAGCATATGGTCACAACTGACATATGAGGATGTTTACCATACCATGCACATGGTGAACGCGAGTAAGACAATCAATATACACATGCATTTCAGTAGTTAAAGGCACATTATGGATTGCATAACACCCTCATGACCGATTAATGGAGCATGCAGATTTGAGATAAGGAATCATCAGGGGTCCTAAACAGAACCTCTATATCTTCTTTCATACGGTTAGAGTTTTCAGTGAAGGGATTTTATGACACTCATAATCACATAAAAAAGAAATTCCTTTGATGTAAGGAATCGGAAAACGGATATGTTTACTAGAGGTGACCATGACGGGCCACCCCTCTCAAACATGCTTAAAATTGCCTGTTACAAAAAAAAATAATAAAAAAAAAGACAAATATTGAATAGATCATGTAAAGTAAAGTAACAGCAGGACAGAAAGATTACAATTTCGAAAGCAGTACTATTTGATATCAGTTAGCCATTACAAACAGTATAATACAAGATAAAAAGATAGGCAATGATCAGGAATTAATACAATCAAATCCGACATCCCGCTCTTAAAACCGAAAGGGAAAGAAGCACACACGCAAAATTGGCAAAATCCCATGAAAAACACGCTTGGCAAACCGAATGAGCAGACCTTTCCCAAACTGGTGGTCATTTAGCTACCCAAACTTAAAACAGCAGCGACATCTATTTTACCTATTTCATATTTTAAATTTAAAAAAAAAATAATAATAAACAGATAGCAAAATGGGCAGTATACAGGTGACCAGACTGCTTGATACCATAGACAAGCGGACATAACAACATGCAAAATTGAGGAACCACAACAGAAGTACCGCGTTGAATCGGTCAGCAAAAGAATACTTGAGGGCTTAAACATGCTTTACTGGATCCAAACCTTCCCTTTGTTTCTGCGGTGGTTCGAAACATTTAGTTAGCTATTTATGAGATATGAGTAGACCACAGTGGCGCCTGTTTCACTGCAATTTACTCGTTCGAAAGAAAATCAAAAATAATCCCTGACGGTTTTGTCTCGTCTGCGACTAGAAGATGCGAGACTTTTCTGGCGTGGGCGGCGTAAACTTTGCTTTGAGGGTACTGTCCGCCGGGTCGCGTAGCGCAGTCAGTAGTGCGTCTGACTCAAGAGCTCAATACTCGGTCTGGTCACTTACTTTCGTTTCTCCTACCGCTGTTTCAAGAAACGCAGTTGTCAGTTACTGGCGAAAGCATGTGCACTTAATACTGGTTAACCGCTTAGGTCTAAGCCTGTCCTGGAATAGTGTGGCTAGGTTCACTGACCGTCTCGATATAACCGTAGCTGTTTACCGTGGACGTAAAGCATCAAGACAACAACAACAATAAGGGCATCGTCCACTTTCCTGCTTTAGCTTTGTTTTGTGACACAGACGAGAGATGCCTTTCGCGGAATTCTTGTTATTTATCCACTTTGGGTTATTCTACCTGGACACATTAGTGATAAAAGCACGTGAATTCTGCGCGAGTGCGGAGTTAGTAGACAATGAGGTGGCAGACAGGTGTGCTGTTTTATTTCTTTAGGAAAAATTGTTCACCATTCAGAAACTGGTACCATTCGATTACATATGACTCCTCAGACATTGCAGCTCATGGCCTATGACAGGATTTATCAACGTTCATGTTTTCAACCCTGCAAGAAATAAATCTATTGTTTAAACCAACCCTGAAAGAATCAGTTAGCCGCGACACGACAAAACAAACAAAGTGGTTGTGCGCCCAGGGTAGACTCGGATCAGCCTGGGCATCCGCCCAGTCTGATCAGAGTCTTTGCTGTCCGCATAGAGGTCACTGAGATCCTTTGCCATCCTTTAAGCCGCTAGCAAAGAGTCTAATCAGACTTGGTAGATGCCCAGGCTGATCTGAGTCTGCGCCGGGCGCACAACCACTTTGTAGGTTTTCACGTTTCGCGGCTCAATTTATTCTATACAGTCCAACATTTGATAAATATAGTTCTTTTGAAAGTTGCAGCGTACTCTGTTTCTTTCCCACCAATAAAGTATTCAGTTACTATACATACAACTGATGTATGTTTTCTTTGCACGATTCGTTCCTTAAATATCATAAATCAATCCATCGCTCGGACATTGCCTGTATGTGGTTTACACATGTGTTCCTTAAAGTAAGTCATTGACTAAATGAATAAGCCACCAACCTGCAGAAAAACAGCAACCCCTTCCCTCCACAATATCCCCACATACTCATACACAAACACACCGGCCAAGGGCAGGACTCGGATCGACAGTCTGTTTCGAGTTTTTTATTTTCCATCTGTAGGTTACTTGTGATCCTGAAAGGTGTTGATGCAAGTAATGAATAAGTTCTGAAAAGTTTTATCCTTTGGAAGCAAGGGCCACGCAAAAGAAACGAATACAGTAGACTCGGTTTAACTTAGTCTGTAAATGACCAACAATGAACTGCGAAACACTAGCCCTGCCCTACCACAATTATGTCTCCTAGCACCAATCCAAAACAGTAAAGGTAAAAGTTTCCGCCCAGCGACCATAGTCCCTATGGTCGCTGGGCAGAAACTTTTACCTTTACTTTAGAGACCAACCGAATCTTGGAAACAGCATATGGAAGGGGGGCATCCCTCTCATTTCGCTGTCGTATCTTTCCCGAGCGCAAAAAGGTACCTATTTATTGCTGGTTTGACAGAGTTTCCAGTTGCTAGCCGACGGAACGGCGATAATTAGAAACCACCACCTTCTGCAGCATAATCCTGCAACTGTGTCTAGCCACTCGACCACGAATCTCCATGTTCGAAATGACTCTAAGTGAACTCAGTGATTCCAAAGAATTAGAAACTATATGAGCCGCGAAACGACAAAACAAAATGGCATGTCCTCATGGAGCTGGCATAGACCCTTACCTACCCTTTAGGAGCACAGAAAAGAGACTGATCAGACTGGGTGGATGGCAAGGCTGATCTGAGTCTTCACTGGGCGCAAATGCCACTTTGTTGGTTTTGTCATGTTGCGGCTCAAATCTGAACTATGGTGAACTACAGGGAGATGAATTACGGCCGCCACACGGCACTTAACACTAGCACTTTACGAAACTTCAAGCTAAATCATGTATGCCCGAACAGAAACGTCGGTCTTACCTTTCTTCCACATTGTTTTGTATAACACAAGCACTTTAAGAAACTTCAAGCTAGATCACGGTATGCCCGAACAAAAACGTCGGTGCTAACCTTCTTACACAGGTTTTGTATCATAACAGTCGAAATCTGAATCTACATTGGCACATATGATAATTTCAAAAGCAGTGGAGGTCTACACAAATAACATCTCTTTTAACATGTCTGAATGCTACATTAGTTATGGTAATACTGTTAATTTTGCGTCGGTTAATTTAATAAGCTGTATTTTTATGACCCCCACCGGCAGGAGGCGGGGCTAAAAGTGTTTCGGTCGTGAGTACGTGTGCACATTATTACGTAGGTTTGTACGTATGTGTGTACATATGTACGTCTGTACGTACGTACGTGGTCCTCAGGATAAGACTTTTTTAAAAGGTAGATTTCATGGTTCCTATTACTGTAGCTACTTGAAATTTTGTGTAAGGATTTATATCTTTAAGCTGAGCAGGAATATACAAGAATCAGGATATGATGATCCATATGTAGCGGTCTACTGACTATGGACAGAGGTCAGTTTTGTAAGGTTAACGTTTTTGTAAGAGGTAGATCTTTGGTTCGTATTGTTGTAGCACCTTGATTGTTTTGTAAGGATTTACATCCATAAGTACAATGTGAATATATGAGAATCAGGGGCCGGCCGATAATGATCCCTATCATTTCGACAGCTGCTTTTTCCTCCGTAAGATTCATGTAATCCAAAATCTGTGGATGCAAGTAGTAGCGAATGATCATTGCGCTGATGATTACGTAAATACGTGTCCACTCGGGGAAATTTTAAAAGTTCATTTTGCTTATGACATTAACGACCGACTAAGCCGTCTCTAGAAAACAGTCCTTACTGATATCACGAAGAACGATCTGCTGGGCCGATTTCTAGACAATGTGCCAAACTGATATTGCGAAAAATGAAGATCTGCTAAGAGTGAACATCTGTTAATGGCATAGTCGTTAAACGAACTTTTGAAATACCTTTGACAAACCATGTCTAAATGACATATTTACATTTAGTTTCTTATAGCAGTTTGTTTACGTTGTCTATTTCAATTAGCTATTCTTTATGAATAATATTTGACTTTTCATAACGATGACTGAAACCCGTTTCATGTGGGCTACATTGTACAGTTAAAATTATTTCAAGTCATATGTCAGATTTGTACCTTGTTGTAACACAAAGAAGATAATAACATCAGTATGAAACTCCAGTTGATGGTGATTTATGCCATTGAGTATCTTTGCGTCTTTGTTCAGCCATATCCGTACTCTCTGAGGATACCCTGCAAGAAATCTTGACAATAATTAAAGGTAGTTAGATCGATCATGTTTCACCTGTTAATGAGCATACACAAATGCATATGCAGTTAATTACGTACTAAACGTGATGAAAGAGTAATAATCAGCATTAAAATTGCCTAGAATTTAAATCAAGGATTGCATATTGGTGCAGTTTATTACGTTGACTTGTTATAAACATAAAAGATAAAATGATCATGCACAGCTGAAATGATATCTTATGCCACGTTACCAGTCAAAATCATTTCATCAGAATATTCACTTTCGTTGTTTAAAATCCTTAACAGGCTTAAAATGTATGATTACACCTTCTTGCTTGTTTCCTGAAATTTATACTCATTGATTTGTACCATTTCTTGTATTCTTATATGCATTACTTTATGTTTGTACATATTCATGTAACTTTTTGAGGGCCTCAGGGAAGATTGGCTCCGGCCAACTGAGCTACCCTCGATGAATAAAGTCGTTACTTACTTACTTACCAAAATAAATGAGCCGCGACACGACAAAACCAACATAGTGGCATGTGCGCCCAGTAAAGACTCGGATCAGAGTCTTTTATGTGCGCTTAAAGGGTAGCTTAGGGTCTAAGTTATCTCCGTGCGGACAGCGAAGATTCTAAGCAGGCTGGGCGGATGCCCAGGCTGAGCTGGGTCTTTGCTGGGCGCACACATGCCACTTTGTTGGTTTTGTTGTGTCGCGGCGCATTATTGGATACTGAAGTATTCAGAAAATTCACTTTTCTGTTCAAGGGAAAGGATTTACTGTTTAGACATAGAGGATCTTACATGAGTGCTCATGTAATATTGAATTTATTAAACGAGTTGGGGAAAAATATAAGATGCGAGGCTTTGCCGAGCATCTTATCGTTTTTCCCAACGAGTTTAATAAATTCAATAATATATGAGCAGGAATGCAAGATTCTATTTATCATAGACACTGAAATCGCATTTTATAAGCAAATTTTGCACTAAAACGTCATGATTTCGCCATTAGAAAACGCGACGTTTTATGGACGTCAACACATAACGTTACGACGTAATTTGCATATTTAATCCACTAGTGGATTATCGTTTTTATTGCATGGCTTTATTACACTCTCAGATGCGACGTCATATGATAAATACTGTTTAGACAGATAAGGTAGCCTCATCTCTCTCCTTATCGATGGTTACTTTCCTTTGAGAGTTACCCCTAATGTCCACGTGATACAGTTTGCACTGAGAAAAGTAAAGATGAAAATTAACTTTTGGATCGTCGTTTGATCAGAGTTTATACTGTTTGCAAAACATTCTACCGCAAATTCTATAAAATGTGATAAGATAAAATGAGCCGCGACGCGACAAAACCAACAATGTGGTTGTGCGCCCAGCGCAGACTCAGATCAGCCTGGGCATCCGCCCAGTCTGATCAGAGTCTTCGCTGTCCGCATGGAAGTAGCTTAGACCCTTAGCTACCCTTTAAGCGCTTAGTGAAGAGTCTGATCGGACTAGGTAGATGCCCAGGCTGATCTGAGTCTGTGCTGGACGCTCGACCACATTGTTGGTTTTCTCGTGTCGCGGCTCAAATGATCTAGACACCCCTAAATGATGAATGAACTCATCCAGTTGATAAGGATAGAATGGTCCACTGGGCATGAATGGGGTTGCTTAGGCGGACTTAAAGACAGTGACTACATTCGTTCCTGTGGTGAACAACAAATTTCAGAATAAAAACTTCTTATATGGAGCCCTGATGAACCCTAACATTTGCAGGCAATGAAGCCGTAATTTAAGGACAGAATCGATTATCTGCTGACGAAGCATTTAATTTGGTCAACTCGTAACATTTCACGATTCAATCACGTCTGTTGAGGTTTAAATGTTTCTGAACTACTATGCAGATAAGCTCCAATGACAACAACAACAGGACGAAAACATTGCATAACAAGAGATCTTAATTTGTGTTGAACTGCAGATCAACTTCGTAAATAAGATAGTACAATACTTATGTTTTCCCATATGGTAAAGGCAGTGCAGGTTAGAAGCCCGCCATGTCTCGGACACAGCAAATGAAAGTTTCCTTTCGCTGCCTTACTCTTGCCTAATTCGGAAAAAAATATCCATTTGCTGCTTGGTTGACAGAGACAGTTTTCATATCACCGTCTGGCCGAGCGGCGATTCGAAGCTGCTACTGTCTGTACCATAACAGAGCGCCACTAATTACTCCACTAAAAGCCTCTCTTAAATGCATGAGGCCATGCTGGCATTTTCATGGCCGATGTGCCCCAAGTCAAGATCAAGATCATATGTATTTAGATGAAGCAAATGCAAAACGTGTAGCAACAGTTAAGAATGTAGTAGATTGCTTTAGTTAGATTGTTTACATATGTGCTTGCCTTAAAATGAGTAGGGCTCTTTCAGAACATATTGCAATTGTATGCTTAAGCCTTATAATCTCTATATTAGTCTTCATTAGACTCTATCAGCACATATTTGTACATACCCCAAATCAGCGATCTAGTATAATTGGCCTCAGGTAACTTCGCATAGTTTTTCCAGTAACACGAAAGGAATGACATAAAAGTATCTCATTAAATACAGTGCACCTTATCTATATCTTACTTTCTCAGACCACGCCATGGTCGGTCCGTGTCAATTCATAACAAATTATGACTGATTTTAAGGTTTCAGAGCCATAAAGGCAGATATTCATAATAAGGGAACATTGGTAACTCGTACTGTCTGATGGCATCAAAAGAATAGGGGTCAAGTCAGGTAAGTTCGGACAGCAGGTAAATTCGGACATACCATTGCAAACAGTGAAAATCCTGATGAGACGGCTCATCATGAGCCGTCTCATCAGGATTTTTCACTGTTTGCCCAGTTATTTTTGTTTTAATTCCAAACAACTGACATATAAAGGAAACAAAGTCACTGTCCGAATTTACCTGTTGTCCGAATTTAGCTGACTTGACCCTATCGCGTTTGTCAGTTAATCTTCAGTGATACGTAGATGTGGTGAAAGTAACAAAATCATAAGTCTGAACTTGTAAACAGGTAAACAAGAGTTTTTTGTGTGTTTTTTTAATCCTAACAAATATACAGACATGGGGTCATATTTATAAAAGCACTTAAGTGGTTGCTATGCTGTTGTTAAGGCTAAATTTATTGAAGGAGATTCCCTACAACTTCAGCCTTAGCAACAGCATAGCAACCACCTTAGTCGTTTTATAAATACGGCCCATGGACCCTTATACAGAGGTATGATCAGGTGCTTGCGAGTAATAAGCATGCGCTGTCTATCATAATACAACCGCTTTCATGAGCCCAAAAATCAAATCCGCCTCATACCCGTGAAGAAATAACTCGGCAAGTCAGGGGACGAAGTTAGTGTCTATTGGGATGCCAACCTTCTATTGCAAAACAGACAAATGTGAGTTGAAATAAGTTAAGCCGTCGGCAAACACTTCTACGAAGTGTTTACGAAGTTGTAAACGAGTTCTATGGTTTCTTGCTCTTGTTAAACGAAATTAAAATTTCAAAAAGTCAACAAACAAAACAGAAAATAAAAACGAGTCTTGTAGATATATTTGCCTTTTTTCACTCACAGATTTAATGCCAAACCGTATTTCATCAAGTATAAGACGGTTCTTTTTCCCCTCGAAAACAATTCCAGATGTTTAGATCCGTCTAATAAGACGGGCTTAGATTTTTTATTATTTGAAAGAGGAAAAGAAAAAACATTTTATGGCTGAATTACAAAATGACCGTAATTTTTTAAAGGTAAACCCCATTTTATAACCGTATAAATGCGTTGGCTGAACTCGTGATGTTGACGCCGTTACGCGGAAATGCAAATGTGTTAATTTTAGATATATGTCACTAACTGTTATGCACTCTTCGAATGAGATTCATCAATTAAACTTACAACGTTTGAATTTCGAGCTCTTTTAGCAAAACGACAAGAATTCCATAGGGATTCAATAGACTTTTAATTCAGCCCTGAATAACAGTGCTGCAACTCAAGCACTGGCGACTAAGGTGAAAAAGAAGTCAAACAAAGACCGTTTTTACAATGCTTTTTTATCAAATTGTCTGAAATATATTCGGAACCGTTGAATATATTGTTGCAAAGCGATAAAACGGCTATGGCAGATAGATTATGAAAATATGAGCCAAGACACTTCAAACACAGTAACCCAGATGAAGTGTTATTGAACCTGTTCATGAGCAGACCATACATCTTTTGTCATCCTGGGGTCGTATTTATAAAACCACTTAAGTTGTTGCTATGCTGTTGCTAAGGCTAAATTTCTATGAAAGAGATTCCTACAACTATGAAATTTGCTTTGGAGGAACAGTCTTTTTCAGACTGTTCCTCCAGAGCAAATTTCATAGTTGTAGGGAATCTCCTTTATAGAAATTCAGCCTTAGCAACAGCATAGCAACCACTTAGAGACAAATATTCTTGTATATTGGCTGCCATAATCCTGTTATGCAACAGTACAGTGGCACTGCCATTTCATCAAAGGAAATACCCCATCTCACCTAGGTAATGACATAACAGGGTCATAAAACCAATAAATACTGGGGGGGGTGTTCTGTATAGTAGAGAATATTTGTCTTTAAGTCATTTTATAAATACGGCCCCTGAAGCCGAGAAAACGTAAAGTGAAACGGTTAACAGTGATCAGGAACTGACACAATTGTATGCCACATCCTGCCGTCAAAACCAAAAGTGCAAAATGTGTTTACAAATAATAAGCAGTGCACGTAAGGCGCATGGGCTAAACCCACTAAACGGATCCTTCCTAGACAGGTGGTCATTCGGTTACCATGCTTCAACTTAAAATGCCACCACGTTATAGGTTAAAGAAAGAGGTATTGGTATGAACAACAAAACCAGATCTAACAGCGAGGAGCTACATAACAAGTATCACCTCGGCACGTTCAGTAATAAGTTAGGGTCAGGTCATGTAAATTCGGACAGCAGGTAAATTCGGACATACCATTGCAAACAGTGAAAATCCAGATGAGACGGCTCATCAGGATTTTCACTGTTTGCGCAGTTATTTTTTTTTATTTCCAAACAACTGATATATAACGGAAAATGTCACTTTCCGAATTTACCTGTTGTCCGAATTTAGCTGATTTGACCCTACTGGGAGGCTTTAACCAGTTTTATCAGTTCCCAACTCTCGTCCTTAGCTTCTGTAACGGTTCAAAACATCTGTCTGGTCCGCATGAAGGTTTTATCTAAATCAATGATTCATCACGAGAAACAAATAAATCATGGATGGCCACTTTCATGAAGCAAGGTGTCAAACATCACCACTGAAGTGTTGGAGCAAAATAAAAGAATGTTTTGAACCCCGACTGGCAAAGAAACAGCAAAAGTGTACTATGTGGAGATTATGAAAATATAAATACGGTCAACTCTCGATGTCTTAAAGTCGAGGTTCTTCCAAAACTATTGATATCTCAAAGTAAGTTTTCTGGTCCCAGAAAATTGAGTTTTAGATATAAGTAGTTTCAGACAGCCAGAATTGAAATGTAACGAAAAATAGGAAACGTGTCTAAACCAGATAATAGAGTACCTTTCACTATCAGTGTTTTAGATAATAAGAGTTGACTGTAGACGCTAAAAAGATGATTGCTTACAAATGCACATAGGGGAGATTCGGGTAACTTCGGGCATGGGGGTAAATTCGGACATAGCATTGCAAACAGTGAAAATCCAGTCTCATCTGGATTTTCACTGTTTGGCCAGTTATTTTTGTTTTAGTTCCAAACAACTGACATATAAAGGAAACAATGCCGCTGTCCGAATTCACCCGCTGTCTGAAGTTACCCGACTCTCCCCTAGTAGACAGAACAACAGTTATATCCTGCTGTGCCGTATATAGATTCAACTAGTACGTGATTACGTGATAGGTTTCAGAATTGGTAGTCCTAACTAGATGAACTGTTCTAAACAGATTTTGCCTTTATTTGGATTCACCGCAGGACATAGCTTAGTGACATTTCCTAGAGTCTGTTTTCAGAGAGAATATATGTTTCCTGAAGGCAATGATATTTGAAGTTATTTTTACCAATCGTATAACTATGTCATGTTTGCTAATTTTATCATATCATCATTGAAGTAAATTACAATTTACTGAATGATACTTATATTTATTTATTTGCTACTTGCTTTGTGAGTTTCCCTTAGATGACTTTTGCATGAAAAGTTCTGCAATCTTCGATACAAATATTTGGATACATTTATCAGACACGAAAAAGCACTGCATTATAGAGTTATAGAATATTTTTTTGGCCAAAAAATAATGCAACCCGTATTCATTTCTTTTATTGATATCTAATTCTGGTCCATATTGCCCGTTCAATTTAATATACAAAGCATTGCATACTTTATAACTAATCTGCACATAGATTTCTGTGACCACGATAATCACATAGACAAGATGCATACGTCCCTAGTACGGTAAAACCCGACTGAAAGGCCACCCGTATTAGGCAAGGACCTGTCTTAAGATTAAAAAATCTCATATCCGGGCCAAAAATAGT
Source organism: Ctena decussata (assembly GCA_963989385.1). Lineage (NCBI taxonomy): Eukaryota > Metazoa > Mollusca > Bivalvia > Lucinida > Lucinidae > Ctena > Ctena decussata. The sequence goes on from OZ022507.1 coordinate 69,615,336, forward strand.
GTATCATGGTGCTTGGCTGAGACAGCTGTCTTAGGCAAGCATCAAACATAAAATTTGGAGGACAAAATTTGCTTGGTTCAAGCAAGTGCTTCTATAAAACAGGTCAGCAGATTTGACAATATAAAACCTGAAAATACCTCATGTTTGTCCAATTTTAGTGTCTTAGACTTGCCGGTCAGACAAACTGGTTTTATTTGCATAAAATACATTAACCTTTACAATAATGCGATAGAATTTTTATACGCCCGTCGAAGACGGGTCGTATTATGTCGTGGCCTCCGCTCGTCAGTCCTTCCGTCCGTCCGTTAACTTTTCGTGTCCGCTCCATATCTCCTTAATACCTTGATTTTCTTTTTCGAAACTTGGGTCAAATGTTTGCCTTATCGAGACGATGTGCAGAACTTGTATTTTGACGATTTCCTACAAAGGTCAATGTCACACGTAGAGTTCAAATGTCAAAAGGTAACATTTCGTATCTGCTCCATATCTGTTCAAAGGTCAAAAGGTAACATATCGTATCTGCTCCATATTTAAAAACCGTTTAAGATTTCTTCATGTACAAATATAAAGCATCATCAAAAGTTGTGCAGAGAAAAAGAACCATAACCCTCCTTTCAGTTTTGACGGAATTATGTCCCTTTGTATTTTTCAAATAGTAATTATACGCCCGTTTTGAAAAAACGGACGTATTATGTCGTGGCGCTGTCCGTCCGTCCGTTCGTCTGTCCGTCCGTAAACATTCTTGTACGCTCCATAACTCAGTAACTGTTTGGGATATCTTCCTGAAATTTCATAGGCATATGAATTAGGTAGGGGGAACATGTTGCGTACAAGAATGGTTGCTCCCCCTGCCTTAGTTTCCAAGTTATGCCCCTTTGATTGTTTTTCCCTGCAAATCTTGTACGCGCCATAACTAGATAACTGTTTGGGATATCTTCTTGAAACTTCATGGCAACGATGTGTCGCGTACAACAATGGTTGCTGTCCTTTTCTTCCTGTCAGAGTTACATCCCCTTTATTAGTTGTTTTAGGCTATTATTGTGCATACTTATCTTGTGCATACCATAACTTGGTAACCGTTTAGAATATCATGATGAAACTTTATAGCAATGTGCATGAACACAAGATAATGTGTCGCAAATATGAATGGTTGCAGTCCGTCTGTCCGTCCGTCCGTCTGTCTGTCCGTAATCATTCTTGTATGTTCCATAACTCAGTAACCGTTTGGGATACCTTCATGAAATTTTGTAGGCATATGTATTAGGCAGGGGGAACATGTTGCGTACAAGAATAGTTGCTCCCCTTTCCTTAGTTTCTAAGTTATGCCCCTTTGATTGTTTTTCCCTGCAAGTCTTCTATGCGCCATAACTAGATAACTGTTTGGGATATCTTCTTGAAACTTCATGGCAATGTGTATGAAGACCCAGCGAGGTGTCGCGTAGAACAATGGTTGCTGTCCTTTTCTTCCTGTCAGAGTTACATCCCCTTTATTAGTTGTTTTAGGCTATTATTGTGCATACTTATCTTGTGCATACCATAACTTGGTAACTGTTTGGAATATCATAATGAAACTTTATAACAGTGTGCATGAACACAAGATGAAGTGTCGCATATAAGAATGGTTGCTCCCCATTTCCTAAGTTTGGAGACACCTCCCTTTGATTAGTATTTTTAGACATTTTCATTCACTCCATATCTCCTTGACCTTTTGAAATATTAGAATGAAACTTTGTAGGAATGTGCATAATAATAGGGCAATGTATCCAGAGCAAGAACCGTAACTCTGGCTTACGTACTGAATTATCTGCCCTTGCATAAATTTCCTGTTTACTCTGTAACTCCTTAATTGTTTAGAATATTTTAACACAACTTTATGGTGATGTTTATACTGTCAAGGGAATGTATTACAACCAAGAATGGTATAACAAGTATATTTTCGTTTGTGAATTTTCTTGTTGGAGTTTGGCATTACTCACTTCTGAGCCTCTTCACTTTGGAAGCTGATTTTTGGTATACTAATAGTATTTGAGATGTGTTAAATATTCAAATAATGTTGCCGCCATTAATTATAGAGTGGTTTCCCCTATTTGTCTGCCCTGTCTGTCCTTTTGTAAACAATCTTGTTCATTCTGAAACTCCTTTATGACAGTAAAACGGGCGTATTATGCGCCGCTTGCGAAGCCCTTGTTTCATATAAGCTTCGTGTCCAATCCATATCTCAAAAACCATTTATGATTTGTCATGAATGTTTGTATAAATATAAAGCGCCATCAGACGATGTTCAAAGATAAAAAAAAAACTACTTTCAGTTTGGACGGAATTACGGATATGTCCCTTTGTATCTTTCGTATAGGAATTTCATATAAGCTTCGTGCCTGCTGTCTATCTCGAAAACCGTTTAAGATATCTTCATAAAAATTTGCATAAATACAAAGCACCATCAGGCGATGTGCAGAGAAAAAGAACCACGACCCTTATTTCACTTTTAACAAAATTACGCCCCTTTGTATTTTCGTATATTTTAATTTTGTACTAAATTCGTGTCCGCTCTATATCTCCTTAACCGTTTGAAAGATTTCTTTGTAACTTGGATCAAATGTTTGCCTTATCGAGGCAAGGTGCAGAACTTGTATATCAAAGGGCAAGTCACACGTGGAGGTTAAATTTCAAAAGGTAACATTATTTGTCCCCAACATATCTCAATTACCGTATAAGATTTCTTCATAAAATGGTATACAGGTATGAAGCATCATCAGACAATATGCAGAGAAGAAGAACCATAACCCTACTTTCAGTTTTGACGGAATTATGCTTGACTAGACACTCTTGCAAATCGAATAAGTTGAGAAATGTAGACCCCGTAAGAGGTAGAAAGGGAAACGTTACCATCCAATAGAGGATACATGTAATTTACTATGTCCAAATCAAAATTATGTCGTTATTCATACATTTTGGATGAAACAAATCCGTTTGAAATAGATTAATGTAAATCCGTAAATCCAAAAATGGGGTTTCGGTATCGGACGCATTAGTTTTGTTTCACTGCAGCTCAGGTGGATGAATTCGATTCCCCATACCCTTAGTGTAAGGATTGTCAGTATTTAGAAGAGCTTTCAGATACCTGTACAGCCCCGGATCCAGGAGTGGGCTTTAGAGCTAAAGCCCCGCCACCTGGGGCTGAGTGTCCAATACAATGCAGGAATGTAGGTAATAAGGAGCATCTGATGATAATTTGAGATGATATTCCATAAGGTTAGACTGAGATATATGTTAAGACATCTAATTTGAATCGCCTCGCTGAGGCGATTCCAATGAGATGCCATAACATATATATTCAAAGATAAGCATGATCTTATCTTAAAATTTCATCAAATATTCTTTTTATCTGTAACCCTGATTGTGACATTTTTCTGTGGGCCCTTAGCCCCACCAATGGCCAAGAGAGAGTCCCGCCAGCTAGATGTGGTCTAGATCCGGGCCTGATGTATCTTGATGTATAGTAAATTTCAGTTGTTTATCATAAGAACGAGAAGTCGTGAAATCTCTATCATAACAAAATTAGAACAAATCCGCTACAAGAGGAGCACAACTAGTACCCATCGGGATACCAACATTTTTTCTGTATAACTAAGTACCAAATCTTATGTAAATATTAGCTGACATATATGTTAAGGCTTCACACATGTTTTGACACCGTCACAGGACCAAGATTTACATCGGTTTTAGTGTTCAGAAGTAAAGTAAGCGTGTTTTCCGATACAGGCAAGAAAGGACGAACCTTCCCTTTGAAAAAGTCCACTCAACTTAAGTTTTTCTATGATTTAATTCCATTTAAATGTATTTGGCAAAGTGTTGATTATTTGGCAAAGTGTTGATTAGTGTATTAAGTTCCTACTGATGTTGTTTTTCTTGTTTTGTAATTTGACGGAAATGGTCAGTTTTATATAACTGAATGTTGTTCTTCGAAGTCGAAGTGTTAATAGATACGCATCTTATCATGCTTATATAACACCCGCTGCACGGTGTTAATAGATATGCACTTAATCATGCTTATATAACACATGCCCGCTACATGCAAGAAGGACCCGCAACTTATGTGGGTATCTAATACTCAGATAAAACTGTGTACCCATGCAGTCTGGTCAGAGGCTGAGCTGTTTACACATTCCATCCATGGACTCTATGTCATCTGGTGGCGAAATATATGGAGGCTTCTATGGATATATGAGCCGCGACAAGAGAAACCCAACAATGTGGCATGTGCGCCCAGCGAAGACTAAGATCAGCCTGGGAATCCGCCTAGTCTGATCAGAGTCTTAGCTGTCCGCATGGAGGTAGCTTAGACCCTTGGCTACCCTTTAAGCGCACAGCAAAGACTGTTATCAAGCTTGGCGGATACCCAGGATTATCTGAGTCTTCGCTCGGCCTACATTTCACTTTGTTGGTTTTGTCGTGTCGCGGCTTCTTATTATGAAACTTCTCTGTTCGAATATACGCTTAAGGTGAATAGGTGCACTTTCTAGGATGCAACTTTGCGCTTTTTCAATTTTGCCTCCCTTGTCTATGGAGGTCAACTCTTAAAGAAAAGAATTTGCTCCTAATAAAAGAATTTGCTCCATTAGGAGCAAATTCTTTTCTTTAAGAGTAGACACCTCATTGAAATTGATGCGTCGTCCAGAAAGCAGACAGGTAGGCAGATGACGTCTCCCTTTGTGAACTTGGCAGTCATATAGCCAGCTTAAAGGTCAGGCTAAATGTATTTTAGGAAAAATTATCAGATCGGCGATCCTTTTTTATTGTTTTCACAGAAGGCATTTCAAAGCCCTCCGATGCTGGTTAGGGATTAAATGGAAAGATATTCGATGTTAAAATGTTTAAGATAAGAATAAAATTCAAAAGGAGGAAGATGCCCGTTTGCAGGAAGTAAGTAAAAATAAAATTTAATATAACTAATGAACGAGCCACCGTGGTCTAAATGTATTCTCCTGTGTATTTCATTATGAAATAATCTCAAAAGAATGAAACTGACTTAAATTATGCTAGAAAATTAAGACTTGTATGCAAGTAATCTTAAACGAAAACATCTTTTTATGGAGCAAAGGCGATACATCAGTGCATACTCTTCTTTAATATTCATGAATATTTTGTTGATATAGTTGTTTGGCTCACAAAAGCATGCTTTAAATTTCATGGTTGCTAAACAATAGCACTCATCTCTTTTCCGTGCACCTGAGATCTTTTCAGCAAATACCCTTCCGAGGTCGATGAAAGAATGGCTTAAACTCATTCCTTGGATAACTGTATCTTGCTTAACTGCGTCATGTGGCTGGAAGCGCAGTCCGCGATTCCCGCGCATTTAAATACTTTCTTCAGATCTACTACTTCCAGTGACCATGACAAATTATAATTTGACAGATAAAATTACTTTAAATATTAATCATTATCATGCCTCTAATATATTTTCTTGAGAAATTTTAAATTTATCAGAAATGTATGCGGACGTATATCTTTAAGAGTGTTGACTCTGAAATGTGAGGTCTCTCACGGCTTTGTGTTTGAGCCTAGGCCGGCGCTCATGTGAGAAAGCAATGTTCTGCTTACGGAAAGTAAATTAAAGAAATGTAGTATTACCCCGGGAGCTCCGAGTTTTGCCATCTTTGCTTAGAATAGTGAAATATTGTTAAGAGGAAATATCTCATTCAAAGTTACTTCTCAAAACAGTACGGCATCTCGAGAAACCTGGCCCAGAGGTTATAAAACTTGAGTACATTCTCAAACTCAAAAATAAAGCACACTGATTGGCTGCTTCCGAGCATGTGCCCGGAAGCAGCCAATCAGTGTGCTTTATCTTGAGTTTGAGATTATTCTCAAGTTTTATAACCTCGAACCTTGTTCTAATGCCACGGCCTCTTCCATCCAGGAACTAGTTGTTCAAAGCATTGATAGTTAATAAAGTCTTTAGTGGCATATACGTTAAGTGGTGTACTGATTGTATGATGAAAGTCAGTGAGTTTTACTGAACAACAAATGGAAGCAGCTTTTTGCATTACAGTTTTACGGCCCTTTCAACGGTATATAAGTAATAGCGAGTCGATTGAAGGATTGTAATATGCAGTGGAACCTCGTTTACGGTTGAAAACTCACTATCGGGAGTCAAAACAAGGCCGCTAGCTTAGCAGGCCAGCGCTTTACCCACTGGGCTACTGGGACTTCTCCAAATTAAAGGTTTCAGTAACAGAGTAATCTTCCAGGAATAAAATCCATGTATTATTTCATCGTGAGGTAGTGCTGCATGTTTTTTCTGTCAAACGACTGTACCTTACTCACGGCGCGCATCGTTAAAATGCAAATTCCGACTCATTTTAATTAATCTTTTCCGCTACATGTCAGGCCTGAATAAATCTGTTTGGGTTTATGAGATTTCTGCTTTGAAAAAGCTCGATACGTTTCTTTAAAATCAAATTCCGCAATTGTTCCTGCGTCGGAGATCGACAGTTTACCTCGTGCATTGTTTTGTCACGGAACAAAGAAATGCAATAAGTATTTTGTAAGACACAGAATAATCTCAGTTAGATAAATCCGATCTATGTAATGACATGTACTGACTTGCACTCATGTTGAAGATTTATTGGATTTAAAAGTTGCATTCAAATGGTACACAAGTCGATGCATAAATGTTTTTAATAAAGTTGGCTACGGTAGAATACGATACGTACTCATAAAGGCCTCGGACCCGTATTTGACAAAATTAGGCATATTACAAATATGACTTATTGTTAACATTATCAATCAACTTCAGTCATCGATAGATATGTATCTATGGCTAACGTTGGCTGACCAAATTAACAAATTCGGCATATTTGTTAATATGATGAATCAACTTCAGTCATCGATAGATATGTATCTATGGCTAACGTTGAGGTGGCCAAATTAACTATAAGGGTTATATGTGACTGATGTTGATTGACCAAATTAACAAATTAGGCATATTTGTTAATATGGTTTATCAACTTCAGGTATCGATGACTCACGCTGATTGACCATATCAACAAATTAGGCCTACTTTTGCCCATACAAGTCTAAAAACTTGTTGCCTACTTTTACATGTACAACTTGACACATCGATATTATGTGAAAAATGACCTTGCGCCATGTGTGCACCGTAAATACGACAATCAATCTGCAGAGCAACTCAGACTGATCAGAGTCTTTGCTTTTAAGTTTATAGATTCATGCATATTTTTTTAAACGTACAATAAGGAAAACCAGGTCTCTCTTTCTTCCATCCCCATTCCCGCCCCGCCCCCTCCCCTACCCAACCCCTCCCCTTTCTACCATAATTAATATTTGAGAATGAGGCTACATTGTTGTGTAAACCTTATATAAGTAAAAGTCAGACTTATTATGGTTTATGTCTGCTTATTGACCATTTTCTTTTCTTCCTTTTTAATTTTTGTTTTCAGTTTCCTGACATTTTCATGCCAATTACGTCTAACTTTATTACTAAGAAGCTTCCAGTTATTGTCACTGAAACTACTTCGCTGGCACAGACATAAACAATTAGATCTCTTGGGATTGAAAGTGAAATTTTGATTTTTTTTTTTATCGTGTTATTTTAAAATCTGGTACCAAGTTTTGTTATCAAAGACTGCGATAAAATGGTTAGTGCAGTAATGAAGTTATTGTCCCCCGCCTTTTCGAAGAAAAGCGGAGGGAGATAGTTTTCGGCATTCCGTCCTTCCGTCCTTCCGTCCCCCTAAAGTAGTAGATACCTTGTATGCGCAACTCCTCCTACAGTTTTATGCCGATTCTTTCGAAACTTTACAGCTGTTTTTGTCATGGTCTGAAGATATGCATGTGGTTTGGATATAATCCTGAGATTATTTTTTTTTACTTTTTCTTCAAGATGAACTTAGTCATTTTTTAGGCGTTTTTACTATCAAAGTGACTAGATAGTGGGTACCTTGTCTTACGACATTACTGCCGCTACAAACGGACCAAAGCATAGCTGAAAAAAATTCCCAACCTTTACTGGGATTCGACCCGGAACTCCCGGGTGAGAATCCAATGCTCTAACCACTCAGCCAAACAGTTAACTCCCTGACGCAGTTGTCAGAGATTGAATATATTGCAAAGCTATGCCAATATCTACTATTGTAGATAATGGAAGGTAGAAGAGTTGGTCCGTAACACTCCCCCACTTCAAGGAAATCATCGGTTATGATGACGGAAAACCATTTTGGCTTATAATGTCCTATCCCGGACGAGCCCCCATCTTACGATATTACTGCTGCAACAAACGGACTAAAGCATAATCGAAAAAAATGCCCGGAACTCCCGGGTGAGAGTCCAATGCTCTAACCACTGAGCCAAAAAGTTAACTCCCTGACGCAGTGGTCAGAGATTGAATATATTGCAAAGCTATGCGCAAATCTACTATTGTAGATAATGGAAGGTAGGAGAGTTGGTCCGTAACACTTGTGTGCGCAACTCCTCCAACAGTTTTATGCCGATGCCTTTGAAACTTCACAGGTGTTTCGGACATGGTCTGAAGATATGCATGTGGTTAGATATAATCCTCACATTATTTTTGTCACTTTTTCCACAAGTTGAACTTAGTCATTATTAGGCGTTTTACCACCATAGTGACTAGATAGTGGGTACCTTGTGTGTGCAACTCCTCCTACAGTTTTATGCCGATTCCTTTGAAACTTCACAGCTATTTTGGGATATGGTCTGAAGATATGCATGTGATTTGGATATAATCCTCACATTATCTTTTATCACTTTTTTCGCAAATTGAACTTAGCCATTTTTCATACATTTTTACTATCAAAGTGTATAGGTAGTGGGTACCTTGTGTGTGCAACTCCTCCTACAGATTTATGCGGATTCCTTTGAAACTTCACAGGTGTTTTGATCATGGTCTGAAAATATGCATGTGGTTTGGATATACTTACAAACAGTGGAATTTGATATAAAACAATGCTAGAATGATTAAATGGACAATTTATTTCCAAATACATTTTAATGACAGGTTTTTATTCATTGACATGTCCTTTAATTGAAATAAACAATAATGGCGGGGGACATAAATTCTTTGAATTTGCTTGTTTCTACGCATGTTGTCTGGTCACTCCACTAGCCTCCCCTGCCGAAAGCATACTGTATTGTTGTTCTTAATTCATTTGAGTGTAACAGTTGTTTAAGTTTATTTCTGTCGAACTATACTACCAACTACCGAAGGGTGGTATCTGGATAGTGTCTAGAATGGTGACAAAGAATTCGAAGATGAAGTTTCTCAGAGCAATGCAAAAAATAGCTGGTGTTTTAGATGGAGCCGTTGTTTCTTCTTAGGAAGGTGTCTTGAAACACTTTACTATAAACTTGGTCTATTTTAACGCTCTGTTGACTCTGAATTTTTTATTTCTTTAAATGCAACAACAGCAGGTTCTAAGTAGGCTACTCTAAATCTCTACTTCCTAGTTACAGCAAATCTCGATTATAGTTTCTCTTCGCCGCAAACTCTACTACTGTGATAGTGCAAGGTAGGTGCGACATAACATTTCGTAGTATTCTTGTGTACAGTCAACTCCTGATTTCTCATAGTGGAAGTTCATTTCAACCTCTCGAACTACTGATATCTGTAAGCAAATTTTCTGGTTCAAGAAAATTTATTTTCAGATGCTAGTAGTTTGCTATAATTATAGTTGAAATGTAAAGAAATATATGAATGCACCCAAACTATTTCTCTGATATAAGAAGGTACTTTGAGATATCATTGTTTGTTTGAGAGTCAGCTTCAATATAAAGCCATCAGGTAGTGTTAAGCTGATTTAAAATCTGCTCTATTTCTATTACTTCTGTAGATATGCGACATTTTGTACTTCAAGATGTCTGTTATTTTATAATTGTGTTACGATTCTGCACTTTGGCGCTGCAAATGAACTTGTTCAAAATACATTTTAAGAGGATAATGTAACATACAGCTAAAGTTGTCTGAAATTTGCAATGTATCAGACAAAGTAGCTAATAGTATAGCAATGCTTATCTTTAAATGTTTAACATATTCTGAAAAAAAATCAGACTGCTGTGAAAGCTGTAATTGTCTGATTATGCAGACAGACAGACACAGAAGTAGGTGGGTAGATTGGTATGTAGTGGATGAATAAGTGTAGATAAATAGTCGGATGGATGGGCGGATGGCTGTGTCGTTTGGTCGGTCGGTCTATCGATGGATGGATGGATGGATGGATTAATTGGTGGCCGGTGTGGTCGGATGGGATGGGATGGGATATTTTCCACAAATGTCACGACATTTCTATCTTTTGCATGGGATGGGATGGGGATGGGGATGGGGCTGGAATGGGATGGGTTATTTTCCACAAATGTCACGACACTCTTGCTTAGAGAAATTCGATGCAAAATGCAGATTCTGGGCATCGCAAAAGTCAATGAATATATGAGAAAAACTGCTTTTCTGATGACCTTTTTTTGCGATCTGAATTGCATCGATTTGGACGGTTATCAGTAAGCACAGCTGTAACATTAGCAAGCAGTTAAGCTGTAATGTTGCAGTCTTCTATCATACTATCGATCATATGGTGATATAACATTAAATGTGGTCAACTTGTGACATTTCACGATTTATTGTGTCACAATCTGTTGCACTTATTGTGTTTACGAGGTGAACAGAAACTGTCTATTGGAGCAGGTAAATTGTATGTAGCGCTGAACATAATCTTGCGAATACTTCTAAAACTTGTAAGTTGTTACTGCCGACCAGTTTTTGCAATTAGAAATTTAGTAATTGTTCAGTGATATCGCACAAAGATGGGCTACAAAAAATGATCTTATTCGGCTTAAGTTTTTAAGATAGTTTGAATATTGCGCATTTGTTAGACTTTGCAAGACCTTGGTACTGAGAACAATCTGCAATCTGCCGTTAGAGCCTGCGTATCCAACAGTGCTTTGTTTTTTCCGAAACTGGTCAGCCAAATATAGACAGTAAAATAACCGAACTTTTTCAAGGTTGTGCTATGGCGTTGGCATTACTCTACCTCAAGAATTAAACAAAACGGAATTGTTGTCTTTAGCAGGCATGACCGGTCATTACTTCTGATTATCTTCTAAATTAAAGATTGTTATGCACTGGTCTGGAATAAATGAGTAAGGACAGTGTGAGCCTGCTGACGTAAAATGTCTTAGAAAATGGATGTTTAAAAGCCATTAATTGCCAATGTGTTTCTTAGCCTATATCATTGATTTTGAAAATTAATTGATATCTACGTATTACAAATTGACCATAGCTGGAATAAATAGATAAAAGGGTCTTCGAAAACTGATGTCAACACTCTTGTTTCTATCTTTTGCATGCACATAAATTTTTTAACTATAGCCACAACGATCCGCTCTAATATTCGGAGGCAACATTTAAACTCTTTACCGGCAGTAGTCTGCCAATTATTTAAATCGTGAATATAGCATGCGAATGACGTTTCATGGTTATATTTTTTGAGACACATTATGTGAACATAAAAAAAGTCAAACCTGCTTATGTGGTCACCTCTATTAAGAGATCACCTGCCTTAAGCAGCCACTTTTTCTGGGTCCCTTGAACCAAAATATAGTGCAAATGAACCTGTATTAAGGGTCACCTGTCTTAAGCAGTCACTTTTTGCCCTTCCCTTGGGTGACCCCTTAAGACAGGTTTGACTGTATGACGTTGCCCTAAATATCGCTTTTATATTATGAAACAACCCTTCAAGGCAAGAAATTCATTAGACTTGTTTTCAATGGTGTGGTATCTCGTGTGTTACCTCAGTGTGACCTTTCTCATAAGGGGATGGGGGCTATTCTTACATATGTCTCTGCAGAATAAACTCTTTTCTCTAAGAGTAGCCGGGCTCGGAAAATGGATTTTTCTACAAGGGGAGCAAATATTATTCTGCTTAAGCTGTCTCCGTTTCTGTAATTGACATCCTCGACATAAACAGGACTGCGATATACAGCATAATCTTTATATCAAGTAAGCTTCTGTATTGTTTTACACTTTGACACATGTTTCATTACGCATGTGTTAAAGTACCCCAATACATGCATTTCCATACACAAATCAACAGCATGCAATTTACCAAATCGTGTAACCATAACCTACATGGTTGCATGATACATGCGTCTTGCAACACGTGCAGCCAATGTAAATTCACCTATATGCAATTAGACATGCCGTGACCATCAGAATTGTGCCATGACACATAATTTTGGGCCGTTTACACGGTGACACATTTTGCCAGCATGCAACCGTGTAAATCCACTTAAATGGTGACTGCCATGCCATAGAGGAAGGAAAGAAGGAAAATCACACAAAGCATTTAATTGTATTTGCATTACTGTTAATGTTTGGATTGCAGTGAGGACATTACGTATATGTTAAAGATCAGAGAGTTTCAGTGTTTATGTTGCGGAATCATGCGAGTCTAGACAAGATTGCTATGTACCGTAAGCAGCAATAGCTTCTAATTATTCTGTTTTTCTTTGTTCTAATACTGCAATATTGTCGAAACTGTCAATACCATGTGTTCAAAAGTTCAAAATAGTTCTACTAGTAGTTGTTATTGTTCTTCACTTTAGGCTAGTTTGACATGTATGTTGGTAGGTTTCGTAACTTCAAAATCCCTGATGTAAACTTTACTTCTTCTTATTAAAATTTCATTTTATATAATATTGAGAGAGAAAAAACAAAGTTATTTCTTTAAAGGCCTTTTACTTTTACCAAAAGTACTTATGATTTTTGTTAATTTAATCAGAATACTAATGCAAGTAGTTCATTTGAGTTTACAAGCTTTGGTGTAATACCCGTGCTCGAGTATAGGACTTTGGGTTTGCTCCTTAAACTAAATGAACAATTTTTTATTATCATGAAGAGAATCCGTGTAGAGATAAGTAACATCATATACTCTGAACAGTCACTCTTTATCTATGACGTTTCGGCATAATGCCTTTATCAAAATTATGAAAGGGGGGCTTCCAAATCTGCCCACGCATGGATTTTCTTGTTTCTTTGCATGCTTATTATCTTCAACCTTACAACTACAAATATGCATTTATCTATCTCAGTATAGACTTTAAGGTCTCAGGAGAGCACCTTGAAGTACTCCCGTTCTTTTTGTGATACCAGCCTTATAATTTATCAATCATAAATCATCAGCTTTATTCAATTTCATAAAATGTGAACTACAATAGTAAAAGGGCTCCATATGGATATCTTTGATTCCGTTTATGCTTATGCAAACATGCAAACAAAACTTTTTTTCAAACATTAAGTCAGAAAATATGGCTAAAAGCGACACTTAAACTGTTAATATTGTATTATATATAATTATTTATGGATATATTATAATTAATTTTTGGACAAATAAAAATTGAATTATGGATATCCAAAAAATAAGAAATATTTTATAATATCCATAATTCGATTTATTGATATTCATAATTCGATTGATGGATAACCATAATTCGATTTATGGATATCCAATATTGTGCTGTACAAATTGAAATATGGATATCCAAAAATCGATTAATGGATATCCATAAATAGGGAATAAATACTTAAAAGGCATCCAGTAAGATACTTATATCTGAGGGGTTAGTTATTTACGTAGCATGCATCACGTATTTTAGGCTGTTACAAGTGAAAGTCAAGGCACTGGGTTCCGGTGAACCGATTCATATATCTTCTTAGTCTTGTGTTTATTTTTATTATTTATTCCTCTTTAAGTAGATCTATTTAGTTACTTATTCTACTGTAAGAATAGACCCCATTTTGGAAGAGCTAAAAATATCGTACAGGTAAGCAAACAGATAAGTCAAACAACGTATCCCTCTTGTAGATATGACGATGATAGAAGTGTTGCCATGATCTTAAAACTATAATGGCAGAGGCGTAGAACTTGGTTTCAGCCTCAAAAGTCTTACTACTTTTAACCATCCTATGATGGCTCTTCTGCTGAAATTCCATTGTATTAGAATGACATTGACAGAATGTTGTTTCATATGCCTTCATCTCAATCTCCTCCCATCTCTTCCATTTTCCGTGTCGTTTGCAGGCAATGACTTAATCAGTGGTCTTTCCTCAGCCAGTAGCATTGGCATATTATCTGGCGCTCGGATGCATGTACATTTCCCAATATATCGTAAAATTATAAAAATTGTACACTAAGATAAAGAATTCTAACTGTCCTAGCATCGGACAGTTTGGTTTTATAATGTAATGAAAAATGGAGATGGAATTATAAGCACTGCTGTTTGCTCAGATGCCGCTGTCCCAATGTACTTACAACATTTAATGCTTACCCTTAACATTGCTTGAGAAATTAACAGTGCTTTAAAATGTCTAGACAAAATGTTATAATCATTTTTCTATAGCATGAGAAAAGCATAACATAATGTATCCTTGAGGCCTCTGGCAGGTAATACCGCTATAATAGCAGCGTACTTTGTTACATGTGTACCTGTTGTACCATTGTATACAGAATATCAATATATCATGCTGGTGTAGATTATATAACGTCATTTTCTTCTGGTTTCTGGTATATGTATGATTGGTTTTAATATTGCATAGATATAACAGAAAAGTTTTTGCTTCACCAAAAAAGCCGGGCCGGGTAGCGCAATCGGTAGGGCACCTGACTCGTAAGTCAGAGGTCCTGGGTTCGAATCCCGGTCTGGCCACATACTTTCGTTTCTCCTTCCGCTGATTCAAGAAGGGCAGTTGTCAGTTACTGGCGAAAGTATGTGCACTTAGTACTGGTTAACCGCTTAGGAGGTCTAAGCCTGCCCAGGAATAGTGTGGTTAGGTTAACTGACCGTCCCGACATGACCTTAGTTGTTTACCGTGGACGTTAAGCATCAAATCAACCAACCAACCAACCAAAAGCTTCACCAAAATGCATGAGCAAGGCTTCTGACATAAGAAATACGATGAAACAACAAATAGGACCCGATGCCAGTATAAAGCCAGAGTAAATAAAAATACTTGATGGGCTATAGCAGGACTGAGCAAATGCATTGGTGGTCATACATCAGATAGCTAAGCGACATAATTACAAGAGTTTACTTTCATTTTGGACTGCAGAACAACTTACCGATGCGCAATTAAAAAAGAAAAGCAAAGTTGCCAGTGTTGTTCGAGTTATTCTATAACGCGTGCAGTTTGACACTGTAATATTTCTTTTATATCGGTTGTCGAAATGCTATGAAAAACCAGCTTTGCTGCACTCTTTAATTGCACACCGGGGGATCGGTCGTCAGACTCTATGATGGCCCCGACCTAAAGCTATATATTTTAGTTGGTTGGGACCGGAGCCTTTTTGTCTGTTGCTTGGTCCACCGGGGCTCAACTGGTGACCTTCTTTTGCTTCAGATTTCCAGTGGGGTTGTTTGGCAGGACAGGGATCTCCACCTGTCAGACGGCCCGTTGTATCTATTGAGTCCTCGTCTTTGCTTCTTCATGGTGTTGAAATTTGATTTATGTGTTTACCGTGATGATTCATTGGCGAGTTAGAGGGTTATCATGCGAACCGAACAACCAACTAAATGTTTTGTACCACTTCAGAAACTGAGGGTGAGGTTGGGCCTGTAAAATCGATTTAAGCCCCCCAGTAATTCATTACTGACCGTTCCAAGGCGGTAGTTCTGTTGTGGTTCTTTGTTGCCTGTTTTTGGTGTCAGAGTTTCTGTGATGTTTTACCTTATGTATGTTATTATTATTTTTGGTTCGGTTTGGGTTGCTGAGTGGCCACCTTTTGGGAACAAGCTGCTCACTCGGTTGGCCATATGTTCTCTGTATCTTGATTATTTGTAATCTTAGTTGTTTCCAACTATGGTTTGAGGGCTGGATTTGGATTTTGATTGTTTCAGTTCCTGGTCTTTGCATACTTTTTACTTCTACATTTTGCGATCTAAGTCTATTTGAAATTCAAATTCAGATAGGCCCTTTAAATCGTGTTATCGGTTTCTGAATTCATCAGTTTGCTTATTTCGTTAAAGCAGGATTATTTTAAAATTTGATGTAGAATTATTCAGCCACTGAGTCGCCAGAATCACACATACCAAAGAGCTCTAGATAAGAGTAATATTGTTGATAATTGAGGTATATTATTTTCTTATTTCTTATTGAAACCATATGTTTTGACCCCTTATCTGAACCGTCTCATCGAGACGAGACGGTTCAGATGAGGGATCACAACGTATGTTTTAATGCAGTACTAACAAAAATTATCCCAAATTATCACCAGTTACTCCCTTTTATCTTATCTAGAGCTCTGGTTACAGTCACCGTATTCGAAATTTGCATTTATATAAGAATTTGAAGAGTCAAACCCAAGCATCCTGCAATTGTGCAATGGTGAACAACACTTCAGATGACGGACTTTATCATTACATTGTAGTCGAGTGTTTACACCAAATTATATCATCGGCTATAAGCTGTCTCTTCTGCTTATATTATTTATTTAGTTTATCTAATATTCGAGTCACAAACATGTTTATGATTCTACTCTGAGTCTAATGAACATGCGCCAAAGCGACCATTATTGGTCTCTTTGTCTGTCACCTTAGACATATTTAGGCATTAGCGTTTATCGTAATATACTGGATATTTTGACAGCCCGATTAAAAATAAGAAATTTCAGTATGCCTTTCTCTGGTTTTGTCACCAGATATTGTCAGGGTCACTAAAGAGGCTTTATTAGCCGAAACTACGTAGTCTGGCCCATGTTCCTCCTGATGAATGTATTCTCTGCTCTTGAAGGAACTATATATTTAAGATTTTAATTTTACATTTTTACATGCACTATTAGGCTTATTTGTTACTAACAATATTAACTTTAATATGGCTATCTACATGTATGCATTTAGTGTGTGGGTGTGGGTGTCTGTGTGTTCTGGTTTCCTTCTCAACCTCAATTAAGCACAGATTTAAGGAATGTGATTATTCATTTCTGATGTTTGCACATATATGTAGTGAAATCAGATAAGAAGTATGCGACATAGGTAAGAATAATACTTGTACATGCAAGTTGCTATCAAAATTGTTATTCTCGGCTTGTACGGTTTGTCATTATGATGGGGTTTCTCTTTTACTCTGTTAAGAAATCTGATTCCTTCTGTTTGTAGTTTAAATGGAAACATCATTTAAATAACTTGCTTAACTGATAAAATCCGTGAATTAATGGCCTCAGAAGATTCTCCGTTAAATACGCTGTCACAGTTTTAGAAGAGATTTCTATAAACGTACTTTGCTTAGAGCTAAACATGAAATTCTAATTTAAGTTTAACAAGCGATGACACTTGAAATTTTCATGATCAGGCAGATATGCGAAAAAACTAGAAATAGGCTATGTTGCGTGACATAGGATCTTGATGTATATGTGAGCTGGCAAGAAAAAAAGAGGGGTCTGATTGAAATATTTGCATGGCTTTCAAAACGCCACTCAAAAGTATGTGAAAGCAACTCTAAAGATTGGGCATCCATTCAGCCCTACTCACCATGAATTTTACATGTTTAACAGAAACCGCGCCAGTATACGTAACATTTGCATTGCGATAGACACTGTGTACGTCCTATGTTTTTGTCCTTCGTGGTATACATTGTATTTATGCCTTATTATTTATGCTGCATAAATTTTACGTGTTTAAAAGACACCGCGCCAATATACGTCATGTTTGTCGATTTAGGCTGCAGCCCTACTCACCATGAATTTTACATGTTTAACAGAAACCGCGCCAGTATACATAATGTTTGTCTTGCAAAAGAGACAGCTTCCTTTTCTTTTTGTTTTTATTTCTTTATCTATCTTTTTTTTATTTTTTGTTGTTGTTGTTTGTTTGTTTTCCATGGTATATTTTTGCCTTGTTATCTTTCTTCTTAAGGTCAAGAATACGTAAATGACTGGCGCAATTAATTACGTGCGTCGCGAAGGACGTTACGTCACGAAATACTTCCTAATCAATGCTATTTTCAAAATGGCGGCCCCATCGGACATTTAAAAAAAGAGTCAAACATGCAAAAAACGGAGTTGTAGTCATTGTTTATTTAAGCCCTCTGCTGATGTTGTTTATTCAAGCCCTCTGCTGATATTGCAGTGTTCTTCTTTTCCTGTGTTTATGAAATTAAATGTATTCCTACAAAATAAATGAGAGAGAGAGAGAGAGAGAAACAGACAGACGGATAGACAGACAGACAGAGTGTGTGTAACAATTTAAGGTTGGCCGCGATACATGTTCCCTCCCTACTTTCAGGGCTCTCAGGACTTTTCATACACACATATGAAAGTATGAAAGACGGAGCACATCCTTCTCCTTTCTCTGCGATATCCTTCCCTGATTCGAAAAAAAAGTTACCCATTTAATGCCGGCTTGACTAAGAGACTTTTCCAGTCGCTGGCTGGCCGAACCCGGATTCGAACCTGCAACCTTCTGCGTTATAACCGAATGTCTCTAATCACTCTTCCGCGGCGCTGGTTAGATTGCGTATCCGAAATAATTAATAAACAAAGTAAATGTGTGCCAGCTGATTTTAGAGCTTTATGGGATCGGATTGTTGTATTTATTATATTGCCGCTTTTTGCGATTTTAACTATGCTATCCTTTCACAAATACGAATGAATATTTCTTCTCTTTGTTGTATGGCTTTGCCAAAGATACAGCGGGCCTCTTACCCACACTGCCCCTATGGCCACTAGGATACAAGAAGCCTTCCGCCGACGGTGGAATTTGGCCTTGTAACTTTTCAGTATGATCTTGCCATCATCTCGATATGGCTGAAATACAGTCCAAAAGGGCATAAAAGTCAATGTTATCGGACTACCATGAGCCACACCGAAAGAACACGAGTCGGCAGTAAATATACATGCTTGCAGATCAGCCTGCGAATACGCGTACTTGCTGTTCCTCACGGAATCATGGCAGAGGACAGCAAAGGCTCTTGTCAGTTTGGGTGGATGCGCAGACTGATCCGCTGACCGTACATGCCCCAAGGACCCACTTTATCATGGCATGGCGCATTTTGTGATTTTGGTATTACAATGTTAGGGAAACGCAGTTTTTAAAGAGGAATTTGGGTTTACTCATAGGGCTTTTCCTTTTTCGTTGCGCGGCTCAATCCGTGTCTGCTGCAGTAACCATATTACTGTTAGAAGTTTGTTTTCGAATTTTATTAATTTTTGTTTACTAAAGCATTCATCATGAGAACCCTATTAGTCGCCATCTTTCCGTATTCTCATAACGGTCTTAGCATGCCTTATAACGTCACCCGTAAACGATTGCAACGTCGCTTATACATGACGTCAACGAATGGCGAAAATTTATACATACCTATGCTTGCGTATCAAGTGCTACTTGAAAAACGAGCTCGGTAGTCAAGGACTTTCTTTACTTCATTTTAATCGATAGATGCTGTGACATGAAATATCAGTTTTTGAAAAAAATCTATGTAGTGGTAAACACGCTGTGTACGTCAAAGTTTTAAAATCTGAGTATTTTCATCGCTTTCCCATTGCCGTCAATGGAACCGGCCTCAAAATTTCACGTTTTTCAATCTGATCTAGCGACCAAACGAACTCGGTGACCTATCTTTTTTATTGCACATTTCGATGTAACACATGAAAATGCACTGCTGTGCAAAATTTAAAAAAATTCTATGTATGTGCCATTTACGTATTCTTGACCTTAACTAAATGCTGGGGTTTTCGAACCTCTGACGTTCTCTATGCTTACAAAATCACGTTACTGAATGATCCAAAAACAAGATCTGATTTCACACGGTTTATAACTTATGGAAGCTCTGCTAAAAAAAAATGCACTCTTTATACTTTTGAAAATTCGGACCTGTCGTGCCTGTCGAATGGGGAAAATCCTCACCTTAATCATAGAAGTCCTTTGATAATGATATCAAATCTGCCCTTGAAGATTTTAAACAAGATCTTGAGCAGTTTGTACATACTATAATTCTCGTGTGATACACATCCCAATACAATTAACAGATCAAACCCAAGGAAACCAAACTGTTACTAAACCCAGACGAAACTGGGTACATCTGCACATTCTGGTGAGGATACGTGGCGTTTGAATATGGCTCAAGACAGGTCACTGTTCAGTTCAGTAAAACCAGGCCTCGATACGCACGCCTCACCCTTGGTTGTTGGGTTGGCTATTTGGGGTTTAACGACTCTTTGAGACAGTCTGTCTCCCAATAGAGCCGGAGAAAGAAAGGAACAAAGGAAGGGAAAAATAATCCAAACAACCCCGATCCTGCATCTGCTGCTAGCACAGCTGACCCTGGTTTTGATGCATATCTAAATACATGTAAATAGGACACCACAGCACTGCATGAAAGTTACCCAGCAAACTCGACTGACCCGACCACCCCTGAGGCCTGACCATGCTGCTTATGTACATGTAACAGATTTGTTTTTTTACCCAGAAGTAGTTGTGCAATGCATATCACCATTCTAGAGGCTATCGCCTGAAACAGATTTTTCATGATCTGTAAAATGGTCAGACACTAAATCATTACTTTTCTTCATATGAAGTATATATGTTTTGTCTGCTTATGAAGCATTTAATCTGGCCGGCAAATAACCACTCAGAATATATAATCGACATACGACCACCGTCTGAAGAAGGTATGTAAGAATCGGTCTGGCTTTTACAGATCAATCGGGTTGAATTTGTCATTTCAACTTATTCTGAAGTGCAACATCGTGTTATGTTAAGGCAAAGTATCACAACACCATTGGAATGACAGAAAAATCATGTCAATATATTGGGTGTCGAAAGAACTAACATACCGGAATTTGCTACACATGTATACTGTTCTACCTGCGTTAGTCCAGCAGGTAGGAGTATGCCAAACAGTGGTTGCGTAAGACAACCTTGATACAAGCTTGTCAACCTATAAAGCAGATGAGGTATTTTCAGGCCCAGAGGTTATAAAACTTGAGTACATTCTCAAACTAAAAATAAAGTACACTGATTGGCTGCAGCCAGTCAGTGTGCTTTAGTTTGAGTGTGCGATTACTCTCAAGGTTTATAACCTCGAACCCTGGTTCTTTCAGATCATTGGGCTCGTCCTGAGTTTGTTTGAAAAAGAATTTCGTTGAAGCCGGTGCTGTGGATCGTAGATAGTGTTACAAATTACATTAAAAAGGGTCTAATTATATTTGAGACTGTCTAAATAGTCTCAAACAATCTGATTTTAGGTTAAAGACAGTAAATTATAGCAGCTGTAGAAGGCTTACATGTAAGTATACTTTAATGTAAGATAGCAACAATATCTATTAAACAAAGCCTGAAATCGTTGTTTTGAGACTATTTAGACAGTCTCAAATATAAAAAAAACAATGATTTCAGGCTTTGTTTAATAGAAAGCTTATCAAAGCTTTCTATTAAACAAAGTCTAAAAACATTGTTTTGAGACTATTTAGACAGTCTCAAATATAATTAGACCCTGTTATTACTGCACATGAACAGCATCAATTTATCGAGTCTGCTATTTCGTTTCTATGATGCGCCCCTTGCTTTCAAAGAATCTACCTTCAGAGTCATATATTAATGCTCATTAGCCGTTGAAGGATTTTTAAACAGAGACATTCCGTCACAGAGGTTCTTATTTCTCCATAGATTCACATGTTGTGACCTCTCTGTAGAACTCTCCTGAAAGTTGATAAGGGAGGAAAAAAAGAAACTGACAGATTCGTTTGTCCAAGAAGTATGCATGTATCTAGTTCCCGGAAGTCGACAAATCCATGCTATAAATCATGACTGTCGGATTATAGTATTACTGTCAGATGCAAGTAGAACTGTAGCAAAACAACTTTGTTAGGAATTTCAGACATTTACGCTTACTACTAGAAACAAGATTATCCAAAAAAATGTCAAAGTCTTAAGCGCTGGCTCGGAATAAATGTCAAATGACAGGGAGATCCATGTGACGTAAACGCGTCGACGAAAATGGATTTTTAAAAGCCTTTGGTTCTCACTACGTTTATTTTTCCTAAATGAGGTAAAGCAGATCATTAATTCTGCTAGATCGCTTTATATCTCTTCTGTAAACTGATCATTTGGAAACGGTTTCCTAAGAAACATGTAAAGTATCTTCAAAATTAGCCGCGACACGAGAAAACCAACAATGTGGCTGTGCGCCCAGCGCAGACTCAGATCAGCCTGGGCATCCGCCCAGTCTGATCAGAGTCTGCGCTGTCCGCATGGAGGTAGCTTCGACCCTTAGCTATCCGTTAGGCGCTTATGGAAGAGTCTGATCAGATGCTGTGGCTGATCTGAGTCTGCGCTAGGCGCACAACCACATTGTTGGTTTTCTCGCGCGCTCATTCTTACCGTCTGCAGGCTTGTACACGAAGAATATTTGAGACAAAGAACAAACTGACAAACTTGTTCACTGTCACAAGCTCCATTCTAATCTCTCTCTCTCTGTCTCTCTCTCTCTCTCTGTCTCTCTCTCTCTCTCTCTCTCTCTCTCTCTCTCTCTCTCTCGCTAGCTCTCTGTATGCTAGATCTATAGAAATAGACGTAACCACGTTGTCTTATTTTCAAACATGAAATGAAAACTGAGATCGCACATTAAAGATGATAAATCCGTCTCATTAACTGACATTTGAAATATGATGCTTTCATCTCAAGGTATACTATAAAAACAAAGAATTATAAAAGAAGAAGAGATTATGTACTTACCTGCTGTGTGATTCCGCGGCTATTCCTGGTTAAAAAAGTCATCTGGAGATGAGCAAGGTTTAATCAGTATGATTATGATGAGGCCAAACGTAGAGAAAGAGATTGATGGATGACTTACGATTTCACGTCCTTTTTAACAGTATTTCAGTCATATCAGAGTGAAAGGAGGGTAATAATGAAAGGCTGCATGCAGCGGAATCCCATTTACGGTTTGAAATATTTTCGCCTCCAGCGCTTGTCGAACCCGGGACCTCTAGATCACCAGTCCAGCGCTTGACCTATGTTACGAAATGGATCTAATCGTCCACTATGTCGTCGAGATTATTTTAATCCTTTCGATCAGTAAGGCTACAGTTTTTAGGGTAACTGTGGTAATAAAACATTTACGGAAATTGTGGCTACGTTATGCATGGGTTGTTTGTGAGTACCTCTCGTGGACAGCGTATTGCATGATTTTAAGGTGAATACCTGCACGAGTCATTTGATTGTGGAAAGCGTGTTGCATGATTTTAATGTGAGACGCATAGTATTTATACGCCTATCTTTTAATGAAAAGTTAGACGTGGCTGTTTAATTCTTGATGGATGTTATATTGTTGTGTGCCCAGATTCTGTGTTAAGACCTAGAAGGGTAAGATTTTATTATATTTATTTTAGAATTGTTTGGCTAAGAATGAAAAATGTGACTTCTGATTGATATGGTATGACTATATGTGTCGACTGATTTGATTTTGTTGACAGTGATCAGGCTGTGCATATGTCGACCAATTTTGTTTATACTGACCACGCTGCGCATGGTATTTGTATATTAGGAAGTTTTGTAAATTACGGAAATAGTTTATATCACTGATGTTGGTTGCAATGGTGTGCGTCTATTTGACGTCCAGTGACGTCAATTGCATTCATGTATTCATGTGACGTCAGTTGCATTCATGTTATTGCGGCGTCAGCACTTTTTATATTAGTTTCACGTATACGTGGCCTATAGAAGTAGATTGATTTGTAATGGGACTAATTTATATACTCGTGACGTCAATTGACGCCATAGCATGCACCGCATTAAGGGTTTTTTCCATAAGTTATAATAGTAACATTTGGTCGTCATGCGCTTGATTTGCCTTCACTAGATGACGTCATATGGTATAACATCATTGGCGTCATGATGTCAGATCAAACGTTATGATCCCAAATGTGTTAGAAATGTTTATTCAGCTATTATATTCTATGGCAAATGGTATTACGCTTAGTTAAAAGAAATGAATTAATACATATGCGAGTTAGATTTTGGTCAATCAATTTAATGTAAATAGGTCATTGTTTAGATTCATTCATGTTTTATGTGGGGTATGTCATGGTAATGCCTGTTGACGTCAGTATACTTCTTGACAATG
Source organism: Ctena decussata (assembly GCA_963989385.1). Classification (NCBI taxonomy): domain Eukaryota; kingdom Metazoa; phylum Mollusca; class Bivalvia; order Lucinida; family Lucinidae; genus Ctena; species Ctena decussata. The sequence continues at coordinate 69,639,478 of OZ022507.1, forward strand.
TTTGACGTCAGATCCTTCGACGCACATGCGTGGTAGGATCTACGTTTCTTCATTGGCGGAAGTGGTAAGCACAATTTTGGCTTTACATCGTGAGCGCGAGTCGTGTCTAGTGACACGGCTGGCGTGTGCACGTTATGCTCGGCATTCGCCGAGGGCGTTGTATGGTATTTCCAAGACAGGCCCAAGTCTTACGTATTGTTATTATGTAGTTACAATGTATTAAGTGTAAGTTCGTTATTTTTAGGCACATCAAGTCCGGCAGTCAGCTGTTAGGGCTTAGAGCCACGTCTCACCTGGAGATTCGATAAACGTCTCCAGGTTAATACCAACCCGGGTAGAGGCAGTTACAACGCCGTTTGTGTATGGTTCCTAAGCAGAGGCGGGAAGCACAAAATGTAGGCGGAAGTGGTTAGCACAGTTTTGCCAGATTCTGTGATAAGATCTGAAGGTCACATCAAGTGTGGGACAGTGTTCGTCCACTAAGGTGTATTAATATATATAGACTGGTCCCTGGTACGATCCAGGGAGCGACCAGTATATAATCGTGCACGTGTTAGAATAAGTTGGTGTTCCTCATGATATATGGACTGGCCCATGACATGATCCAGGGAACGACGAATTGAAGTCTACCAACATAAGGCCTTGTTTTTTTGTATGAGCTCAAACTAACGTTTTTTTGTTCTTTGTGTTTTCCTTTAGTTCATGGCGCTGAGCCGAGTACGGTGTTGACGTCAGACGGTAATCTATTTGCGTTCTATACGCAAATCGATTACAGATTTAAAACAAACACCTTACTTGGGCCAGCGACATGAACTGATATGTGTTGTATATTATTGTAATTGTGATAGTTGTAAATTGTATTGTTGTATATAGAATTTACATTATATATAAACTTAAAAAATTCTAACGTTGTTAGAGTTTCCTTGTTAGTGTATTACACTAGTAGATAACCCTTTAACCGGAAGTCACCCTCCGCCGTCCTGGCGACGCATAAGGCTCTACACCCGTGTCGACCGAGTGTAAAACCTTCTGCGTAACATGGTGTCAGAAGTGGGATTTGACTTCTGGTTAATATCTGCCAGTGTAAGACATTGACAATATATACAGAATCTAGGCACAATTTTGTCAGACATTTTTTTTATTATTGACTTTCTGATTGTTCTTTTCTAAGGTGACGTAAGGCTGTGAATTTTAGGGGAACAATTTTGCCACTAAATTCTTTGTAAATGTAACCTACACTCAATTAAGGTCAACTATCCTTATTCCCTGCGTGATGAAGTGCGATAGCCCATGCATTAATTTGTGATAGAATGTAACAGGTTGCATATCTGAGTGGGGAAACTGAGGTATATAGACCTGAATTGTCTTGGCACGGATGATACATATTTAGTTTTAAGGTCCGTTTGAGTACCTTGGCACTGCTGTAGCATGACAATCTGTTAGTTTATTAATTCAAACGTTTGTACGTAGTGTCGTAACCGTTACTGAGGTCCATTTTATGTCCTGATTTAGTAACGTAGGTCACTCGTAACGTTATATAATATCGTTACAATGAATTAAACCTAATAGCGGAATCTTAAGTTTGATTTACCGTTGGTATCCTATAAGGTTTTGTAATGTAGGACGTACAGTTGTCGTGTCAGTGTTAATACGTTGCGTTACATACGTTACGTTTGTATATCCGATACGCTAGATCAAGTTGGGCGTAATTGTAATGTGGGTTATTTTCGTCATCTAATTACGTCATCTAATAGTGAAAAGTAATTCTCGGCAAAGTCAACGTCAGTTTATGACGTCATTTCCGGTCTGTTATGAACGTAACTTTAATGGATACGTCCAGATCGCGAGTATACTAATTAATCAACGTTTTAGTTGGATTAGTTTGTTATTATTATTGTTAACGTTTTAGTTAACGTGTGTGACTTTAAGTGAACGTCGGTTTCAGTTAAGTTAACGTGAGCATTACGTTAAGCGTCATGGATCAGTTAGTTAAGACGGGAAAGGAGTTTGGTTATGAGGGGCAGGCATTGCAGGAATTTGTAAAGCAACAGCAAGAGACTGAGAGGGCAGAAAGGCACACGGTAAGGGAACTTGATAAAGAAAGGATCGCGGCGGAGAAAGAAAAGATTGCGCAGGCCGAAAAAGATAGGGAAATTGAATTGGCTAGGATCGCGACGGAAGAAGCTAAGATTGCGGCGGATAGGGCGACGGAAGAAGCTAAGATTGCGGCGGATAGGGAAATCGAGATGGCGCGGATTGAAAGTATAGAGCGGCAAGCCGAGAAAGATAGGGAAGCTAGGTTGTATCAAGTCGAAAGCGATAAGGAAGCAAAGTTGTCGAGCGAAGTTGAGTTAGAAAAGTTGAAGTATAGTTTTGAATTGCAGCAACGCGAGTTGAAGAATCAGATAGATTTGCAGAAGGTAACGTTTAGAGTTGAATTAGAAAAACAGAAGGCTGAAAAGCTAGCGCATGCGCGAGATCCCAAGTTACCGTATTTTGATGAAAGTAAGGACAAAATGGATAGTTACTTATCAAGGTTTGAGAAATACGCGACGGCGAATAAATGGGATAAAAACGTTTGGGCTGCATATTTAAGCGCATTACTTAAAGGTCGCGCGCTTGATGTCTATGATAGATTGTCTGTAGATGATGCAGCAGATTATGACAAGTTGAAAGATGCGTTGTTAAAGAATTTTGATATGACTGAACGCGGATTTAGGAAGAAATTTCGCTATGATAGGCCTGAAAAGTCCGAAACGTTTATTCAGTTTAGTAGTAGACTTAGGTCGTATCTTAATAAATGGTTAAAAATGGCGAAAGTAGACCAGTCTTACGAAGCTGTTTGCGATTTTTTCGCTAGAGATCAGTTTTTAGAATCCTGTAGTAAAGAACTATATGTTCATTTGAAACCGAAAACATTCACGAATCTAGGTGAGATGGCTAGGGAAGCAGATTTATTTGCAGAAGCACGTGGCGGTGTCTACGCTTGTGTTAATAAGGGGCAGCGTGATAGTAAGGGCGTAACTCAGAGTAGATCTGATAATAAACCGAGTGCGAAGCCAGAGATAAAATGTAGTATTTGTGGTAAGGGACATTTAACATATAAATGTTTTAAGAATCCCGATAGGAAGCAAGCATATAGTGCGGAGGTAGGTGCAAGTGCAAGCGGGTATAACGGAAGTAAGGGGAGTAGTTATGCACCGAAAGATGAGACACAAAGATCACAGAGTAAGAGCGATACTGTACAGACGAAGGGTAGTAATTCAGATCGTGGCCGTGGTCGGGGTTATTCCCGCGGACGTGGTCGGGGTGGTGGACATCAAATGAGCTTTTGTAAAACTACAATGAATAGGTCTCATGAAATTGAAGGTCTCTATATGAGTAAGGAAGAAAGTCCACTAATCAATGATAACGTGGATAGGGAAGGTGTCTGTTACTTTTTAAGGTCGCGATTACCAACAGCGCAGGGTACGGTTAATGGTAAGACTGTTGTAGTTTTAAGGGACACAGGTTGTACTGGGTGTGTCGTTCGTAGAAACTTGGTTTCTAATGATCAGTTACTTGGTAGAGAATCTGATGTAACTTTGATTGATGAATCTACCCAAAGGTATCCCTTAGCAATGGTTGACATAGATTGTCCATTTTTCGCAGGAAAAACTGAGGCATTGTGCATGGAAGATACATTGTATGACCTGGTTATTGGAAATATTGACGGGTCAAAACTTCCCGATATGTCCCATTTTGCAATGGCGGCAGTGACTAGGTCACAAGCTAAGCAAGGTGAAGAGGTCTATAGGAAACTTAAAGTTCCTGATCAAATTATTGCTAGTGATAAGGAGGCATTGAAGCAGGCCCAAGTTGTTGACCCTAAATTGAATGGCATAAGGCAAAGAGTGGAATCTGGGAATGTGACTATTAGTCGTGGATTGAACCGGGGTGAAACTAAGTTTATTCGAAAGAAAGATTTATTGTATAGGGAGTTTACTAAGGGAAACAAGGTCACTTTGCAACTTATTATCCCTGAAGGTTTTCGTGAAAAGATGTTAAGATTGGCGCACGAAACCTTGATGTCAGGTCATTTGGGCATAAAGAAAACTATGGATAGAGTTTTAACTGAGTTCTTTTGGCCCGGAGTTTGTGGTGATGTGGCAAGGTTTTGTAAATCTTGTGACATATGTCAAAGGACTATTCAAAAAGGTCGTGTCACTAAGGTTCCTTTAGGAAAGTTGCCACAGATTGACACACCATTTAAACGAGTCGCTGTTGATATAGTTGGACCGATAGAACCTCGTTCTGACAGGAAATCCCGCTATATTTTAACAATGATAGATTATGCGACGAGATATCCCGAGGCGGTAGCGTTACCCGGCATTGAAACGGAACGCGTAGCCGAAGCGTTAGTTGAGATGTTTAGTAGAGTTGGCATACCTGATGAAATGTTAACAGATTGCGGAAGTCAGTTTACTGCTGAAGTTATGAAAGAAGTAAGCAGGCTGTTATCACTCCAGCAGTTAACCACGACGCCGTATCATCCTATCTGCAACGGTCTCGTAGAGCGTTTTCACGCGACGTTGAAGCAAATGCTACGTAGGATGTGCGCAGAACGTCCAAAAGACTGGGATAAATATCTCCCAGCACTACTGTTTGCAATAAGGGAGGTTCCGCAGGAGTCATTAGGGTTTTCTCCGTTCGAATTGTTATACGGACGTAACGTTAAGGGCCCTATGGCAATATTACGTGAATTATGGTCTGAAGAGGTACCGGATGAGCAGGTTCTGTCTACGTACCAGTACGTAATTGAGTTGAGAGAACGGTTAGAGCAGACGTGTAAGTTAGCACATGATAATTTTCGGAAAGTACAGGTAAAGCAAAAGGCGTATTATGACAAACGCGCTAGGTCGCGTAAATTTAACGTGGGAGATAAAGTACTGTTATTACTGCCAACTGACAGTAATAAACTGTTATTGCAGTGGAAGGGTCCATATGAAGTAGTAGAGGTGGTGAATAGAATGGACTATAAAATCGACGTCAGTGGTGTCGTGAGTACATATCATGCTAATATGCTGAAACAGTATGTCGAACGTCGTACTGTGCCGTCACATTGTTTATTGTCGACTGAGACTACAGAGTCGGTTGATGACGATGGTAGTGATGAATTTTCTCTTGATGATTGTGCTTTTCCGACGGCTAAAGAGCCGGAAACTTATAACGACGTCAGTATTTCAGATACGTTAACGTCAGAACAACGTATGGAGGTTGAAGCGTTGATTAAACAGTACCCGGATGTACTATCAAGTTTACCCGGTCGAACTGATCAAATACAGCACGATATCAAACTACTCACGTCAGAACCCATACGGACGAAAGGTTATTCTATCCCGTATAAGACGCGTAACGTCATGGAGACGGAGATACAGGATATGTTAGATTTAGGGGTAATCAAGCCGTCGATTTCACCGTATTCATCTCCTGTTGTCCTAGTTCCGAAGAAAGACGGATCAGTTAGATTCTGTATCGACTTCCGGAAGCTTAACAAAGTGACGGAATTCGATGCAGAACCTATGCCAAATATGGAGGAGGTTATCAATAAAATGTCAGGACATAGATTCTTTACAAAGATGGACCTGAGTAAGGGTTATTGGCAAGTCAGTCTTACTGAAAGGTCTAAACCTTTGACAGCATTTGAAACGCCTAAAGGCTTATTCCAGTTTAAAACTATGCCCTTCGGTTTGGTCAATTCGGGAGCATCTTTTTGTAGGTTAATGAGAATCATATTGTCCAATCTCCCAAATGTTGACAGCTTTGTTGATGACATGTGGATATTTACTGAAACATGGAAGGATCATGTGACGTCATTACGTCAAGTGTTAGATCGGCTCAGGTCGGCCAAATTGACGGCAAAACCATCTAAATGCATGATCGGATATGGCAGTATCGAGTGCCTTGGTCACAATATCGTCGGACAGACGGTACGACCGCAAGAGGACAAGATACAGGCTATTAGAGATGCTCCTCGTCCATGTACGAAAAGGCAAATTAAATCTTTTCTGGGATTAGCTGGGTTTTACCGTCGTTTCATCCCAAATTTCTCATCCATAGCTTCTCCTCTGACTGATTTAACTAAACGGGATAGACCTAATTCTATCAAAGATTGGCAAGATCAGCATGAAAGGGCATTTCAAACCCTGAAGAGTAGGCTCACGTCTAGTCCTATTCTTCGCTTACCTGTTTTTCAAGAAGGTAACCCGTTTGTACTTCGAACAGACGCTTCAGACGTTGGTCTTGGAGCTATTTTGCTTCAGGAATTCGAAGGTGAAGGTCGTTTGCCGATTGCTTATGCTAGCAAGAAATTGTTACCTCGGGAAAAGAACTACTCTGTAATTGAGAAGGAATGTTTGGGTATTATCTGGGGTGTTGAGAAATTTCGTAAGTACCTGTATGGGGCGGAGTTCCTACTTGAAACTGACCACAAACCTTTGTCTTATATGCAGACAGCTAAGGTGCTCAATCCCCGAATCATGCGTTGGGCCATGAAATTACAGCCGTACAGATTCAGGATCGTTGCTATCCGCGGCCAAGATAATTTGGGGGCGGACTACCTTAGTAGATAGTTTGGCCACGTTATGCATCGCACCGTTGTTGTGTATATAGCTAGTTTTCCAGTTTTGACATAGCCTACGATTCGATCGCATTTCGTACTATTTCAGAAAAGAAACATTGTTATGTTTTTTTTCTCCCTAAGGGGAAACCTATGTTACGAAATGGATCTAATCGTCCACTATGTCGTCGAGATTATTTTAATCCTTTCGATCAGTAAGGCTACAGTTTTTAGGGTAACTGTGGTAATAAAACATTTACGGAAATTGTGGCTACGTTATGCATGGGTTGTTTGTGAATACCTCTCGTGGACAGCGTATTGCATGATTTTAAGGTGAATACCTGCACGAGTCTTTTGATTGTGGAAAGCGTGTTGCATGATTTTAATGTGAGACGCATAGTATTTATACGCCTATCTTTTAATGAAAAGTTAGACGTGGCTGTTTAATTCTTGATGGATGTTATATTGTTGTGTGCCCAGATTCTGTGTTAAGACCTAGAAGGGTAAGATTTTATTATATTTATTTTAGAATTGTTTGGCTAAGAATGAAAAATGTGACTTCTGATTGATATGGTATGACTATATGTGTCGACTGATTTGATTTTGTTGACAGTGATCAGGCTGTGCATATGTCGACCAATTTTGTTTATACTGACCACGCTGCGCATGGTATTTGTATATTAGGAAGTTTTGTAAATTACGGAAATAGTTTATATCACTGATGTTGGTTGCAATGGTGTGCGTCTATTTGACGTCCAGTGACGTCAATTGCATTCATGTATTCATGTGACGTCAGTTGCATTCATGTTATTGCGGCGTCAGCACTTTTTATATTAGTTTCACGTATACGTGGCCTATAGAAGTAGATTGATTTGTAATGGGACTAATTTATATACTCGTGACGTCAATTGACGCCATAGCATGCACCGCATTAAGGGTTTTTTCCATAAGTTATAATAGTAACATTTGGTCGTCATGCGCTTGATTTGCCTTCACTAGATGACGTCATATGGTATAACATCATTGGCGTCATGATGTCAGATCAAACGTTATGATCCCAAATGTGTTAGAAATGTTTATTCAGCTATTATATTCTATGGCAAATGGTATTACGCTTAGTTAAAAGAAATGAATTAATACATATGCGAGTTAGATTTTGGTCAATCAATTTAATGTAAATAGGTCATTGTTTAGATTCATTCATGTTTTATGTGGGGTATGTCATGGTAATGCCTGTTGACGTCAGTATACTTCTTGACAATGTTTGACGTCAGATCCTTCGACGCACATGCGTGGTAGGATCTACGTTTCTTCATTGGCGGAAGTGGTAAGCACAATTTTGGCTTTACATCGTGAGCGCGAGTCGTGTCTAGTGACACGGCTGGCGTGTGCACGTTATGCTCGGCATTCGCCGAGGGCGTTGTATGGTATTTCCAAGACAGGCCCAAGTCTTACGTATTGTTATTATGTAGTTACAATGTATTAAGTGTAAGTTCGTTATTTTTAGGCACATCAAGTCCGGCAGTCAGCTGTTAGGGCTTAGAGCCACGTCTCACCTGGAGATTCGATAAACGTCTCCAGGTTAATACCAACCCGGGTAGAGGCAGTTACAACGCCGTTTGTGTATGGTTCCTAAGCAGAGGCGGGAAGCACAAAATGTAGGCGGAAGTGGTTAGCACAGTTTTGCCAGATTCTGTGATAAGATCTGAAGGTCACATCAAGTGTGGGACAGTGTTCGTCCACTAAGGTGTATTAATATATATATAGACTGGTCCCTGGTACGATCCAGGGAGCGACCAGTATATAATCGTGCACGTGTTAGAATAAGTTGGTGTTCCTCATGATATATGGACTGGCCCATGACATGATCCAGGGAACGACGAATTGAAGTCTACCAACATAAGGCCTTGTTTTTTTGTATGAGCTCAAACTAACGTTTTTTTGTTCTTTGTGTTTTCCTTTAGTTCATGGCGCTGAGCCGAGTACGGTGTTGACGTCAGACGGTAATCTATTTGCGTTCTATACGCAAATCGATTACAGATTTAAAACAAACACCTTACTTGGGCCAGCGACATGAACTGATATGTGTTGTATATTATTGTAATTGTGATAGTTGTAAATTGTATTGTTGTATATAGAATTTACATTATATATAAACTTAAAAAATTCTAACGTTGTTAGAGTTTCCTTGTTAGTGTATTACACTAGTAGATAACCCTTTAACCGGAAGTCACCCTCCGCCGTCCTGGCGACGCATAAGGCTCTACACCCGTGTCGACCGAGTGTAAAACCTTCTGCGTAACAACCTGCTGAGTTACTGAGTCTTAGTAAACTGGAGAAAATAAAGGTTTAATCAGTTTATACATTACGTTGAGATCAAATGTAATTTAGAAAAAAGACAAAAAAAAATAAATAAAACTGTACATGTATACACTACCTGTAAAGCAAAATTTCGCCATAAAATCATTGAACACATCGACAAATTCACATGTCCATCAGTGTCTTGTTATCTTGGCTGACTTCTGTGGAGCCGTATTTATGCCTTTGTCTCTATATTGACACACATGAAGCATAAACTATCATTATGACAAAATTTTAGTATATTCGGTTTATTATCCAGAAATATGTCAAAACTTACGTGTGCACTAGCAAACATTGCAGACCCTGTTCAGGCTGCTCCTTAAAGGAGCAGTCGAAACAGGGTCTACAATGTTTGTTCGGGCATATAGGTTCCAATATCTAGAGTTATCACGGTGCCAAACAATTGCTCCTGATGACTATTGATGACATAATCTCGCAATAAACACCCATAGCTTCCTGTTATTGTCATTAAATCAAGTCTACTGTGTACAGGGCGGAGAAAACATCATGTGATGATGAGTCTATTATTTATTGTTGTCAGAGCAAAGACAAGGCATATATTTCCAAGCGAAAGTTTAACATGTCAGTTCCACACGAAAGTAGGATGCTAAGAAGGTGAACAAAAACAGGCTGTAGCCTAGACCAAAGATTTGCTATTCGCACATAAGCATTTGCATCCTGAGAAATCTACTGTCGAAAAAAAGAAATGTAAAGGGTTCTTGCTATTTGCAGTTGCGATTCCAATTAATGTTGTTATGCCTGTAAGGGCCTATACATGTACTTGGAATATAGTTGGACCGCAGCAAGATTTCATCACCAACACGAGTTTAACGACGTGCAGCACAATCACTGTCTATTCTAACACCTAGAGTACAGATATGCTTATTATTTTAATAGTGAATAATGATTTGAGCCGCAACGCGACAAAACCAACAATGTGGTTGTGCGCCCAGCGCAAACTCAGATCAGCCTGGGCATCCGCCAAATTTGATCAGGCTCTTCGTTAAGTGCTCAAAGGGTAGCTTAGGACCTAAACTACATCCATGCGGACAGCGAAGACTCTGATCAGACTGGGCGGATGCCCAGGCTGATCTGAGTCTGCGCTGGGCGCAACAACCACATTGTTGGTTTTGTCGCGTCGCGGCTCATTTATTCTTAGCATAGGGATAGACAGGGCAAGGTTTAACTCAAAGAAAAAATAAACATAAGATGTATAAGCATATCACAAGTTCTGCAAAGGTCACCCTCATTCACGTATATTAAGTAAGGATATCGATCCAATGGTTCACACCATGTTCGAGTCAAATAATCAAAGCTGTAATTGGACTTTCGTGGCGGAAGATTGAAGATTGTACTCTTACTGAAAACAGGCTCTTAGATTATCTTGGAGATGGCTCTAAGTTTTAAACTTAAAGCCATCTCCTAAATAATCTAAAAGCTTAGTTTACATGGTTTGATATCATTGTACCGCACCTCGAACCCATATGCACACCATGACCTCTAGGGCAGTGCTTCAGTATAACCTGAGAGTTCTCTTTCAGACATTGCTTCGTCGTGTTGAGACTTACCGCTTACAATAGGCATCTTATAAATCCTTAAAGAATTATCGCTGCCATGGCGCGTAGCGTACTAGCCTGAAAAGTTCAAAATTTGCAACTAAATAGGAAAGCGAAGATTTGCACTCAAGTGCCTTCAAATCAAATTGATAATGAGCTAATTCAGAGCTCCAGATAAGGTGGGGGTTCGAGGATAATTTTCGAATATTGTTTCTTATTTTTCATCGAGGACATAAGTTGTGCCGCCTGATTAGAACCGTCTCGGCGAGACGGTTCTAATGAGGGATCACAATATATTATATATGGAGAAATATGAAAAGTCACTAAATTTTTCTGTTTCCCTGGCTGTATCACGATGGAATTAGCACTACAAGCAATGAAGCACAAGACTCTGAAATAATTCTTAAGTGTAATTAACATTCACCTACAGCCATTAAAAGACTGCAAAAGTACCATCGAAATTTTTATCAGCTGAAGGGCTAATATATATTATGTAATGTCTTCCATGTTTCTGCCATGATATTCTGTTTTATTTGTAGAACCATTTTAAAGTCGATTTTATATCCAAAGGTTGCTATATGGATGTGCTTTTTCTCATTTTTTTTTCAGGAACATAATAAATATACAATCTTGGTCTTAGTATAACATTATTCAAACAGTTTTTTCCAACACTACTGTATACTGCTTGAGTTGTAAACTTTTTGCCACAAGTTGCGCTAAATCGGTCTAGTAAAACAGTAAATTTCGAATAAGGGCAATTAGGGCCCTTCCGGTCCTTTCAGAAGAGTTTTGGTCGAACGATATACCTGTTTATATCATTTGGTAATATATTACGAATAAACAAAATGCTCCAAAATATAGCTTTAATTTGGGAATCCGTTTGTACAATGCATCATAATCTTTTCATTGAATGTTTTACTTGGAAAATATTAGCCCCACAACACTCTCCGTTACAACAGGCTGGGACATTTATGGATCCTATTTCTAAAAGAAGATCTTGCTATCGGCAAGACATGAAATTCTAATTTAGCTCTCAGAATTGATGACACTTAAAAGCTTCATGCTTTCATAAAATGTTTTACAAAAGAATGAGCCGCAGGCCAGCCACAACTGTGTTGGATGTGTGAATCTAAAAATGCGTAAATTTAGAATGTGTTTCAAGGCATAATGTTGTTTTTGTTAGTCAGCACAGCTTAGCTTTTTTCTACTCCAATAACGAAATTCACTGATATTTCATGGCGAATCGCAGAAAACGTTTTATGTTTGCAACAAACAAGGCTAAAACCAATTCGTTCTTTGGTACAGTCTAGCTGTACTTAGAATTTTGAACATGTAGCCCTCTTAAGCTGTATATATGAAGTGCGCGAACAGCAAATGCTTTGATCAGACTGCGCATGCGCAGTCTGGTCTGAGTCTTTGCTGTTTGTGTGTGCGCCAAGAATCTCTTAAGCGTGTCACGGTATACTTTACTAATAAGGCATGGAAGTGATTGAGCAGGCTCAGACACAGGATGATTATTGCAATTTATATATGGGGCGCGTCACGACAAAGCCTTTTCTTTGGCCTGAAGCAAAACGCACCAACCCATATCAGCCAGCCATTTCAGGGCAACCGCCCTTCTCTGTTGATTAGTTATACAGAAGGGAGCAAACTTCTTATTTCCTAGTCAAACTGTGCATGTGAAAATGCTGTTCTTATCATACACAATATGTAAGTTTTTACGTGACACAGTCTGTCAGGACGCGCCTGATACGGTCTTTGGGGACTTTAAGGCAGTTATATCAATACCAAATATATCTTGGTCTAAAACCAGACTGAGACTGTTAAGCTGCCATGCACTTTAGGTCTAAATTTGTACTGGAGACAATGTTTACTTATTCCTTTTACTTTTGAATGTTTGTTGTTGTTTTTTCTTAGCCTGAATAAAAGACTATTTAGTGCTTCTGAAACAACTTCTTCATCTGAGCTAGCAAGGGTAGCTAAAATTGTATGTATTCATATTTAGGGTTCTACGACATGTAGGAAAGACGGAAACTTATGAGGTGATAGCTTATTGCTAGTCACTCTTTGATTTCTGCGTCAGTTATTTAGTGCAATTAACCCATAAAGACCTTGTAGACTCTATCACAACCCGATTCTGAAGTCGATTTATTTATATTTCATTTTACTTATTTCAGAAGTTTCCGTGTCAATACATACAGTGTTTGTCCTGATCAGGCGTCTGATCTGAGTCTGCACTGGTTGTAGCTGTTCATATGATAGATCTTCGATAATAATTGGAAAGCTGTTTTTGAAAGGCTGAAACTAATGCTGCAATGCCCAATTATCCTCATTTACACCAATACATACACAAGGGCTATTATTAAACGAAAAAGAGCCCTAGTTCCCAAACGACCTGGTTATCGTGGCTAAACAAATCTGTTTAGCCACGATGACCAAGTAGTTTTGGCACTATGACATTCTTTCGTTTCACAAAAGCCTTGGAAATATAGTTAGCCAGGTGTGGTTTAAAAGAGGCATTGAAATGTTGTGAATTATATTTTTTCTAATTCTTTTTCAGTACGGTAGACTCTTCCAGAAACAACAGTATTATATCAGAAGACGGTGTCTCAGCAGACGAACTCTCAAGTCTATTAAAAAATCCTCAAAATGGCCGTAGCTACCTCGATGTTCTTCCTTCACCACGTGTCTCACCGGAAATGTGGAGTAATGTCCCGGATGTTGTTGTCAATACGGAAGATGAACGTATTAGCGGTAAGAAAAGTATTTGATAATTTTATACAAAGTATCCACGGAACCTTGCCTGCAGATCTTATACATCAAATGTGATTGAATGTAGATAAGGTTGGTTTTTTAGCATAAGTTTCTTATTTCTGAGTGAAAACATATGTTGTTACTCTCATTTGAACCGTCTGGATGAGACGGTTCAAATGAGGTACATGTATAACAACTAATATTTGAATATAGAAAAATATTAAACAAATAATCCTAAATTATCCCTGTCACCCCTTCTTATTTGGGGCACTGTTTGGCTGATTCCGCAAGTAAGCAAAAACATTACTTTTAAAATACAGCAAACTAAATTTATGACTGAGCTTATATAGACTAGGGCTTCCGTACCCTAATGGATAAGAACGCTGACTCTTAATCTACAGGACTTACACCGCTGTTTGTTCAAGTTTAGAACGAGCACATGGGAGCTTACAGAAGATCAGGTGGTGTTTACCTGGGATCTCTGGTTTTCATCCACCTCTACTAAACGGTTAGCTTGACATAAGTGAAATATTCTTGAAAAAGTGGCAAAACCCATTTAAGAAAAAGAATTCCTGAAGAATTCAATTACATCAAAACAAAAACAATAAGTATATTTCACTTCGCTACACATTGGAAAAAGCAGCTCAATGTTTATATCAAATAAAGTTTTTGACCAGCAGTGGAAAATTTAGACAAATTGCATTTAGACATCGTCATCTGACGGCATCAGCATCATTGACTATGTTAGAATGAGTTTGCAACTGCAGAATTAGATTTTTGTAGATGTTTGAAGGTCGGTATGAACAGTCCATTTCCAATCGTTCTCCCAGTGATTCATGTATGAATTGAGAGATCGCTGCAAGTATTATTAGTATCGTAACTGTGAGTTTACAGTTTCTGTCGTAAAAGAATTGAAAATATAATTTGGACCATTTTAATTGCCAACCAAACGTTCATACTTTCGAGACCATAAACATTATTAGAGCCGCGACACGACAAAACCAACAATGTGGTTGTGCGCCCACCGCAGACTCAGATCAGACTTGGCATCCGCCCAGTCTGATCAGAGTCTTCGCTGTCCGCATGGTGGTAGCTTAGACCCTAAGCTACCCTCTGAGAACTTAACGAAGAGTCTGGTCAAAATTGTCGGATTCCCAGGCTGATCTGAGTCTGCGCTGGGCGCACGACCACATTGTTGGTTTTCTCGCGTCGCGGCTCATTATATGATAAACATACACTGCTTGGGACCCAAATTCCTTTTGCTCAACAGAGAATAAAAAGGGAAACCAGTATATGTACTCTGTAGAGTGGTTTGTTAATTTAAAAAGTATGATTGCCTGCTTTATGCCAGTTTTTATGACATATTCTAACACAGTGCGCCCATAGAAGCAATGGAAAGTTTCCGTGTTTTATTCTGCAACAATTCACTATTTCGGAGCGCGTGAGTCTAATTGCTGACGTCACTGCATTTACTGACGTATTTGTGTGACGTTTTGAGACGTTAGACGGTGTAACGTCTCTTTTTCTTTCTAAAATCGCCATGAAAACGTACATTTATCTTAGACACAGTTAAGAAAATTAGCGGGAGCGCTGGCAGGAAGGTTGGGAGAATTTGAATGAAAAGTATACTTTTTCAGTGTTTTTGAGTGTTAGAATCGAAATAGTTCAGCTCTAGCATTGAATTGTTGAGTAATAATTCACTGTTTGTCAGTCAGTTGTAAGTAGATATATCACTCGCGCTCCGCGCTCGTGATATGATCTACTTTACAACTGACCTCCAAACAGTGAATTATTACTCAACAATTCACTGCTAGAGCTGATCTATTTCTTAAAGGTATGCTTCACAGCCGGTATATTATCAATTCAGATGTGAAAATATTACCCTGTATAGTCCGTTTGGTCCCATATGCAAACGGGGTTTTGCTTATTTTCTCGAAAACGATGAAAGTTCCATCAAATGTTCCAATGTCCTAATGATTCCTACAACTATACATAACAGAATACGGAAAGTCCAAATTTTTGGATGCTTTTGTAAAATATTTTCCATTTTTCTTAATGCAAAAACTTAGCAGTTACACTGAAGGGCGTCATATGCTTGTTAGAACCGCCAAATATTGTTGATAGGCAACAGCGTAAGCTCATTGTTTATAACAGGTGTGGGCGTATATGAATGAAATAGTAAAATGTATTCACCTGCCCGCACGCGTAACGCATGGTATCACTGGTCAGGTGGTACTTTGCTGTATATAAATAATGAACTATTATATTATTTTGCGAACAAAAATTGTATGTTTTAAAATTTGATAATATATGGGTTAAACAAAAAGTAGAAAAAAATGGATTTAGAATAAAATTTCAATTAATTATGCAAATTTTGATCTAGGGATAGCATACATAGGTCACATGCTCTAACACGTAATCCAACAGCCAGCTTTTACTCCCTTGTAATTTAGAGGTGAAATTGACACATTTTAGGTCCTGTTTTTGTATAGGAACTTTTTTATGCAAAACCTCACATTTCTGCAAAATTATGATTTTGTTATGTATAGGATGAAAATTAAGAATGAGCGATTCGAAAATCTTTTACCTCTCACCAATTTTGAGAAAATATTGGGGATGCCGTTTGCATTTGGGAGCAAACGGACTATATATAGTTATTAAAGTTTTGGACATTTACACCACTGGGACATCAGAAAACTAAAATCAATACACTAAGTTAAACAAAACAATTAGTTCAGACACTATTGGATTGTCACAGATACTTTCGTATCTCCTTTCTCCAAAACACACCGATTAAAGACGGTAAAAAATCAGAGCTACAGACTAATTCCATATATCCCAGAGTGATATAAATAACAGAGAGCTTGACAACGGGGAATGAAATGCTTCTGAATAAAGCTTAAATCTATTAATTAATTCCAGCTTAACTGGCCTCTGTCCTTTATAAGCCTGTAATGAAGGTCAAAATAGTATTCTATCGTGTAATGATAGGTTTCTGAATCCTGCAACGTCTTAGAAATCTAGTAATAGACTTTTCTTGAGACATATGAAAGAAGGACATCATAAAATTACTGGTATCGAAGCAAGTGGAGAATATCATCACTAATTAAGTGAAGGCTTGCCATGAGATAAAATCATGATATTATAGCTGGAAAATGTCCACGTGTTCAGGAGTGTGTGTGTGTGTGTGTGTGTCTCTCTCTCTCTCTCTTCTCTCTCTCTCTTCTCTCTCTCTCTCTCTCTCTTTTGTGAATTGTAAATAAGTTTTAAAGTGTATGGGTACACCTCCATGTTTCCCTGCCAGAGACAACGTTTATAATCTTGTTTGTTTTCCTGGCAAAAAAGAAGCCCTTTGAAAATTGGATGAACTCTAAAAAGAAAGAATGAGTTCCTGGAAGCGAATTCTTTCATTCACGAGTTGAGCCATTCAGACGGGAAACGAAATTTAAAAAAAAAAGAGTTTCTTCCTACGAAAGTGTACCCATTACCTTAAAGGAAACATTGCCGTTGTTTTGAATTTGCGATGTCTTTGGTATACGAGTCTTCCGGGTCTTTCTATTTTCTGTGGCCTAAGTGTCATTTAAATGAGAAATACTGTATCAGGATTTTTCCTTAAGAAATATACAACTGAAAAGAGAGTGCAAATCATTTCCTTTAAGTGTAGACCCCCTTTTACAAAAGAGAGTAATTTAGAAACTAAGAAAGTATGCCGATACAGTATCAAATATCGAGGTGTATCCATGCAGCTTAATCAGAATAAAAGACCCGCGACACGACAAAACCATGTAAGTGGCATGTGCACCCAGCGAAGACTCAGATTACCCTGGACATCCGCCCAGGCTAGTCAAACGTCTTCGCTGTCGGCATAGAAGTAGCTTAGACCTGTAGCTACATGTTCGCTTTAAGAGCACAGGAAAGACTCTGTTCATACTAGGCGGATGCTCAGGCTGATCTGAGTATCCGCTGGGCGCACATGCCACTTTGTTCGTTTTGTCATGTCGCGGCTCTTTATATGTTTTTAATACAGAATGAAATAATGTACTCTTTCCTTAACAGTTAATTTCGGTTTACTGATTTATGTAGTATTTCCTTTTTTCCTTGTAGAAAGAGAGATCAGGTATTCATCCAGTGGAAGTCAATATCTCGAAGTTCCTTGTAAGGTAAGCGCTTTCTTTTCAAGCCTTGTAGTGTGGCAGATGAAACAGAAGACAAGTCTAGAAGTTGATAGCATAAAGCATCAAGGACAT
Organism: Ctena decussata; assembly: GCA_963989385.1. Lineage (NCBI taxonomy): Eukaryota > Metazoa > Mollusca > Bivalvia > Lucinida > Lucinidae > Ctena > Ctena decussata. The sequence continues at coordinate 69,656,994 of OZ022507.1, forward strand.
AATTGAGCCGCGACACGTCAAAACCAACAATGTGGTATTGCGCCCAGCGCAGACTTAGATCAACCTGGGCGTCCGCCCAGTCTGATCTGAGTCTTTGCTGTCCGCATGGAGGTAGCTTAGACCCTAAGCTACCCTTTGAGCCCTTAACGAAGAGTCTGATCAAACTGGGCAGGTGCCCAGGCTGATCTGAGTCTGGGCTGGACGCACAACCACATTGTTGGTTTTCTTGTGTCGCGGCTCATATATGAATACAGAGTACCAATACACCAAAAGGTCAGGGCTCGGTTGTTCAAATAAAAGACGTCGCTAACTTACTAGCCTTGCCCAAGGCTTAGAAATATACACGTTTGGATTTTTCATAAATTTTCTTGAATATACATTCTTTCTTCTTTGTGCTAGTCTATAGTTATGGGGCTGATTTGGATATTCTGAGACAAACCCACAAGAGAAAATTTCATTTCTAGACTAGCCAAGCATCGACCATAAAACGAAGAAAGAAGTGAAATATCAAGTATGATAAAAAAATATATATGTGACAATTTAATATATCCGACTGGAGCAAGTCTACTAACTTACGTGCCTTCATATTTTCAAACGTACTACACGTAGAAAAAATATTCCATTATTTCCAAATAAATATGAGTTCAAAAGCTCCTTATGTTTTCAGCACTTGATTAATGCGTGCAAGAGAATTTTAACAAATATTTGACTAATGACCTCGGTGAGCTTATCATGCTCTGAGCAAATGGGCTCAGGTTGCAAATTGACAAAAGGTAGTTTATCATGTTGTCGCAGGCTGTACTGGATAAACGCATTTTGCAACCAAAGCAAAGCGGAAATACGACAGTTTGCAGGAAAATTAGGGTAAGTTTTATAAACAGCGTTTTTCGTAATATTTTTTGCTATGTATATTTGATTCAAATTTTGTTTATGCCCATGTAAAGCTGAGGGACTAATAGTGAATGAAAGGGGCTGTGGCATTGCTTTACAACAATGCTACACTTATTGAAAACTTTCAATGGAATCCGTTAGTTCTCAGACGCATCAGTCAGTCATGCGAACAAACGCATAGTCATGTTTTGAACTGTATACAAGATAATTTTCGCGGTGTTCCGTTTTTCACGGTATTTTGCGGTCACTAAAAACTGCAAATATTAAAATCGCGAAATAATTTCCTGTTTTTTAAAAAGTATCTTCTGTAGACACAGTGTAAATATATTTTCTTTCTGTTTGCTTCGGTAATTGCTGGTACTGTACTTTTCACTTAAAACAGTTCTTTCAATTACCTGCGGCGGCCCTGCAATTGAAATAGAAGCAGTTTATACTTTTCTCTTATTTTACTTACCACAATGATTAAAAATCACGAAAATAAATGTTTATGTTTTACCCTAAACCGCGAAAATTTAAACCCACGAAAATTACTGCATATACGGTATTCATTGATCTTTACCTACATCATTTTCTGCATTGTTCATCATACCTTTTTGTGTCTTAGAACTATGAGTAACCGAGGCTTCTTCGATCAAGGCAACAGTCCACTCGACTGCTAGTATTATTCAGAGCAAAAAAGTAGCAGCGACAAGTAGTTTAATATTACAAATTTTGTACGCGTTGCCTGAGCAAACATTGGTCTAAACGTAACAGAATGATAAATGTTCATCCATAGGTAAGTTACAAATTAAGATACCCAGGAAACCGTACAACTATTGAGCGCAACCATTTTACATGTAGCAAGGAGACACTCTAGTTAAGACCTTTTATAGATTTTGGAAGTGCGTTGCCCTTGTATGTCTCCATTGGTATTTTAACCTGCTTTCTAAAGTTTGTCTGGACGATTTGAAACAAATCTCGAAATGTTTAGACTTAGTCTGAATGATACTCGAACTTCTCGTAACATACTGATGTTGGATGTGGGTGAATTAGATTACATTCTGATTGTTGCAAAGTCCAAACAGGTTCTCTTATAAAACATATACAAAAGGTCTAAGAAGCTAAATTACCGAATGTAACTAGTAACTTTGGCTCCATAAGGAAGGTTTTGGAAACAAGTTTGAAAGCAGTAATGCCAGCGACTGTATTGTTGTCCCTCTCATAGGGCTGTATATCAAGGCCGCAATGCATTCTATATTGGGATAGAACTTTGTCTGTCAGAAAGATAATTGCTAAGTCTGTATCGTTTGTCCGCAACGACAAGTACTGTCTGCAAGTCCGAAACAAATTGTCAAGTAATTAATAGTATACACTGTACTAGAGTACGTAAGCCTTCGTAGCTTTACACCTTCACTGGTACCTTCTTAAAATAATTTTGAATCTTGCTATCTCTAACACTGCTATTTGAATTACCCTCTCATATCATGAAATATACTTCGGACACATTTGCTTTTTTTCAAACATTAAAACTCCAGTAACCTAAACGTATTGGTGTATAAAATTAAATTTTCTGGTACCAGAAAAGTTACTTTGAGATATCAGTAGTTCAAGATGAACTTCGTCTTTGAAACAGTATTATTTCTTATAGACAGCATTTAGCTTGTATATTGTTTATAAAAAGTAAGTAGGAAAATTCTCAGAAACTGACAGAATTTAATCCCAATTCCACCCAAGACACCATATGGGAAAAGACAACACAAAAGTAGTCACCAACAAAGACATCGTCAGTCGCAGCCATGTGAACAGCCATTTCCCATGTAGTAGGTCACCCATATAGATGGTCATAAGACTGTTTATCAGTATTTCGATACATGAAAGAGAAACTTTACTGATTGTTTTGCATTTTATGCAAACTCTCAAGGAATCTCGCACACTTGCAGCCCATACTAACTTCAAACGTTTCTGGCCGTCGATCTTTTAAAGGTAGTAGTCACAAATTGTATGCAATAAAGTTGGTATCAATTAAAGTCTAAAACTTTGCGTCCTTTAAGCGCAATAAAAGCATTCATAAGGTATATGGTATGTTAGATATGGGCCAGACCACGCGGTTTCGGCAAGTAAAGCCTCATCAGTCACCCTGTATAATGAGTGGCAGCGAAACTAAAAAAGGCGAAAACTGCTTTAATATAGACAACTATTATAAAAAGACAGTCGTTCGAAAGACTATTATGCAAAACACTGAACAAAAATGGTTTAGTTATAAGTTAGTTCCTGAATCCTCAGAATATAGTCAATAAATTGAAAGAACCAAACATAAAAATATTATCTGCTCTATGATGATGTAAGGCACAACACCAGCTGCAGGGATACCAAACCTACCATAAAATTCTAAGTCACTTTCATGGAACATTACTTGGCATTCTCTGACAGTCCTTAACATTCTACTGTTATTTCCCTTCTACTTGCTATGGAAACGTACAGTATTTGGTATTGGAAACCAAGGGAACCAATTTCCTATCTTAGCTTTGAATGTCTTGACAGAGTTTACTGTTCATTGTCTGAGTCTGTCAATGATCGATTTGTCTACTATAGTATTTGAGTCGCGACACGAGAAAACCAACAATGTGGTTTTGCGCCCAGCACATACTCAGATCAGCCTGGGCATCCGCCCAGTCTGATCAGACTCTTCGCTAAGCGCATAAAGGGTAGCCAAGGGTCTAAGCTACCTTCATGCGGACAGCCAAAACTCTGATCAGACTGGACGGATGCCCAGGCTTATCTGAGTCTGCGCTGGACGCACGACCACATTGTTCGTTTTCTCGTGTCGCGGCTCATTTTTGTGTGCCTGCTGGAAAAGAATGATACTCTTGTTGTTTTGCACCTTTTGTAATAGTTGAAAAACACTACTAAGAACTTGCAAGACATGTAAAGAATTTTAGACTCTTTAAGCTTTAAATCTAATTTGCATTCCTGATATGCACTTTCTAGCATGTGCGCTTTATATGATGTATATGCAGGCTATTGAAAGTAGGCACGGAATTATCAAATGTACTAGAATAGATGTTTTAGAGAAGATCTGATCCGTGAAATCAGATGTTTTCCGTACAGTACCAGAGCTCTAGATAAGAAGGAGTATTTAGTGATAATTAGGGATATATTTTGCAAATTCTGCATACAAACATATGTTGTGACCCCTCATCTGAACCGTCTCGATGTCACAACATATGTTTCAATGAGAAAGAAGAAAATCTATCCCTAATTGTCATCAAATACTCCCTCTTATCTAGAGCTCTGCAGTACAAATAAAATCAAATATTTTAAGGCACACTTTTAGCAGCAGTGTTATTAACTCACCTGAGCCGAAGGCTTACAAGGTGAGCTTATAGTATGGGCTTGGTCCGTCGTCAATTGTACGTCGTCCGTCGTCCATTATCCGTTCACACTTTTAAACACAAACCGACGATTTACCTCCCCAAATAACAATTTTCAATACAGTTATCCCCATTCTAATGCACTTTTCACATTTTCACCTTTAAAAGTGTGCTACTTTGCACCCATAGCAAACGCTTTCAGCGACGTAAAAGCAGACATCAACCAATGAGAAGCGACGTTACGTAATGGCGTCGGATTTCCGACAGTATATCGCATGATATAATGCCGCAAGCTTTTGACGTTATCCAATCAGACGTCGCGTTACATACGTAAGTGCATTGGAATGTCTGTTATCGATTGCAACTGACCAAATATCACTCCTTAGATTCCGGTGAGCGATTGTTTGTTCTCTGGGCTACTTGTTGATATCAACACATATGATGCTACCCTATGTCCTTTCGAAAATTACAAAACAAATAAAGCTTTCCTAAATAATAGTGACTTCTGTACACTCCAAACTAGTAGGATAAGAATTCTTTATTTTATACAATAAGCTTTGGAGTGAGTGAGTGATATGGGTTTTACGGCACATCAGCACAAGACAGGCTATTTCGCGCCGAAATAAGTTTTGGAAGCAACAAGATAGCTACGCATTCGAAATGGAGCTTACATTGTATATTGCTGAATTATGGTGTTTCTTGATGCTATTACCAACAGAAGTGACACAGTATGTTAGACTTTTGCGAACAAATGCTTAATGTCAGTCCAGAAGGACAACTACACCAGAATTGTGTTTGAGCACTAATGGAATATCACTTCTAACTTGAGGACATTATAATTGTAGAAATAATAACACAATATTGCATGTGGTTTAGGACACCCTGTGGCGGTCTTTTGATAATCAGGTCATTTGTAGAACAAAAGATACTACTGTTTTAGGCCACAAATAATCTCGATGATCAAGTTTCTTATGCTATGTATTTCTTTAGGGCATAACTGAGCCGCGACACGACAAAACCAACAAAGTGACACATGCGCCCAGCGAAGACTCAGATCAGCCTGAGCATCCACCCAGTCTGATCAGAGTCTTTGCAGTCAGCATGGAGGTAACTTAGAACCTTAGAACCTTACCTACCCTTTAAGCACACAGCAAATACTCTTATCAGACTGGGCGGATGCCCAGACTGATCTGAGTATTAGCTGGGCGCACATGCCACTTTGTTGGTTTTGTCGTGTTGCGATTTATGTGAGCTTCACGAGAGATAAATGCCTTAAACCGAACACAGACAAATGCATCTGATGTTATTAACAGACTTTGTTTCCTTTGTTTTCGCAGCGAAACAGCCTCGTCATTATGCTTTTGGCTTTTGCACATGATTTAAAGTGTCCGTTACATGCAATGGTCTTAAAAGCTGACGTCACGGTAGGACAACTGCTGCATTTGATCATTCTTGAATTTTTTACCTAGCGATCCATCTCGGGCGATCGGCGCTTGTATCTTGATGCAATAAAGTGACAATAAAAGCCTAAACTGGTAAATCTGGCACATACAAAACAATTGCTAAATTTATTTTGCATAGTATATATCCAAACAGTAAAAGCGACCATCAAAACATGAAAAAACTAAGAAGAACCAAAACAGAAGTATCGCCTTAGGGCGACTAGCAATGAAATTACTGGGAGCTTAATCGGTTTGCGGTCAAGCCCTTGGTCATGCTTTGGTTGATCAACCACTTATTTGTTCGGTTTGCGTTGAATATTCCTAACTCATAAGTCTAATATCTCAGGAGCATAGAAAACAGAATTAAAACTAAGATAAAACAAACATGAGAACTCACAGAAATGGCAACACTGAAATTCTGGAGCAGAACAAACCTAGCAGTTAAATCACGGTGGGCCCGACCCAAGGCGTCCCAGAACGGGTGTCATGCGCCAACCTTCTGTGTAACTATTAAGTTAGGTCTAGGTTGGCGCCTTCATAAAGTCTGAGACCCGACCCACAGTCGTGCAATCGAAGTGGTAAGCAAAGCTGTTAACCTTAATTTGGTTAACCACGAACCACGCAGTTTGTCGCAAAAAATCCATACATAACTAGTCTTTTCATATCGAATTATTATCTTCTTAAAAAAAAATTCTTAAAAAAAAATACAATAACTAAGCCACGCCTTTGGCATGATTTTCGTCACCATCTTTGTTACTTTTGGAAAATAATGTAATTTATTCGAATAGTCAGATGCTCCTAGCCTTCCTGACATGCTCTCTCTCTCTCTCTCTCTCTCTCTCTCTCTCTCTCTCTCTCTCTCCTGGTTGAGCTTCTTAATGCGGAGATTATTGGTTATATTTATTGTCCATGATGCCTAAGCGCGAATGTTTTCTTTCCTTTTACTTTTTTTTGTTTGTTTGTTTGTTACAAATTCAACATCCTTTGGAAAAGTTTATCTTTTTGCTTATATGTACAAGCCCTGAGTGATAATGCCAACTATCTGAAAAGAGAACCGGCTTACACGGTACCGTTTATGGTGTCTTAAATGCATACACCGTGAAATCAACTGGACAAAATACGAGTTAATAGAAAATGGCCCTAACACAGTTATGGATTTAATAGTAAATAATAGATTTAATTTATATTTATTCTGCTTTGTTTCAAATAATTGGCGAGATGGCGTTGAGACCTTCAAAGGGAGTTCAGATTACCGTAATGACCCTAAATATTCGGACAGACAGAGCAGTTTGATCGGGTGTATACCCAGATCAAACTGCTCCTTGAGGAGCAGTTTGATCGGGGTCTACAACGTTTGTCATTCACTAAGCATCATTTGGATGCTTTAACGTATGTAAATTCCACTTTCTAAGAATTTTGGAACAATAATTATCCAACTTCCGCATGTCCAAAATTTTAGGGTTATTACAGTACAGTGGGAACGCGTATCCATGGCGGAGTGATATTTTTATACAGATAGCAACGAAATAACGTTCGAAATTTCTCAGACTCAGATTCAATCGACAAACGTGTCGCAATTTCAGTGATGTTTTGTCGGCGAATCAAGCTACACAAAGCCGAAAATAAGATATGGTTTTATTCCTTACATCTTAATTTAATTCTCTATGCCTTTAAGAGCAGAGCTAAACACCGAGATATTCTGCAATCGAACGTTTAACGTGATCATGTAAAGACGACTCTTATCCGCCAACTTCAACAGCAATTTTCAAAATAAATCGACTTTCTCCCGTCGGCGGACATATGCCATGAAAAACCATGGTGTCTGCCCTTTCTCCATTATAAAAATTAAGTAATTCGGTGTTTGGGACAATTTCCTTTGCAAAATAATGTTTAGGTACCCTATTTCATTTTCTCAAATTAATGGCGGATTTTTTACCTGATCGATAGACAGCAAAATAATCTGTAATAAATTTAAACATTACCGAAATGTTCTTGAATCCTGAAATCCGACACACGAAGAGGAACGCATCTAGTAATTCAACATACAACAATATTTTTTTCTGTACTTTCTTCAGAATGATTGGGAAAAGAATTCTGATCAGTAGCCTACACCATACTGTAAACAAATCGATCGATTTATGACAGTTGTGACGCAATTACAGAACTGCGTCAACTGTTTCAAACTTCGCATTTACTTGCTTATAAGTTATTAAGACCGGTACATTGTGGTCACAATCAGAGGGACTGCTAGAAAAAAATAATTTTGCCATTCAATTAATCCTGCACGTGCCAATATTTCAAAGCCTCTCCTGCAACTCACACGATCACCCTACCCAACTTATGGCCCCTCTACCCCCCCCCCCTTCTTCCTCCACCCTTCCAGTGGCGGATCCAGAGGGGGTTCGGGGGGTTCAAACAAACCCCCTTCTCAGCCCAAATTATTTTATTTTCATGTGGAATTTCAGGAAAAATTGGTCAAACTGCATAAATCGAACCCCCCTTTCAGCTAGTTTGAACCCCCTATCCAAAATTCCTGGATCCGCCCCTGCCTTCCTCCATCCCCAACCCCCACCCCTACACACACACACACACACAACTTTTAACCTTTCTTTTACATGAAAAACTAAGCAAAATATAATAGATGTTTAGCCATGTTTAGCCATAACAAATACTTGCAAAACTTCATTGACTAAAATCCTTGATTAAAAAGTGCAGTGTAGACCTGGGTTAGACTGTACTATCAAAACAGCAGTCTAATCAGGGTCAGTACTATTTGATTTTCCCAGCAATTTCGACTCACTGTCAGATGGTGAAAGTGGTAGGACAATTGCAGTAATAAAGATTTTGTTTCAACTTTAAGCTTAGAAAATAACTTGGCCATACATACTTATAACTCCTTTACACTCCATATAATTTCAGCCAACATTGAGAAGCAGCATATGTACTGTTAAATGAGCTTTTGAGCATTAAAATTGCAGTATGCATTTTTATAACATAGGTTTTGGCCCTTTGTGGAACTACCTTAATGAGGAGTTCTAATGAGGGGGCCGGGCCGGGTAGCGCAATCGGTAGGGCACCTGACTCGTAAGTCAGAGGTCCTGGGTTCGAATCCCGGTCTGGCCACATACTTTCGTTTCTCCTTCCGCTGATTCAAAAAGGGCAGTTGTCAGTTACTGGCGAAAGTATGTGCACTTAGTACTGGTTAACCGCTTAGGAGGTCTAAGCCTGCCCAGGAATAGTGTGGTTAGGTTAACTGACCGTCCCGACATGATCTTAGTTGTTTACCGTGGACGTTAAGCATCAAATCAACCAACCAACCAATCTAATGAGGGGTTACAACATATATATTTACTTGTTAGTTGTTTATCCCCTTTTTAGCTCACCTGAGCCGAAGGCTCAGAGGTGAGCTTATAGGATGGGAGTCGAGCCGTCGTCCGTCCGTGGGTCCGTACGTACGTCAACACTTTCAAACATAAATATCTCAGAGACCAGTGGGCCGATCGCAATCAAATTTTATCTGAAGCATCATTTGGGTGGGGGAAAGGCTGCATTAGGTTTTGGTGCCAATCAGCTCAGAACTCTGGTTTCCATGGCAACAGATAGCCCCCATAGGGTTATAATGGGGAAAACGGCGTCATCACGTTTTCTCAACTGTTTTTGATTAGATCCTTATCATACTTGCAGGTAATGATGACATACACAAGAGCTTGGATGAGTTCGAAATTTGGCCGGATTCGAGCATAGACTACGGAGTTAGCTGCCCTTGAGCGTTTGAAAAAAATCCCATAGGATTATAATGGGGAAAATGGCGTCATCACGTTTTCTCAACTGTTTTTGCTTAGATCCTTATAATACTTGCAGGTAATGATGACATACATAAGAGCTTGGATGAGTTCGAAATTTGGCCGGATTCGAGCACAGACTACAGAGTTGGCTGCCCTTGAGCGTTTGAAAAAAATCCCATAGTGTTATAATGGAGAAAACAACGTCATCACATATTTTTAGAAAAACTTTGTCATCACTTCACACAAATGTAGGGCATGACAATATCTCGAGCAAGTTCGACTTTCAGGATGCTGCGCCCAAGGTCAAGGTCACTGTGGCTATTTTTAGAAAAACTTTGTCAGCGCTCTGGCACCTACATTTCTCAGCAGATTTTAAAATAACTTCACACAAATGTAGGGCATGACAATATTTCGAACAAGTTTGACTTTCAGGATGCTGCGCCCAAGGTCAAGGTCATGGTGACTATTTTAAGAAAAACTTTGTCATCGCTCTAGCACCTACATTTCTCAGCAGATTTTAAAATAACTTCACACAAATGTAGGGCATGACAATATCTCGAGCAAGTTTGACTTTCAGGATGCTGCGCCTAATGTCAAGGTCACTGTGGCTATTTTTAGAAAAACTTTGTCAGCGCTCTAGCACCTACATTTCTCAGCAGATTTTAAAATATCTTCACGCAAATGTAGGGCATGACAATATCTCGAGCAAGTTCGACTTTCAGGGTGCTGCACCCAAGGTCAAGGTCACTGTGGCTATTTTTAGAAAAACTTGGTCATCGCTCTAGCGCCTACATTTCTCAACGGATTTTAAATCAACTTCACATAAATGTAGGGCATGACAATATCTCAAACAAGTTTGACTTCCAGGGTGCTGTGCCCAAGGTCAAGGTCACTGTGGCTATTTTTAGAAAAACTTTGTCAGCGCTCTAGCACCTACATTTCTCAATGGATTTTAAAATAAATTCACACAAATGTAGGGCATGACAATATCTCAAGCAAGTTCGACTTTCAGGGTGCTGTGCCCAAGGTCAAGGTCACTGTGGCTGTTTTTAGAAAAACTTTGTCATTGCCCTAGCACCTTCATTTCTCCATGGATTTTGAAATAACTTGACACAAATGTAGGGTATGACAATATCTCAAGCAAGTTAGACTTTCAGGATGCTGTGCCCAAGGTCAAGGTCACTGTGGCTATTTTTAGAAACCTTTTTTGTCATCGCTCTAGCACCTACATTTCTCAACGGATTTTAAAATAAATTCACACAAATGTAGGGCATGACAATATCTCGAGCAAGTTTGACTTTCAGGGTTCTGCAATCAAGGTTTTTGATTTGATCCTTATCATACTTGCAGGTAATGATGACATACATAAGAGCTTGGATGAGTTCGAAATTTGGGTGGATTTGAGCACAGACTACGGAGTTAGCTGCCCTTGAGCGTTTGAAAAAAATCCCATAGTCTTATAATGGAGAAAATAACGTCATCACATTTTCATTTTTCATCTGATCCTCTTCATACTTGCAGGTAATGAGGATATGCATAAAAGCTTGGATTAGTTAGCATTTAGGCTAGATCCCACCACTGACTATGGAGTACCTGCCCTGAGCATCCAAAAAATCAGTGTTGCCACTTTTTCTTGGTTTCTACTGATTCGATCCTTTTCAAACTTGCAGATAATGAGGAAATGCATAATATCTTAAACCAGTTCAAATTTTTGCCAGATCAGGCCAACCACTACAAAGTTAGCTGCCCTTGACAGCTCTGTCTATTGTGCTCTTGATCGGATACTTTTTAAACTTGCATATGTTAAATGAGGGCGTACATAATGTTTTGGGTGAGTTTAATTTTCAGCCTGATTGGACCACTGACTGTGGAGTTAGCTGCCCTTGAGCATCTTAAATATCCCTATAGGTTTACAATGTCTCTCAGGTGAGCAATTGTTGCCCTTTGGGCTACTTGTTAAGAGTGTAAACAACTAACAAGAATTTATTGATTCTTCCTAAGAAGAAACCAGGGATTTAATAAAATACATATTTATTATGAAATGCCAGGTGTGTCAAATACTAGCTCATCAGGTGGGGGTGGGGGCTGTCAGCTCTGCAATGCCCTTGGTTCATAAATTAAAATGCCACAGTTTGTTTATATACTCAGTGATCTTTTGAGGGATTTGCTCTAACTGTTGCCAAAAATCTCATGGAAATCTATCAGTAGGGGCAAATCTCATGCAAAAATTATATAATTTATAATGAATGGTACCTTAACTTTTCATTGAGAATGGAGAATTTCTCAAAATTTTAGTTCAATGTGATGTGTTCTCTAATATGATTCTGAGTCACACTCACAAAAAACAAAACAAATAAAAAGCACAGCTATCCAGCAAACCAGAAAACTTGATTAAATATGTGGCAAAGGCTCAGGACTTGGTAATCTATTCTCTAAGTTGAATAATGGTAAGATATAAACATGATTAAACAAGAAAAATAATAGGCCATTATCTAGTGAGCCAAAGTGGAGTTATTCTTTATCATTTCTCTTCAAGTAAAATGTACAGTATGTTGTGGTGTCTCATCACAGTTGCTTTTGATCAAAAATTAAAATTTAACACAATTTTCAAATGAACAAATTAGTACTATATAGGTATTCTAAATGTATAAAGCTCTGATCAAATTATTATATTCACATGCAGTCTGACATTGCCCTTCAGTGTTTTCCCTATAAGTATAAATAAATAAATAGCCAAAATAAATTATAACATATGTACATAATAAGAAAAAAATTTCTGGAGACAGTTCCACAAGTGATGGTTTTATGATAATGATTATACAAAGACTCAGCTGGAGCATGATAGCAATTCTGGGAATTCTGTCTTATTCAGCCATAAAAACATTTGTTGTGATCCATTAATAGAACCATCTATGTACTTGCTGAAGTGCTTCTAATGAGAGGGCACAACAGGTGTTAATATGAAGCCCATTGATGCTGGTGCAACAATTATGGTGGAACTGTGTAATTGTTTTCATTCTAACATAGTCTTGACTTGTAGAAGGACAAACAGCATTATGCAACATTCCACATAAAGTGCAGGGTCCATCAGTTAGCAGGGCATGCCCCATTCATTATTTTGTGCACTTATAATGATATAAAAAAGCTTGCTAGCATAATAAAGTCCTAAATATTTGGCCAATGAAATCCTCTGTGAAAATGCTTTTTAATAGGTTGGTGTGTGTGTGTGTGTGTTTGGGGGGTGGGGATAGACAGGAAAGGGCTACCTCTCATTCAACTGCACTAAACTGCATCCCTTTACAGTCATGACTCATCATTTAATGTCTGTCATCAAGCTTTTCTCTCTAGTAACTTAATAACTGATTAGTAATTACAAGTTTCTTCGCTTTGGTCAGAAGCTGCAAACATTTAAGATGGATTAAATTAATCAGGAAATATAATATTTTTTTTATACCCCCCCGCAATCTATGTTTGAGGGGGGGTATACTGTTTTCACGTTGTCCTTCCGTCCGTCCGTCCGTCATTCCGTCCGTCCGCAACATTCGCTCCGATTTGTTTCAAATTTTGTCCATGGATGCGGCATATGAAAAGAGTTGATACGTATTTTTCCGATTTCCGCAGATGAGTTTCAGTCCTGAGTTATGCCCCTTTATATTCTTTGTAAAAAAAGTTTGTTATCGCAACTCCTCCTAGACCGCTTGACCGATTTTCTTGAAATTAAGTATGTGAACACATATTGGTATGAAGATGTGCATTAAGGTTTCCATTTTGAAATCTGACCCCTCTTTCCTGAGTTATGTCCCTTTTTGACTTTTTTTGCCCTAATTTTTTTGTTTATTTCAGTCATTTTTGCTTTATTTTTATTCAAATTTGGTGCATAGATGCACCATAAAGAAATAGTTGACATATGTTTTCCAGTTTTTCCTGGAAGCATTTGCCTGCTGAGTTATGCCCCTTTATATTTTTTTGTAAAAAAGGTTTGTTATCGCAACTCCTCCTAGACCGCTTGACCGATTTTCTTGAAATTAAGTATGTGAACACATATTGGTATGAAGATGTGCATTAAGGTTTCCATTTTGAAATCTGACCCCTCTTTTCTTGAGTTATGCCCCTTTTTGACATTTATTGCCCAAATTTTTTGGATTATTTCAGTCATTTTTGCTTTATTTTTATTCAAATTTGGTACATAGATGCACCATAAGAAAATAGTTGACACGTGTTTTCCAGTTTTTCCTGGAAGCATTTGCCTGCTGAGTTATGCCCCTTTATATTTTTTTGTAAAAAAGGTTTGTTATCGCAACTCCTCCTAGACCGCTTGACCGATTTTCTTGAAATTAAGTATGTGAACACATATTGGTATGAAGATGTGCATTAAGGTTTCCATTTTGAAATCTGACCCCTCTTTTCTTGAGTTATGCCCCTTTTTGACATTTATTGCCCTAAATTTTTGGTTTATTTCAGTCATTCATTTTTGCTTTATTTTTCTTCAAATTTGGTACATAGATGCACTATAAGAAAATGGTTGACACATGTTTTCCAGTTTTTCCTGGAAGCATTTGCCTGCTGAGTTAGGCCCCTTTATATTTTTTTTTTGTAAAAAAGGCTAGTTATTGCAACTCCTCCTAGACCTCTTGACCGATTTTCTTGAAATTAAGTATGTGAACACATATTGGTATGAAGATGTGCATTAAGGTTTCCTTTTTGAAATCTGACCCCTCTTTTCCTGAGTTATGCCCCTTTTTGACATTTATTGCCCTAATTTTTTGGTTTATTTTAGTCAAGATACTGGAGAAGGAATGAGTTCACACATATTGTTCAGTTTTTCTCAAAAAGGTTTTCCAGCTTTGCTATGCCCCTTTGTAGTCTTTAAAAACAAAGTTTGTTGTTGTTACTTCTCCTAAACCTTTTTACTGATATTAAGTATGTGAACACATATTGGTATATAGATGTGCACTTGTATTTGTCATAACATGTATACTGTGTAAATGCAAAACTTAGCTGACAAATTTACATAACTAGCTGTTAAAGGCGGGGGGTATTTAGTAAGCCATGCTTACTGCCACTTCTAGTTATTTTTCAGTTTATGGTATCATTTCTATTAATATAACTTCAATATGAGCCTTTTAATTTTCTTTATGAGATTTAAGCTAAAACATAACTTTTGGCATTTAATTCTATAGAATATGTATTTCTTCATGCCCCTTTCCCCTCCTCCCATCTCAGCCACAGGCCAATCATAAAAAGTATTTTGTTTGCAGTTGCCTATTACCTAGGATTTTTGGAGAGTACTTAGGTAGGTAGGCTTTCTTTTTAATCCCTGCAAACTATGAAAACAACAAAAACAAATAATAGTTCTACAAAAAATGTCACACACAGTTACAGTAATTACCCATAATACTAAGATAACAGCATCCTACATTTTGAACATATCTATATCACCCACAAATGGAGTACCCAAAATGTGCAGGTATTAAGGAAAAATTGCTGACCCAGATCAGACTGCTCCTGGGTCTACACTGCTTGCTCAGACCTGTTTGTCTTACTATGCAGGTTGATCACGGTAAATGTGCCGTTAAATAAAAAAAATAGATCAAGGGTGTCCCAAGTGGCCAATTTTTTTTTTTTTTTTTTTTTTTTTTTTTGGGGGGGGGGAGGGCGGGGGGAGGGAGGGGTAAGGTGAATTTTGGTGTGTAGGTAAGCAGTTGCTATCTACCCACCAAAAGTGCAGGGTCCAGACTCAGGGGTAAGGTGAATTTTGGTGGGTAGGTAGGCAGTTGCTATCTTCCCACCAAAAGTGCAGGGCCCAGACTCTTTTTTTGTAAATTTTGGGTGGAGCCAGGTTATTTTTTTCACAGTTTTTTGAGGCCAGATTATTTTTTGAAATCCCCTTATGAGCTGATTTATTTTTACTTGCATATTTTTTCTTCCAAAGACAGGGATTTTTTTCGAAAAATATACCAGCCCCCCCCCCCCCCCCCCCCCCCCCCCGCCCCCCAAGAATATCAAATGGTCGGTTCCTTAGCGCCTAGCGGGACAGGGTTTTGGCAGATTTATGAGGAAGGACAAGCTGTCTCTTGTACTTTTTGTTGGATGACTTCTGTAATGGTACGTGTGTGTTGAGGGGGTAGGGGGGGGGCGTCGTTCGGGACAAATTTCTTTAGAAGAGCGAGTGGTCTCAGAATGTGGGGCGCGTTATCTTGGGGGAAGTTGTCTGGGGGAGTTTTCTTAGAATCTGGGGCGAGTTGTCACCTGAAGATGGGGCGACATATCTTGTGGCTTTTACGTTTGTCAAACTTTGTGGTTGACCAGTGTGTTTGTTTTGCTTTCTCTCGTTCTCGGCGTGTAGCCTAAATTCAGAAGCCCAAAAAATCGCAGGCAGACAGACTAACGCAAAATCTTAATAAATTCACAGTATGCTAAATGATTACAAGCTTTACTATACCATAAATGAAGAAACAGTTGGTCTCCTCAAGTCGATCCAGCTGAAAAAATGTCTGTGTGTTGACGAACGCACGTGCCATGTATACGTAAAAATGACCATTTTCATTATCGATTTTCAAACTAAATAGACTTGCTCCCGAAGATATACCACGCTAAAAGACGGTCGAATGTATGAACTACGGTTCAGTTATAATGGCATCTAATTTGGTTTTTGGGACAATTTTCTTTGCAAAATAACTTTGGGGTACTGTCGTAGGGTTTTACTTTTCTGAAAAACGGTTGTCAAACTGTGATCGTTGTTTTGGGTGTGCAAACTGCATTGAGGTACCGATATGCGTCTGATTTCAATAACAAAACATCAAATTTCATTCTGATCTGGTCCGTTGGAAAATTATGACTGCATATCTTATCCGGCAAACGAGCATTATTTTGGGACTGTTTCTGTTCAAAATTTCCCGCCATTTTTATCCGGTGAAAAAAAGGGATTATTTCTTTGTGCGTAGACGACCGCTCAGAAAATGATTTACTCAAATGTGATGAGTCTGCGTTCCAACTGGTATATGTCTCGCGCTCGGCAAGTCTCGCATGAGCCTGATAGACTGGACACTAACCTGAAATTTCTTTATCTGGCATCAGTCTCCGCATTAATTCTATAATCAACGCGAAAGAAATCATGAACAGAAAACCTCACATGACGCTCATGTATTGATCACCAGTTGCTATTTTTTATAATATGACGACTGTTTATTTTCGCGTTTATGCATTTATATTTGCACTGGCATCCTGTCGACTATGACATTTGTTGTCTTACTCCAGGCTATGACAAAAGTTAATAACTTCAACTAGTCTGTCACCTAATAGCTTTACTGCAGGCTCTCTCATTAATTTTCCCTCTCTAATAGAGGTTACGATACAAAATATATATCCCAAAGAGACTTGCATCATTTCGGCTGCGATGGGTGGAAATTTGATTTATCATCTACAAGGAACAAAATGTCCAACGTCAGCCTGTGCATGAAGCTTATTTTGCAAAAACAGCGACTTCGAGCTTCACACACAAAGCCTGTTCATTGGGTGATGAGTCAGATAAGGAACTTGCATAGTGAAAAAAACGATGATTTCCTTGATATGGTCACTTTTGTGTAAGGTTATAAGTTTCCTTGCGTTATTACATCTACAAAAAATATAAGAGCCAAATTATTTTGTTTTCTTATAATTCAAAGATATCTGCCCTGGGCAAATAATTTCAGATTTGCATTAAGCAACTATTAGGCTTTGATTTGTCTTCAGTCGGCCTTTTAAAATTCTCTTTGATTAAGTAAGCATTAATTCTTACGCGTGCGATGTTGGACTCATAAAAATAGTTTAGTAGGTAAAGAGATTTTAAAATTTCAAACGTCAGCAGCTCAGAGCGCTCTGTCTGTTGCAGTAGCCTTATTAGAATGTGAAATATATGAGAGTATGAAACATTAAATTTATTCACGATGGCACGATGATATTTGGTGATGCCTCTACAATGGTTTTGATAAAAGTAAGAAGGAAAATTCTCAGGAACTGACACAATTCAATCCCAGATCCCACCCAAGACACTATGTGGGAAAAAGACAACACAAAATTAGTCACTACGAAAGACATCATCAGCGACAGCCATGAGAACAACCATTTCCCATGTAGGTGATCAGCGGGCTAGCCTCAACATCAGCCTTATTGCCTTATGACCGTTTGAAAGACGCTGGTATGACCCTGTCTTATTTCAAACAACAATACATTACATGCCTAGTATGATTTTGTTTTTTTCTACAGTTTAGTAGGACTTTGAACAGTATAATTTCTAGCTATCATTTGAAGCACCTCGGACCCTTCTATTCATTCTATGAATGCAGTGGCCACGGTCGCTTACGTTTTGTGCTTATTTTTGTATTTTTCCCCGCATAATTTTAGTACAAATGCAGTCTCGATGTTTCTTCCGAATCTGAACGAAAATAATGTGAAGACCCATTCTGAGGCATATACTTGCATCCATTTCTATACACTCAGTAGTCTGCACGTACCTTTTCAATTACATACCAGTTAAAATAAGAGCCGCGACACGACAAAACCAACAATGTGGTTGCGCGCCCAGCGCAGACTCAGATCAGCCTGGACAGCCACCCAGTCTGATCAGAGTCTTTGCTGCTCACATATAGCTAGAATAGACGCTTAGCTATCTTTAAAGCAAACAGCGAAGACTGTAATCAGAAATGGCGGCTGCCCAGGCTGCTCTGAGGGTGGCTGGGTGCACATGCCACTTTGTTGGTTTTGTCGTGTCGCGGCTAACAATTTTATCATATTAATTTATTGAAGATTTCTGCTGTGGGAGAGTGCCATTGGTATACCAATTCTGTAAACAGTTTGTATATCAAGTTTGCATATCAATACATGTTGTAGAGGCCTTTAAAAAATCAACACTAAGCCATTTCCCTGTGTTCTGTCAATAAATGCAATACTAATCTGTTTTTCTTTTTCATAGCGGTGCTTTCGTTTTGGTTTATCTGTTACATGTAATTGGGTGTTGATTTTCTACTTCTTCTTCTTATTTATTGATATATGATTTCAATGTAAAAAAACAACAACAGCAAATTGGTGGGGGAAAACACAAAAATAGGCGTTTTATGAGTTTAACTCAAATGTTATGTGTTTTTTTAGACTAGGTTAGCGACCACCTGCCTGGGAAAGAGCTGTTCATGTTGCTTTGCGCTCGTATTGCCTTTAGCAAGTGACATTACTGTATGCTATTTTTACGTATGGATAGAATGTGGAATTTCATTGTATTAGTTCTTGATTTTTGCCTTTTGACTATACTTTCCTCGCAAGTAAACATTTAATACGAACAAAAATGTGTGTCATTTTTCGCAAGAATCACATGGATTTTGAGCTTATGCTGTTCACTTAAAGTAACAATTGGTATAGTATCTGTTGTATCTGTATATTTCTTCAGAAATCTGGAATCCAGAGTACAACTGCCATTCTCTGAGGAATATAGACAAAGGCTGTTAGGTACACAAAACACTTTTGTACTTTTGATTTATTTGCATGTCTCTTATTGAATTGAGCGTGAATTCATTATAGCTCTGAATAAACCTGAAGAAAGTTCCGTGATGATACTAATTATCAGGACAGACAAGTCCGAGCAAACAGTGCAGACCAAGACCAGACTGCTCCTAAAGGAGCAGCCTAATCAGGGTCTTCACTGTTTGCCATTCTTACTGCATCTTTCTGACGCATTACTGCATTGTAGAACTAAATTGCTCCATTTTTAAGACAATTGCGATAACTTATTAATTATCACAATATATAGATTTTGTACGGTTAAATGCATTCTAGAATATCTGTACTGCTGAAGGACATGCATTTAAGCCCTACCATAATATGTGCCAAAAGAAAAATCACAAATCAGCCTATGCTGTGCTGTCTGGTTAGAGTTTATTTAAGCTTTTGTGCAATGTATTCCTCCGGAATAGACATCAAAAAGTTCAACACTCTCAATCTGATCTTACCCGTTGCTGTGATCAAGTGTTTTTTTTCGTAGGTACGCCTTATTTGTCTAGCTGACAGTCTCTGTCTGCAGTAGTTGAACATGTTCGTCTAAACCGACAGTTATAAAATCCTGGCCTAGAGGTTAAAAACATCAGTACATTCTCAAACTAAGAATAAAGCACACTGACTGACATGCTCGGAAGCAGCCAATCAGTGTGCTTTATTTTGAGTTTGAGATCATTCTCAAATTTTACAACCTCGAACCCTGTCTTCGTTTTCTCATGTTTCTTGGCAGCATATTTTCTAAGATGCTTATTTAATATGTCTAGGATGGCAGTTTCTAAACGATGTCAAATGTTCAGCATTCATAGCATAGGGTTTTAAGTTCGAAAGAGACTCATATTGTTTGAGTTCAGAATGCACAAATCAA
The DNA here is from genome assembly GCA_963989385.1 of Ctena decussata. NCBI lineage: Eukaryota > Metazoa > Mollusca > Bivalvia > Lucinida > Lucinidae > Ctena > Ctena decussata. The sequence continues at coordinate 69,676,849 of OZ022507.1, forward strand.
GTGCATATCGAGAAATGCATTGCTTATTGTTTAGTTTGTATCTTCATATATTCGAAGATTTTCATAATAAATCATTTTTTGGTTCAAAAGCTTTATACTTTATGCTTCAATAACTGCGTGAAAATACACCTAGCAGACCCACAACGTTGGGTTCAAGGTTGAAACAAAGTTATATTCTGTACAAATACTCAGAAAATGCTACAGTTACAAAGAAAATCCTCTCACGACACTGTAAGGAGAAGAAATGTGGATGACAGACCGACAAAAAAGAAAGAACAGATGAAACACTAGCAGCAGGTCAGATTGGTACGGTCAGTGCAACTGGTACTCTTTTTATGCATCTGAATTTGGATACAGTCCACATAACAGAGCCATCTTTCGGTCTGCGTTGTTGAAGGGAGTAGCCAGGTGCTTGACTAAATAAGCAAGTGCCACGTTGCCAAGCGCTAGAATGTCCTAAATCAGTGAAACCGAGAGAAGAATACAAATGCCTAGCTTCCGTTGCTAGTGAAATTATATATATGTATATAGTATGTCAACTGAAAAAGCGAAATTAATTGTGTTTAAACTATACCGGGTATTCGAAAATTGTATTTATCTGACTATATACACTGCTCAAAATATTTAAAGGAACAGCAGCTATTTTCCCATCGACATTACTACAACATATACCCAGATCAACTGCCCATAAATCTGACCGCCAGTGAGCAAGAAGTCTGATCCTTTTGTAGCATTTTGAAGAATGATCGAAGTTTAAGACAATAAGAATTTCAATACAAATGGTGTCCTGCTCATTTCCATGGATCAAATTATGCAATTTTCGAAATTTCTGAAATTGAGGCATTTTGCTGGAAGTCTATTAACTCTCAGTAGGTTCATTTCAAAGTGATCGTTTCAAACGGGCCACCTCATAAGACACCTAGTTTCATAGACAAAATGTACGTTTTGACTTTGGTTCAAATTTTCAGACTTTTCACCTGTTCTGAAAATGTACAAATTTTACCAAAATTCCAATATTACAAAAATCTCTCCATGGACATGGGCAGGACAAATATTGAATCAAAACTTGTTGTATCAGTAAAATCGACCCTCTTTAAAAATTGGCAAAATAAATGGAAAGTCCATGTCTTTGTCGATCGAAAGTAAATGACCTCAACGTGAAGATGCGTTGCACTATCATATATGGAAAAATATTAGGTGCTCCTTTAAATGATTTGAGCAGTGTATGTTACTTTTATGTCGGTAGTTGTAAGCTGGTTATGATAAATCGCAGCCGGGCTTATCTCTCAATGGAAAGCTAATGAGGTTGACATTGTAAAAATGACATCGGATTTTTCCAGTACTGTCACTATATCGTATTGATGATATATTGTCTTCAGCAAAGACGTGTTGATACAAGGTGCTTGTCAAGGTGCTTGTCACATGGACTAGAGAAAAGTCTAACTTAAACAGTTTTTGTTCTAGAACATTTGTCTAAATGATTAGGGGTTCAAGTAGGTTCTTAAAGTGTTTGATGCTTAGAAGTATTATTACAATTGAAAGGGAATTAGCAAGAACTTATTATCCAGTCTTTGCCATTGCGTGTTGGGATTCCATCGAAAGAGGACAGAATTTGATTAATTTTATCCAGCGGGTAAACAACGTTGAAATATTGTACCCACGTCGTCGATGCAACATCAGCGACGTTGATACAGTTTCAACGTAACGTGTCCGCTAAGAAGTGTTATCATCTGAACGTACTGTTATTAGTCAGTGTTGCTAGCGTGGCATTGACGTTAGTGCAGTATTTTACGTTATGTGACGGCGGATTGTGTTAATATCTGGACGTCGTGCTTAATCATTTCTGCTGATTGGCATACTTAGTTTTTGATCGGCCTTAAGCTGAAATGCAGTTCATTTCCATGACGTTTTGGGTTTTGCAAAATGCATGTTTACCTGTACTGCATCAGAGCAACTGAATATCACTCTTTAAGAGCCGGGTGGTTGTTCGGAAAGCTTTGTCTTTGGTTATGTTTGTTGAATATGTTTTACCGGTCTCCGTGAGTCTAAATATATCTGTTTGTAAATTTGTTGGCTAAAACTTCTTTTTTTCCAACGAAGTATCTTTTTTTCTAAAACGCATCAGTAAGCAATTGTTGAAAAATATCACTGATTAATTAGGACTTCGAATTTTGAAGCATGACACTAATAAAGTATGTTGCTTGGAGAAAATTCGAAATCGGAATGAGCGCTGTCTCGTGAAAATTAACTTTATGCTCAGATTTAAGATTGTAGTATTGTAGTGAGGCAGCGCAATTGCGTTTTCTGAGAAAAGTCTTAACTTTTTACAATACACGCCCTTAACGACACAGTCTTCCCTGTTCGAATAAACAGCCTATAAATGGCTGTTTATTCAATCAGGCTAGACTGTGCAGTTGCATTGTCTTTTCTTCAGTTTTCCAGTTTGCACATACCTGAAGGGACATTTTTACGGTACACCACTCAAATGATTAACTGCATGCTATTAAAAGAAATTGTTTTTGGCTGAAACTGAAGTTTCTCTTTTTTTAATAAAACTTAAAGTCTCTCTGTCAATTTATTAAACTGACAACAAAACAGAAAGCTTCAGATTAAGAAGGTTTCCAGCTGAAATACCTGATGCTGAGGGCAATTAAGTAGGAAAAAGTATTCAGCAGATCTTGTTACGTAAATATCAGAACATAATGTCTTATGGAATTAATATTCCCAGAAGGGGGTATCGAATAACAAATGAACTGCAATTTAAATTTTACAGGAGGAAATCAGTTGAGATATGAGTTTATAAATGGAAAACAGCTCTTCTTGATTTGTAGACTTAGTATTGGCAAATATGGTTGCATTAGCAAAGGACATTGTTTGCGTACAGGTTTGGTCTTTTTAGCCAAATTATTATCTATTGGGCGGCAAAAAATTTTTTTGGTAGGCTGGGTAGCATTTGACGAACAACTGCTTAGGCAATGCGCAATAGCTTAATTTTTATCCAAGTTGGCTTAAAAGTCAGAATTATGATTATTTAATAAACCTGATGCTATTAGGAATACATATTTCGTTGTTATATAATGATATGCTGAATAAACATTTAATCTCTAAGCATAAATTGCATGCAATTTATGCTTAGAAATTAATGTTTCGACTATCATATTTGTTCGAAAAAAGCATGGTCGTTAAAAGTTCAGTAATTTTTGATAGTAAGATAATGAAATGACGTCTGAAGGATTAACGTTCATGGAAACATTATAAGAAACGCTCATGGAAATATTACAAATTCATGGAAAAATTATAAGATATGAGCTTTGGATTAAATGAATATGTCGCTTAGAATAGCTGCTATCCAACGTCATAGAGCAATACTTCGAAGAGGAATTACTATTGATGAGTCATGTCTTAGCTCATATGACCAACCACGAAAAAGAGAGGTACGTAAGTTTCTAGTTAATGTCCCGATCCGAAGTGTGGCGAACCTATCATAAAAACGCAATTATTTACTTTTCATGTATTCAGATTAAAAGTAAAGACTCATGACTGTGATATGAGCCGCGACGTGAGAAAACCAACAATGTGGTTGTGCGTCCAGCGCAGACTCAGATCAGCCTGGGCATCCGCCCAGTCTGATCAAAGTCTTCGCTTTCCGCATGAAGGTAGCTTAGTCCCTCAGCTACCCATTAAGCGCTTAGCAAAGAGTCTGATCAGACTGGGTGAATGTCCAGGCTGATCTGAGTCTGCGCTGGGCGGACGACCACATTGTTGGTTTTCTCGTGTCGCGGCTCATATTTCGCATCCAATTTGGCTTTCGTCCGGCAAGGTGATTGCAACAGTTTAGCTTTGGACCAGTTGTCTGAGAATAAAAATTCAAAGAGAAATGTTAAAATCAGTAAATTTTAATTCAAGCAATCCGGAAATTAAAATTCCGTCTAATCCTAGGGAAACAATCTTCAGTGTGATGCGCCAAGTTTATAAATAACATAAAAACTAAAATTGCTTGTGCAGAAGAGATTTTTTAGATTTTTATATATAACCAATTTTTGTAACATTGTCATACGTTATCTTCATATGTGGTCCAAATAATGCACATTCGAGAAACAAGCATCTGGAATCTTGCCGAGCGCCTCGAATTTGTGCCAGTCTTTACCCAAAACATCAAACCCTCTACAAGCACTTCCGGTTTACCGGTTTAAAAGTGCAAACTTCCATCGGCATTTACGTGGGCGGTATTTCTGGTGTTATAAAAGGACAGGTGTGCAGAGACTTTGAACCAGTATCGAAAGATTCGTGAAACTTAGCCAAAGCGGGTATGTATAAACATTTAACAAAATCATGAATGAGATAGAGGACATTTGACTATTTCAGTGTAAGATCGAATTTAATGTCACCGAATTAACACCAAAAGCAGTATTTTTGGTGTTCATGAGCGAAATGAAAATTGATCTTACACTGAAATAGTCAAATTTTCTGTTTCTTATAAGCTTTAAAATTGCACAAAATCACTTTATCCCAATGTGTCAGCCATCACGACAGAGTCACAACATTTTTCCTAGCCGATTTGCGTCAAAATTGGTGCTTTCAGCGTGTTTACTGGGTATGACATGGGTTGTAAACTAACAACTACATCTAACAAATAGCTTGGAATTTCATTTAGGCAAACGAATCTCAAGAAATGTGCTAATAAGGAATGCCGATAGGAGACTTAGGCGGCCTGACGTCGCATGCATTAACAATGTTACGTTGGCGCTTATAGTGACGTCATTGACGTTTTAATTAAGGAATGAATTTCATTTTTCTGAGGTTTATCGAAGTGTAAACTACATTGGGTCACGTGCAAAGTGAATGAACCCCGAAGGGGTTCATGTAAATTTTGCTAGTGACCCAATGTAGTTTACACTTCGATAAACATCAGAAAAATTAAGTTCATTGCTTATATTTACATTCGCTTTAATCAAATCTTTCATAGAAAATCTTATATAAGCGCTAAAATTGAAGCAGTAAAACATGTACACGCAGTGTTTTCTGCTAACAACAGAACGGCATGCATGACGTCATGACGTTGGTGACGCCCAATCAGGTTGAAGAGAGCCATTGTTTATTTTGACGTCATTGACGTCGCGTGTCTCGATGTAATTATTGGAATGTAAACTACATTACGTTCCAATGGTTTACTATAGGGCCTTTCAGTAAACACACCAAGAATGTAAATATTGACGTACAAACATGTGTGGCGTAATTTAAGTCAAGTCGGATAAGGTTTAGCCAATTAATTAACAAGTAAATGAGACTATTTAACGAAAATCCTATTTTTTGAAACAGTGAAATCTAAAGTGATAATTTCACTGTTTGAAACAGTGAGATTATCAGTCTCGATTTCGACGGGAAAAATTCTATAATTCATTAAAAAGTATAAAAGAAACGTCAATTTCGTTTTTGCCCCAATACAAAGTCCCTTTATGTGCAAATGCAATCCTAATCACTTTGACCTTTGTCAGTGTCACAAAACAAGCGTGCTAAACACCCTGGTTTCCCGAATGTGGGAGGGTACTGGTATATAGAGAATACTATGTTAGTGTCTCCTGATATCAAGTTTATCAGGCGAGACCAGAAACAGCGTAGGAATGGCGAGGCTTGCCGAGCCAATCCGACGTGTTTCTGGTCGAGCCTGATAAACTTGATTTCAAAAGACACTTACATGGTTTTCTATTTATCATGCATCATTAGAAGATTTTATGGCGTAAGGAGCGGCAAACCAATGATAAGTAAAGTTTTAGCGTAGTTATGTTCCACTTGCTGATATCGCGAATGCGTTAAGGCATAAGTCGGTGACGTCAATTAACTAATCGAACGTTGTTACCACGGCCAACGTCAGTATGTAGCCAATCGTCTTCAGAGATCGCTTCTAAAGACATCGCCTAATAACATTGGCGAAAGCGCAGTTCTAAAGTGAAATGATATCACATGATGTTATCATACCCGAGATATCAGATGAATTTTGCAGCAGATGCATGATAAAATTCACTTCGTGATCCATGGTCCAAAACTAGAAATTGCCTTTTAACTGCCTTTAAGAGTATTGAAGGTCATCCCCGCAAATAATATTAACGAAGCGTGTTCGGACACCGAAATCCTAACGCTGCTACCCGGATCTTAGGACCTCTAGCATCAGAGTCAAATGCGCAAACCACTGAGCTTCAATACTTCTTGTTGTCCGTAATTTTCTTTAGTTTTATTTTGTAGCACTTTCATGGTACTTTACTGTTGTTTCATCAAGAAAACATATGAGCCGCGACGTGAGAAAACCAACAATGTGGTTGTGCGTCCAGCGCAGACTCAGATCAGCCTGGGCATCCGCTTCGCTTTCCGCATGAAGGTAGCTTAGTCCCTCATACCCTTTAAGCGCTTAGCAAAGAGTCTGGTCCGACTGGGCGGATGCCCAGGCTGATCTGAGTCTGTGCTCGGCGCACAACCACATTGTTGGTTTTCTCACGTCGTGGCTCATATGCATTGACCGGTTTATGGGTACACCTTCATGTATTCCCGCCATTTTCGCAAAGGGGTCAATGTTTGTGACTTCCTTTATGCTTACCTGGGCGATAAATGTCCTTAAAAACTAAACCTAGGAACCGCTTAAGCAGTAGATTACTATGCAAGCGGTACCGAATCCGATCATGACAGCGGTGAATTCTTTACACAGCATTGACGCAGCATTTCATTATCATCCTACGAGGGGTGTTCAGAAAGTTCTGATTCTCGCCGAAAATTTTTTTAGCGGTATGCTGGGGACAAATGCTTTGCATATATCGAAAGCAGTACATCTTGCCTTTATAGTGATACCAAACACCATACAAAATACATTTTCTAATTGAGTTACAACGCATGTTATTAGGCTCCAGTCATACCACTGGGTTAAGTTCATTATATGAATTTATTTTCAGTGTGTCATTCAAGTTTAAAATCGTTATACATGTAGATAAAAAAAGACTTTTGTCAGCTTTAGTCAATCGTTGCTTTCAATACCCTTTCAGAAGTTAGAAGGGTAGCAACCGTTACAGATTCGTTCCTTGCAAAGCAATGAGCAGTACTTGTGACGTTATTGAAATCGACGTCAATGTCATGTTTTGAAGATTGTAGCAACTCTGTTTTTATAGTAATTTTAATTTTTCAACAATTTCAAATTGGCCCATGCAGAAGCTCTTCCTGACAAGATTTTGATAACGTTAGTAGGAAGGGGGAATTTGCTACCACATATGCAGATATTCCAAATTTACGGGGCAGTATGGAACCTAGATTAAATATGATTTCCGCGAAATCTACAGGACATTAGTTGCTTGGGAACCGTGTTTAAGTAGCAATGATGAAAAAAAAAATGCTGCTCATATAAGAATTATGACCTTCTAAATTAAAAATATGCAGTGACTGTAGGGTATACCTTTTTCACAGACGTTCAAAAATGTTCCTTTAGAAAATTTACACTGCGTTTGCAGAGTTGTCCCGACATATCAAAGCTAAATATATTTTCGGTATCAGAAGCTCGGTCTTGATGATGCTCACCAAAATATGACGTCGCGAACAGAACTTTCTGAACACCCCTTGTACTACCGTCTTGAAATGATTTGAATACTTCTGTGAAAACAGGATATCAACTTCACCCATCCATCGTCTGTCTGATGAGAGCTGAAGCTGGACGAGAAGCGGGGCCGAAGCAATACTAGCTTCATAACCATACGGCTTTGCATCATTACTTAGAATTTAGGCTGATCTATATACTTCAGGGGGCTGCAACCTTTGCAGAGGTACAGGATGTGGTCGTTTGTGATTGTTTATCTTATCTTCCCCTTATTCTCCATTGTCTCTAGGAGACGGATCAGTATTTACTGCAATTCTGTCTCAAAGAGTCGCTTTACTCTATACAATCACTCTTTTACAATCTGTTACGCGTGTATGCCAATGTAATCAGTCAACCAACTGATTCAAAGCAGAGCTCCAGATAAGAAGGGGTAACAGGGATAATTCAGAGATAATTTTTCTTATTTCTCATCGAAAACATACATTGTGACCCCTTATTAGAACCGTCTCAGCGAGACGGTTCTAATGAGGGGTCACAATGTATGTGTTAATGGAAAAATAAGGAAAATTATTCCTAAATTATCCTTGTTACCCCTTCTTATCTGGAGCTCTGCAAAGTGTCCGCTTTTTTATGTATTTATCTCAACAATATACAACAAAAAGCCATCAATAAGACTTATTTTGAGAGTATGTCTGTTAATTAGGTCAGATTCTTTCACAAATAAATTCAGCTTAATTTCCTAGAAATCTCTTATCACAGAATAAAAGAGGATTTCTTTGAACATGCACTAGTATGATTGCTCTGATCTGCACTTGATGACCTTTCTTTCTCTCAGATGGAAATGATGCAATAAAAATCTTCTTTAAATGAGCCGCGACACGACAAAACCAACAATGTGGGTGTGCGACCAGCGCAGACTCAGATCAGCCTGGGCATCCGCCCAGTCTGATCAGTGTCTTCGCTGTCCGCATGGAGGTAGCTGAGACCCTTAGCTACCCTATAAGCGCTTAGCGAAGAGTCTGATCGGACTTGGCAGATGCCCAGGCTGATCTGAGTATGCGCTGGGCGCACAACCACATTGTTGGTTTTCTCGCGTCGCGGCTCCAATGTGTCTCGCTAGCTGAAGTATGCATTAATTAGCCGCACTGTGCAATGATGTGTTCTGTCTCATATGAAACAGCAGTGTTTCAGCTCAGACTGCACTCACAAGCTGTTTGATTTGAGTGATGGGTATGCGTACAACGTCGAATATTTAGCTGCGACACGAGAAAACCAACAAAGTGGTTGTGCGCCCAGGTCAGGCTCAGAGTAACCTGAGCATCCGCCTAGTCTCATCAGTCTCTTTCTAAGTGCTTAAAGGGTAGATATGGGTCTTAGCTACCTCCATGCGGACAGCGAATACTCTGATCAGACTGGGCGGATTCCCAGGCTGATCTGTGTCTAAGCTGGGCGCACAAACACTTTGTTGGTTTTGTCGTGTCGTGGCTCAATTTAACTGTTATCGTTAAGTCCAAGTATTGGGACAGACAGGCCTGAGCATACGTTTCCATTCCATCTGTTTCTTTTGAATGTATTACGGCATTGTAAAACCAAACTTTCACTTTGAATGTAATTTATGATTCTGATATTCTGTGTTTAAATGAAACTTAGAAACCAAAAAAGTAAAGTAGTTAAGTCCATACAAAGCCAAGGAAATCAGGAAACTTTATCATATGCAAACCTTCACAAAATTTCATTGCGGAAAAATTGTTAGGATATGTGAAAAATAGGGTACAATCATACTATGGAGCTTGTGAAGTTGTAAAGAAGAACTGGATTAAAAAGACAAGTCTTTTAAGATTTAGACTCACTTGGATCCAAAAGATAGGTAGAAGCTTTTGAAAAATTGACGTAGTACTAAGTTGAGAATGCTGGAGTTGTTATACTGTTGATAGACAATGAAGGGGGTGGGGGGGGGGGCTACTTTTGAAATTGTAGAATAGTGACAGACACTACAGGGCACTTTTTTAGGAAAACACATGCAGGGCCAGGTATTTGATGAAAAGTTCATCGAGAGAGAGGATGAAAGAGTAGAATAAATTACGAATGAAATCTTAGGTTAGAAGATACAGAAAAAAATTGACATGGATAGATTATTAAAAGAAACTAAAGCTGCCATCCAGAGGCTGCAGAAAGTAAAAGCCAAGGTCCTGATACTGTTAATACGATCTATAAAGGGAGTGGGTTACACATTAAGGAGGCAATACTCTTTCTACTCCAAAAATCATAGGACCTGTGAATTCTCCTTTTCTAGTCAACCTATTTATCTAAGAGAATGCTAAGAAGTCAGTGGTAACATATAGATTTTGCAAATATAAGGACAATCTGGAGTGATGGAAATATATGGATGGGATCATAGTCGACCTGGAGAAAGATCTGCAGAAAATAATATGATAGACGCTTCGTCGGAGAATGAAGAATGAAGCCGAATGTTGAAAAAACATTGTATTTACTAGAAATATATTTTCATAAACTTATTGTTTTTTTAATCTAAACAGGAGGCAAAGACAAAGAAAGGCATACAGGCAACCACAGTGGGAGAAATCGACAAACTGGAAACACATCAGAAGTTTCCGCCTTGGAACAGTCAGTAGTTTAAGCTACAAGGCGTTGGGAGAGGGACTTAAGGGTTTAAGGTAGTTTTATGTGCGCAACGTCAAACTTCCTGCTAGTGCAGCTCCATCAGAAACGGTCCGTGGCTGAAACTACCGGGACCTTAAAAAGTTATACGCATTCCATTTTAATGCAGCTACAACTTTATTAAAAAGTTTAACAGTTCACTGTCATCGGTGTAACTTGATTCTCTTTATCAATAAGAAGCTCCAGTCCCAGACAAGAATGCAAAGAAATGAACGGCTGTGTAAGTGTAGCTTTCTTTTGTTAACTCTTTTTATTTATATTCTGACAATTTTAATTGTCCAAAGATTTAAACCTGCTCAAATTATTCCATAGAAGCTACGATTTATGTTTCTACGATTGCAAGGTGACACGATACTATTGTATGATAAAATTCAGTCTTGATTGCCATGAGTTGGTTTTCTTTGTATATTTTGTTGCCCTTGTAGTTAAAATGATGCTATAGTAACAAACCGATTTCAGTTATAGTCAAAAGAACTTGGTAGCATGTCATAGGGAAATGTGATATTCTATCCGTTCGAAAATGAAAATTTAAAATATGGATATCACTAATGAACACATTACACATATTTAAGTATGGGCATAAAATGTCAACACTAGAATTTACATTCTTAGAATATGTTATTTTGCGCGTGTCTTCAAAAGCGTTATCCTCGGTTAGACTTAACCATTTGGACCAAAGATATCATTCAGTCAGTGAGTGAGAACGATGCTAGCGGTTGACGTTCGTACATTTGTATGCAGTACGCGTGCCCATCGCTATTTGTTTAAATGTGCTATAATAATATAATAATATGTTTTTCTCGGGTGCCTTTTACACTGAGTGGACCTGTTTCAGGCCCGGATCAAGATCAGCACATACTGGTGGGGCTCTGGATAACTGGTGGGACTGGGAGGTGGCGAGATGTATGTGTGGGGGTGGGGCGGGGCAGGGATTTGGGCTTGAAAATATATGACATGATTAGGGATCAGTTTGATGATATTTTTAATAGGTTTTTTTGCCTTGAAATATATGTTGTGATACCTAATTAGAATTGCCTCGCTAAGGCGATTCTAATGTGATATCACAACATATTTTTAATCTAGTCAGGTCCAGGTTGTGGGACTGAAGCCCCAAAGCCCACCCCTGGATCCGGGGCTGTGTTTACGGCAGAGACTATGCGATTGCTTAGTGTAACACACGAAAAAAGCAATAAATTATTGACCAACTTTATACCCGACATATGTTTAATGTTTTACGATAATCTGTTATGATTAACTACAATCTAATTTGCGTCTGTTTCATTTGTCCCAGTGGGACAAGTGTGTGTTTTTAATATACAGTTATTAAACAGATATACACAGGCCATCTGGTGTTGCATAATGATTTGTTTATAAGAATTCCATCGGAAAACTATTCAAGCCGCGAGTATCAAAGAAGAGGCTTGAAGCTTCGTCGTTGATACTCGCGGATTGAATAGTTTTTCTTCGCAAAAACACGTACAATTCACGTGTTATCACAAATTCAAGTCCATGCACATATGCCTCACTGTTATGTAAATAATGTAATTAATGTCTCCATAGTCCTATCAGCGGTAAAACGCCTAAACTCAAATCATTGTAAAAAGCGGTTCAACCTTCATGTTTGCTAATAAAATGTGGGTTGGTGTGCATATATTGAGTCATATACCTGGCAAAAAATAGAGAAAACAAGTTTTTGAAAAATAACAAATCGCTCCACAAAATGCAGCTTCCTGTTCTGGTTTCCGGTCTAGCAATGCTATATAAACAAAGGCGGGATAGTGAGTGGGACTTTCGCCTGTACATTGTATTTTTACTATTTTATTAAATCGAAGTAGGTCATTTTAGTTGCCAACTAAAATGACCCTAATAAGTTTTCAAACAATTTCTATGTGAAACTGAATGATGTTTTAGTTTTTTAAAGTTGACTAATCACGGTCATTTTCAATTACGAAACTATAGTGAGAAGCCTCCTGCGATCCCTCATGATAAAATTTTTCATGCTGATAGAGCAATGGGGCCTTTAATTATGAAAGCCCAACGATGGACTGATTAAAGACTTGAGATTTTACAACCTTTTCAACAGTATTTTAGTTATATCAGTACGATGGGAAGGTGATTGTGAAAGACTGTGCAATAAGGCGCCGTTTAAGTTTCCCAACGGACAAAATATTGCCTCCAGAGGGACTTGAACCAGCGACCCCTTGTAAATCAAAGCAGGAAGCGCTTATCACACAGTCTCGCTGACGCTCCAAAAATTCCGCCAAGTGAAGTCAAGTATGCCTATTCAGTATTTCACTTTCCCCAGCAAACAGCTGTTAAAATCTGATAAGCACACATGTCAAATACACATAATTATTTCCACGAACTAGACGAGTACCGAAACTAGGAATACTTATTAATTTATCAGGTTTAGGATAGCCATATATTTACAGATAGTCTGTAAATTTACAGACTGTCTGTAAATTTATGGCTACCCTAGACCTGTTCATGCTGTACTCCCGTGTGATTTCGTCCCAGTGGATATAAACAATTCTAAATGTGTTTTACGATAGTCCTTGTTCGTTTAGCTACGTGAATTGCCAGTGACGATTGTAGGGTTTTGCCTCTTTGCCGAAATTATTAAAACTAGTAGGTCAAATTTGATCTTTGCTTTCAATTGGCAATCCATTGATGATGGTGTAGGCTTGATTAATATATATGGTAATTCTGTCTACTGGGACTCTGAGACAATTTGTTAGGGCTCATTAAGGCTCATATTTACCCTAATGACTCCCGCGAATTCTTATCATTCTCGTTAATATCAGATATATCTTTGTTAACAGTGTCATATCGATAATAAAGCACACCGTCGTCAGAGGATCTCTTTTTGGAACAATTATATTACATAGGTGCATGTAAGTCAGTAGTTGCCAGTTTCCTCGGTGTATATATAGCATCCCAATTAATTTTTTATCAAAAATGTACGACAATTACATTGTATAAGTATTGCGCAACGTATTATACAAGTATTTAGTCTCGTTCATGCCGAGTTTGATTGACGTTTTCATTTTACATCTACACAAGGGGTGTTCAGAAAGTTTCACAAGTGGCCTTATAGCTTTGTTTAGCGGCATGCTAGGGACAAGTGCTATGCATGTATTGAACGCACTATATTTTGCCTTTACAATGATACCGATCACTGAACAAAGACACTTTTTTCTTATTGAGCTACAACTCATTTAATTCGACCATAGTAGGGTCAAGTCAGGTAAATTCGGACAGCAGGTAAATTCGGACATACCATTGCAAACAGTGAAAATCCAGATGAGACGGCTCATAATGAGCCGTCTCATCAGGATTTTCACTGTTTGCACAGTTCTTTTGTTTTAATTCCAAACAACTGACATATAAAGGAAATAATGTCACTGTCCGAATTTACCTGATGTCAGAATTTAGCTGACTTGACCCTAATACCACTGGGATAATCTCATATGTAATTTTTATTTATTTATATTTTTTTCAGTGCGAGTCATTGAAGTCACAAATCAATGCAAATAAAAAAAATAAATCTTTCTCATCTGTTTGTCTATCGTTGCCTTCAGTATCCATTCCAAAGTTAGAAGGGTCGCAACTGATATCAATTCATTCCTTGCAAAGCAATGCGCAGTGCTTACATGTATGACGTTATTGAAATCGACGTCAAAGTCATTTTCGAAAGATTGTAGCGGCTTCATTTTTGCAGTAATTTGATCTTTCGATAGGTTTTAATTTTCCAAAGGCTTTTGCTGCAAGAGTTCAAATGCTAAGACACTTGCTTTCGTTACGAATTTATTATAACTTTAATAGAAAGGGAGACTTTGCTACTACATAAAATGCGGATAACCCCAACCTCAATGGACAGTATGGAACATAGATTAAATCCGCGACCTCGTGGTCTAAGGATTGTCTTAAGGTGGACGTATACGGATCAACTCTGTTCTTAATTCTTTAAAAAAACAAAACAGGGTTATTGTTCATCATCAAATCGATTAACTGTGGAGTATATACAGTTATAACACATACTAACAATATCTAACGTAAAGATCCTAAGTTTTCGGACACATAGGTCTGTACAAACAGTGGAAACCGAGATCAGACTGTTCCTTAGGAACCAGAATGATCAAGATCTTCACAGTTTCCATTCCATCTGCGCATTTTTGTCGACATTACTCTATGGTAGAACCGAGTAACAGGAAAATAAATAGTAGGGCAAGGACCGGCTGTGCTTGCAGCAGGTGCAGAATTTGGGCAGTCTGTTTTGGGGATATTTTTTAAGTTAAACGCTGTTTTTCTAGGAAAGAAACGGTGAAATGTTTGATTTTTTTGTTTATTCTTAAACATACAATGTATGTTTTACTAAAATAATATGCATAAGCATGCCCCATCGATTGAATGTATTTTTCATGACGTTTTTCATGAAATTCAATTTTCTTGCATTTTTTAAAAGAATGCAAAAAATATACTTATTAACAAGACAACTGCAATTTTTTTTTTGTTACCAGTTTGTTTCAAATATCCTGTATTACAGATTGTATGATTTGCTGAAATGAAAGTGCGTTCGTGTGCTAGAGATATGAATTTTAATGGAAAATGTGTAAAAATAGTATGTAGAAATACAAAATATTGTTTTCTTTAGGAAAACAAAACGGTGAAAATTGTTGTTTTTTTTTATTATCTAAATGTTTGATAGCTCTTTGGATTATTTAGACGGTATAATGGTTTGAATGCCCCACCAATATTTCTATTCAGTATTCGTCTACCTTAAAGAAATAATTGTAAAAACAAAATCAAAGGCTGCTTATATACAAATTATGGACTTCTTAACTAAATATCTGCAGTGCCTTTAGAGTAAACCTCGTTCAAAGATGTGCAAAAGTATGTCCTGTAATAAAAATACACAGCCTTTGCATATTTGTTTAGGCGTATCATAGATTTTCGTCATCTCGTGGTCAGAATTTCTCTCTTTATAGTGGTTACAAAGATCTTTCGTTACTTGAAGACAAAAAGCAAGTTCAAATGATCTGTCTTCTCAAAATTAAATTCTTCGAAGAAAACAATTTAGTAAGTATGTACCTTCTGGGGCCGTATTCATAAAACGACTTAAGTGGTTGCTATGCTGTTGCTAAGGCTAAATTTCTTTAAAGGAGATTCCATACAACTATGAAATTTGCTCTGGAGGAACAGTCTTACAAGACTGTTCCTCCAGAGCAAAATTCATAGTGAAGGGAATCTCCTTTATAGATATTTAGCCTTAGCAACAGCATAGCAACCACTTAAGTGGCTTTATGAATACGGCCCCTGAGCTTGCTATTCGTGCTCTTTTCTCCGGAGTTCATTTGAGTCCTCATCTTTGATTTTGTCAAAGTGCTCTTTCTTGATGTCTGTTTTCCTGTGATTTTTCATTGAGGGGCTAGAAGTCTTAAATGTGAATCGAACTGTATACATGTATTTCATATTTTGCAATTGAAGATAGGGCGAGGATTTGAACGCCAGAAAATCCGGTTTAAGTCCCCAAGTAATTTAAAACTCATCGTTTCAAGGTAGATATTCCGTTTACGCTTATCTACTACGAGACTGTTGAAAAGAGGCAACAACTACGTGATAACATAACTTCATGCATGACCAAAGCCAGTTCGTATCTTGCTGTATGAAACATATGAAGTTACATGTCTGTTTTAGCTATTATACGATTTAAAATTCACGGACGAGCTAACAACTACATGTATTACCTTGATTGGATAGAAAAAAAGAATAGCACAGTAAAACTCCGTTTTGCATATCTGTAACAGAGACTGTACACATCTGCAATGTTCTACACTACCAATCAAAACGCATACAAAAATTATTAGCCATATGCTACAGTCTACGCTTTTCATTTACATAAAGGCCTCACGTGCAAACAAATATTGAAAATATTCATGGATATACTCAGGAATGGCCATATGAGCCGCGTCACGACAAAACCAACAAAGTGGCATGTGCGTCTTTTCTGTCGGCATAGAGGTAGACCGGGGATAGTTGATGCACGGAGCAAGTTGATGCAGTGGGAATAAAAAGACGATGACGTCATTATGGACGTCAGAAATGACGCATTAAAGTAGTAATTGACTTCCGCCATCTTTTCCTGAAGTTTTGCGGAATTAGGACAAGAAATGAGAATTTGGTGAAAAAAAAACTTCATTTTTGACACATCGAAGTAAATTTACAGTATTTCGCAATTTTTCGTTTAGCGCGCATTTGTTTCTGGTTGTTCGTAATTCATTTATGCACACAGGTACACAAATCTTTAATCTTCAAAATCGTACACTCTTCTGAAGGAAAACATGGTGTAATAGTTGTCTACCTTGCTGAATGTCACGTGGGGCATGGTTGGGGCAAGTTGATGCAATGAGCATGGGGCAAGTTGATACACCATAAAGTCCAATTGGACTGCATGAGCTGTTCATAATATTTAGATGGGCTTGATCTCTAACTGATGTAGGACTATTAAGCATTTCAGATTTGTAGTATCTCTTTTATTATATTAAAAAAAACAACACATACAATAGCATTCCAGCCATGTCACACAATTTACATGTGCGCACAGTGAAAACTCAATACAGCCTGCGCATCCGCACAGTCTGATCAGAGTCTTTGCTGTGTGCTCTATGGATATATAAGTTCTCATACCTTTTCGTGTGGAAAGCGAAGACTCTGACCCGACTATGCTGATGCACAGGCTGGTCTGAGTCTTCGCTAGACGCACATGTAAATTGTACGAACTGATGGGAGCCCGGTTCTTTTAATATAGCAACTATGACAATGAAATTATATTTTTCCTGTTTAAACTGTTCTTAAGTTTCAGAAATAAAAGAATTGAATATTTTGATCATTTTATAGGTCAGTTATTCACATACAAACATCCCTTCTAGAGATCTTTCGCTTGAGATAACTTCAATGGCTAAAATAATTTTGATAAATCGCGGCATCTAACTAGAAAGCAGGAATATCCCCATTTGTCCATAGAAATGGTCAATTTACTGTAATATCCGTTGCATGAACTTGTAAAGGCAAGAAAAAATTCTGTATCAACTTGCCCCAAGCATTGCATCAACATGCCCCACTACTGGGGCAAGTTGATGCATTCGACTTGCCAAAGAAATCTACTTAAACGGAGGGAAAATATACCAGAACTCAAGGATTACTATTTGATTTTAAATGCAGAAAAGGTAGATCTTTTAGTATATACAAAGATGATCAAAATTGGCCAGGCCGGTCACGAGATATATCATAAAGTCTAAAAAGTGCATCAACTATCCCCGGTCTCCCCTAACTTAGACCCTTAGCTAACCTTTAAGCGCACAGCTATCAGACTCTTCGATGGGCGCACATGCCACTTTGTAGTCGCATTGCGGTTAAATTATGTAGTCATGTGAAAACAGGAAGTGCCCAAATCAGCCTGCTTGTCTGTGCAATCAAATAAGAGTTTCACTTTCTTATATTTTTATTTTATTTTGGAGCAACTTGCGAATGACTTAAGATCCCTTTCATGCGGCGCGGCTCAGGTACAGGATTCTCAACGTCTGCCGTGACAGGTGTTATCCCCTACAAATCACTGCACATACCGTATATTAGCTAAGCTATCCGTATAGTACCAAGATAAATAAATAACAGTGCGAATAAATCCTGCACAATCTCATTATTTGCCAATGTATTACATAAATACAACATTTGAGAGGAGAGCTTAATACGTATTGTAAATGCTTAAGCATGCGTACTAAGTTTAAGAATGTTTTGAGACTACAATATACGTTTCATCTTATGTACTGTTGCCTTGTATTCACGACAGTAAATAGCAGGCACATATTTATGCTTACAATGGATTAACTATTCGGTGTTTTTATTATGGAAATTATTCATTTCACAATATATATGAGCCGCGACGTGAGAAAACCAACATTGTGGCTGTGCGCCCAGCGCAGACTAAGATCAGCCTGGGCATCCGCCCAGTTTGATCAGAGTCTTCGCTGTCCGCATGGAGGTAGCTTAGGCCCTTAGCTATCCTTTCAGCGCTTAGCGAAGAGTCTGATCAGACTGGGCGGATGCCCAGGCTGATCTGAGTCTGCGCTGAGCGCACAACCACTTTGTTGGTTTTCTCGTGTCGCGGCTCATATAGTGCTTGAAAGTGGAGTCAATTAAAGTGTGTTCTTTTTAAATCGTACTGTCTTATCCTGAAGGATGGCGAATTCGTGGATACATGAACTATATGACATCACAGTCAAACATCAAATAATAGTTTGATATATTTTTATTACTTACTTAGACAATAACATTATTTCAATCAACTAGTAAAATTCCGTTGCATAGCTAGTTCTTTAAAATGCTTAAAATTCATCCATTCATTTTGGGTATCTATTAAACCAAATGACACAAGGTTGCAAATTCGTGGATGCGTTTTTCGGCCAGATAGAAATAGATCTTACCTAGTCAGATCAGTTGTTTATCGTTTTCTGTCGCATTGGTGTTTTTATGACACAGATCATAAATAATCCATTTTTATATATAAATGATTTGTATAACAGGCCCATCTATTCAAACCAGATTCCTGTTCAGTGACGTTCCTACAGCTTACACATTTTCAACTTACCGTCATAGCCTTTGTGTAGAAAATGGTGAAATTCCCTGTATTATGGCATGGGTATACCCGCCTGAATTCAGATTAATTAAATACACGGACTGTTGTTTAGAGAGAATCAGCCTCCTTCTTCTTATCATTTCCTTTCTTTGTCTCATAGTTAAATTTTTGTCAAAGATATGACAGAAGCCATTTTAGCTAGAGTTTCGAAATCTAGTATAAACGTTTGGTATGAGTAATTGTACCGTGAAAGAGAGAATCACCCTTCTCCTGCATATCATTCTCTTTGTCCATTTTTTTCTTTCTCTCCAATTAAATTTTGGCCAAAGATGTCTCAGGAGAAACTACAGCTGGTATTTCAAATTTTTGTACAAACGCTGGATATGACAAGTTGTGTCGTAAAAGAGAGAATCAGCCTCAATCTGTTTATCATTCCTTTTGTTTGTCCATCTTTCTCTATAATTAAATTTATCAGGTACCATTATAGCTGGGAATTTGAAATTTAGAACAAAAGTTTGGTTTTAAGACAGACTCAGCCTGCTCCTCTTCCCATTTTCTTTTTCTATCCCGTTTTTCTTTCATTCAAATTAAATTTTGTCACAGATTACACGGTTCGTTTGAGAGCCACAGACATTAAATTTGTTATGCATCTTCAGAATGGCCAAGCATATTGATGGAAAGAAAACCAAGTTGCTGATCTCTCATTCTGTGTAATAAATGGGAAAATATGTGTCAAGGAATTCTCAGATTGCTATGTTACTAAGTATACGTCTGTGTTGAAACAGTATCTGGGTGCTGTTGCTGATTTTAGACCAAGGTGCCAGACGTAGAAGTGTGTGTGTAAATTTGTGTTGAATTTGTACATCTTTTTAATTATTGCAAATTTTACAGAAACCTTTTAGAATTCAGGAGCGTTCAGCAAAAACATAGGACTATGTCTTCGAAGTTAGCATGACCAAGTTTGTTCTCTAAAACATGTTAATGCTTTTTATCAGCCTATTTTATAAACCAGCTGAAACCTTCACCTAGACCAGGGTTTCCTCTCAGCAGAGTGCTGTGTAATTACTGTTTTCTCATTACTGTGATTCAAGTCCTTTTTGGATAACATGAGACAGCAACATTTGCTTTGGAAAGGCGAGTTTTCTACAGCCTCAGCCATGTTCGAAGTCGATTAGTTTCTACAGCCTCAGCCATGTTTGACTGTCCCAGTGTCCATGAAACATTTTAGGAGGGCCGTAGAGATATAAAACAAAGGCATCTTTCAAAATAATATCTAGATGAGTACAGTTTAATAACCTTATTTCGTTTTAACCTTTATCTGACCGTTGAATGTCTGAAATAACGCCACAGCTTGGCAGCTGTTGCAAGATTTTGGAAAAATGATATTTTCAACTAATTAATATAATAACACACATATAGATTGAGACAAAAAAGAACGAACAAATATAAATTTTTTATAACAAATCCAGTAACTAAATCTGAATGCAGTGTCTTGTGTTGGTAATGATATTGATAATTTTAATGGAAAAGTGACGAAATGGTAATTGAATACATTGCGCAAATTGTGAGATTCGATGTTTTATCATGTGATTATGGAATAAGGCTTAGTGACTGACCATGTCATTGAGGAAAGCTGTTTCGCAGCGCAAAAAGCAGAAACTGAAAAGAGGATACACAATAGATTCTTCATACCTCAGTAAATATGGTCATCAACGCGGGCAAGGGGTAAGTTTGTAATGAACCTATGTTTTTATTAAAATAATTACAATTAAATGTAACTCTTTAAGATTTTAATTTCATGTGTTTTTGCAAGGAAGTATTTCATATAAGAAGTACATATGTAGTTTTGAGAGGTATTTCAAGAAAAAGCTGCTTTTCAACAATTAGAGAGTCGTTACCGAAACTCTTCACGTTCTCTTTACGGTATTGTATACATGTAATATACTCTTTGTCAAAAGTTAAGCATACTGTAAAGGTATATATAACAAGATCATTGGAGATAACAACTGAATCCTAACTTTCTGTACAGCTGTAAAGGAGAATGCATTGAATCATCAACACCAGTGATGAACTATAGTTACAACATCAAGCCTGAATTGCGTTTGCGTAACAACTGCATGTAGCAAACACAGACGTACACGTCTAAAACATGCATGTTTAATGAAGCAAAAATATCGATGTTCTTTATGTTAGATGAACATAAAGTTTGTAATGCTAAATTTTTGGAGGATACGTAGTTACTGTTTTTATAAACATTAAAACAAAACAATATTTTATTTCGAAAAGTAAAAAGTGTGCAAAGACCAGGAACTGAAACAATCAAAATCCAAATCCAGCCCTCAAACCATAGTTGGAAACAACTAACATTACAAATAATCAAGATACAGAGAACATATGGCCAACCGAGTGAGCAGCTTGTTCCCAAAAGGTGGCCACTCAGCAACCCAAACCGAACCAAAAATAATAAGAACATACATAAGGTAAAACATCACAGAAACTCTGACACCAAAAACAGGCAACAGAGAACCACAACAGAACTACCGCCTTGGAACGGTCAGTAATGAATTACTGGGGGGGGGGGGGGGGGGGGGGGGCTTAAATCGATTGTACAGGCCCAACCTCACCCTTCTGTCTTTAGGGGCATATACTTTTGTGCTCGCATTTTTGCAGCGCTCAAAATCAGCTTAAATTTTCTATTTCTTTATTGTTTATGAATTGCAGTTGATTATAGATACATGTAGCATTTATCTTCCTTCCGAAGGTTAGAATTTAAGTATACTTAGTAAAACAATCGAAGGATATTAAAATGCTATGGTATTTTCTTACTTTAACAAAATATTTACAAATTTTAATAAGCATGCATTTAATAGTACTGGATATTTACAATTGTGGAGCATGCCTAATAAAAGTCACGCTTAAGTGGTTACAGTACAGTACCGCTCCAAATGTCATAACCCCCAGAATACAATTTCACATACATGCACACTAATCGCTATAGTGTTGCTAAAACTCGTTCTATGGACTGGAATAGTTTACTGTTAGAAGCCCGCCATACACCTAAAACGTTAGTGACTCAATCATTGCATTAAATAAATGTGCAAAGCTGTGCAATCAAGACTACTGCTGCTCATTACCCTAGATGTTCCTTAGTTCAACCTAGATCAGCAGCATAATGGTTGGCATCAGACTATTGTAAGAGGCATTCAAATGATAAAACAATCTGCTTTTTGGGATGACATGCAAAAATTGGGCTTCAGACTCTTTTTTAATTGTCTGTGAAGTTTTGCAGTAGGGGGTTGGTACATTTGGAGTAGGACTGTACTGTAACCATTTTGCAGTGTGACGTTAAATAAACTTGCCTTTTGTTTGAAAACGCCCGATACTATTATATACATGCATACAAATTTTGGTACAAAGTTCGTTGAGTATCACAAATATGTTTGAATTCTGATATCCTTCAATCGTTTTACTTAGTATATTATGATTGCTAATAAGATACTTTTCAGCAAACGTTAAGCCTTATTTATCACTTTATATTTGGCGGACACGGAAAGTACCAAATATTGTGAGACAGAGGTCCAAATCAGCCATCTTATAGGGAGATGTGTGATTATGTATCATGTGCTCCAACAGAACCCCATTCACGACCGAAAAGATTTCCGCTTCCGGGAATCGAGCTAGGAATTGCTAGATCAGCTGGTCTGCTCATCTAGAGCTCCTGAGATTCAGTCCCGGGAGCTGAAATATTTTCAGTCGTAAAGAGGGTTGCATTGCACGGTAGCCTTCAGCACCCCCTTCCATCGTCTTGATGTGACTAAAATCCTGTTGAAAAGGACGTAAAATCGGCAGTCATCATTCCATCTATGCTTTGTATTTACCTATAGAAATTAAAAATATAGGCTATGATCAGAAATTAAAGCAATCAAATCCCACACCCCGCTTTTAAACAAAAGGCGAAAGCGGCACACATAAGAATTTACAAAAGTTAACGTAAGACTCGCAAGGTGAATCGAATGAGCGGTTTTTTCCCAAACAGGCGGTCATTCAGCTACGGTAACCCTAATTAGATTCAGCAGCAACATTTATTTTTACCTATTATATGTTATATGTTTTAAAGTACAAAACAAAAAGGAGAAAGCTATTTAGGTGACCAGGCTGTTATAGACCATTGACAAGCGGGCATAACAACAGGTAGCACAGAGGAACCACAACAAAAGTACCGCCTTGAAACGGCGAGCAAAAGCATACTGGGGGTGGTGGTCTTAAACTAGTTTTATTGGATTCAAACCTCGCCCTTCGCTTCTACAGAAGTTGATAAAACGAGCTGAAGTATCAGTGTGCGGTAACCTAGTTGGGAATACTAATAACTGTATTTGACAGTAACAGATCTGTACCAGCCTATCATCATTTCATCTGACAGTATCAATGGATGATCTTTAAATCATTGTTTGTCTTTTCGCAAAACGAGTTTATTGTTATTATACCTCCCAGTGTTATTGTTCTAAGCAGTGCTCCAGATAAGAAGGGGTAACAGAGATAATTTTGGGATAATTATCTATATTTCTCCACAAAAACATATTTTGTGACCCATCATTAGAACCGTCTCATCGAAACGGTTCTAATGAGGGGTCACAACATATGTTTTTGTTGAGAAATAAGAAAAATTATCTTGAATTATCCTCAATACCCCTTCTTATCTGGAGCTCTGCTAAGGCAATGGTTCAGTTGATGGTCGTTCTTTTTGGTAAATGCACCGTTCCATTCGCACTTGAAATTTAAACATTCAAGCTTCTTCATAGGGATAGCTAAACAAAAAATGGGTGATGAGTTTCACTATCTTTTATGTTTTCATAGGGATTGCTAAACCAAAAAATGGGCGATGAGTTTCACTATCTTTTATGTTTTCATAGGGATTGCTAAACAAAAAAATGGGCGATGAGTATCACTATCTTTTATGTTTTCATAGGGATTGCTAAACAAAAAAAATGAGCGATGAGTTTCACTATCTTTTATGTTTTCATAGGGATTGCTAAACAAAAAAATGGGCGATGAGTTTCACTATCTTTTATGTTTTCATAGGGATTGCTAAACAAAAAAAAATGGGCGATGAGTTTCACTATCTTTTATGTTTTCATAGGGGTTGCTAAACAAAAAAATGGGCGATGAGTTTCACCAGCTTTTATGTTTTCATAGGGATTGCTAAACAAAAAAATGGGCGATGAGTTTCACCAGCTTTTATGTTTTCATAGGGATTGCTAAACAAAAAAAATATGGGCGATGAGTTTCACCATCTTTTATGTTGTGAGTTCTCTGAATCAGAACGTAAGAGTCTCCTGAAGCCTTATTTTTGTACAAGACCTAACATGTTGAATTTAAAGATTTACTTTGCTCTGACAATATACAAATATTAAAGAAGCTTTTGGACTTTGTCAAAGTGATTATTTGCAAGTTTACATACTGATAGTTTATTGAGTAGTTCTTATAAACAGTCTTGTTGTTTATTTCTTGATTATATTATGTGCTGTTAACCACCTGTGCGTGGCCTGAGTTTTAGTTGAATAAAGTTTCTGTTCTGTTCAAAAGGAAAACGCAATTCTTTTCGACTCGTATACATATACATCATATCAGAACCAAATTCAGTTTCGTAAAAGGTTACCTATTTACTTTGCACAATACTCATGACAGGGACTCATCCGAAACTGCAATCCATATAGTCACTCTCAGAAGTTTTATCAGCACATTTTCAGCACAAATATTCTTCCAAACGTACGATTCAAATGGCATTGTTACATTTTGGCTAGTTTAACTTTACTTTGATCTGCACGATTAGCAAGGTGGTCGTCTCTGTGCTTGTGTTAAACATGTTTAACATCCTATCTAGCCTTTCTATGCAAACCGGACTGTCACGACCTGAAACCGTGTTCTTTTATGAAACAAACTGAGGTTCAGTTCTAGCCAGACCAAGTGTTGTATATTTTCTAATACTTCAGTCTGAAACACGGGCAAATTCGCATGTGCACTACACATGGCCCATGTATAGTGTAAATGCGTGTAGGTCATACAATTAATTAGACTTTATAAATGTCTCAGTTTTTGCTTCACAAGAGGAAAAACGGCATCATCAAAATTACTGTAGTTAGCAATATGAGTAACGCTGCTTTTTCTTTACAGAAAAATTTCTAAAAATTAGAAGCTTAAATAATTAGTGTAATTGTTATAAAATGGAAAAAATGGTTAAGAAAATGCGCACAAATTGTTAATTGACGTAGATAAAACGCTTTGTCGACTTTGTGTGCCTTCGTGGAATATTCGAGAAAGTGGTAAAATAGGTTAAATGCGACGCTTCTTTTGTTTCCAAGTATAGTTAGTAATAGATCCTTACAGATAATCACCTCAATAATATATCGCAAATATCCATCGGTATGTAGACAATTGTAATGAGAGCTTGATGAGTTGTTATGATAGTTATTATACGAGCGGTAGTACTAGTGTTAGCAGGCCGGTATATCGTAAACCGCGTATTGCGGTTTCTTAGAAATACCAGTACTGTCAAAGAACACAGCTCAAATAATTTGCAAGCGAGCAGTCAAACAATGCCTTAATTTAGATAACCCCTTAAACATAGATTCTGTAGTTTAATTTCTTTTGAGTTAAGCCCAAACAGTTCAAACTTGAGCAGTCCAACTTGGCGTTAATTGATTAGCTACTGCTAAATTAAGGATACGATAGCACATCTGGATTCCAATACAATCATTCCTGTTTTAGATAGTAATGGACGTCATCTTGTGACAAAGAGGGATGTATTGGTTTTGCTTTAGTAAAGCCACTTTATTTTGATGTTAATGGAGATTATTGATGGATGAGAATACTGCAGTTTGCAGTGCGCGATGTAAATCGTATTAAGGTCATCGGACTACGTTTCGCTTTGTTGTTTCAACATGACGGCATCCAACAAGTGTTTTTTTCTGCGAATAAGTAGTAAAGAAAATGCTCATGCAGTTTTGCATTTGGGATTCTCGTACTAGAAAAGTTTGGCGACTGTTTAGTTCTGTGAATTAGTGGTAAATAAAATGTTCACGAAGTTTCCTTCGCGATTTCGATAATACTTCTAACCCTTAAAGCGACAAAAAGCAGACCACACATTTACGTATGCGAAATTCCAGTGCAAGCTACATATTATACTAAGAATTAAAATAGTAGAGACCAAAACAGTGTAGGTCAGTTATGAGCCACCTTATCTGTATCTACGCTGTTTGTCTTTTTTTTCTATTTTCTTTTTGTCGCTTTAAGTGCTAAGTATAAAAATTACAGGCAATTTATTTTTTTTTCTTATGTTGCTTGCTGTTTGGCAAAGCGTTGCAAATTAAATACTCATAAAAGATTTTTTTTAGTATAATCATTATTATATCTAAATTTTATAAGTGAATCGAACTGTACGCTAAACAATAACAGAAAAGCTGTTTGATGCTTCTGTTTTGTCTGTAAATGTACAGTCAAATCTCGATATCTCAAAGTCAAAGTTCAACTCAAACTACTGATATTTCAAAGTAAATTTTCTGGTTCCAGAAAATAAATTTTGAGACATCGGTAGTTTGAGATAACATGAGCTGAAATGTAAATGAAAATAAGAAACTAGTGCAAACTATATTATTTGATATATGAGGGTACTTTGAGATATCAATGTTCGAAATATCGAGAGTTTACTACATTCGAAAATTGCTCGATATTTTCTGTGCTTTATCCGGAGATGTTTCAACAGTCTGATTAGATTATCAAATGTCTTCAAATAAACGAGCAAACAGAAGCCAGACACATTTTTGATGTTTGCTGATAATTTATAAACATAATCAAAGTCTACTGTCAAGAAAATTTAAGCCTCTTATTTAAAATAACAGAATTCCAAATAGGTGTTTGTTCTTGTGTGTGATGCTCTGAAATAATGGACGAATATTCTATACATTTCATAAATTTTTCATTACCGATGGTCTCCATACTTTACTTAAACACATGAATGACAAAAAGGCTTTTATGACACATGTATACGAAATTCTTGAGCCTCCATAATACTGACGCTGTTATGATGTTTATAAAGGAATTAGTATGTGAAAAGCTATAAACGTTCTGAAATTGATGTCAATAAACGTATCAAAGAAAAAAAGTATGTCACTAAGAAGGACTGCTGTACAACGTAAACGATTTCAGTTAAAGCGAGGATATACTATAGACCAATCATATCTAAGTGCACATGGCTATCAACGTGAAAACGGAGTAAGTATACATATCACATATTGCAAGAAAAACAACGAATTGGATTACTCAAAAGCACCTACAAGGCCTTGCATCTTTGCTGATGGTATCTTCCGTTGTGCTAACGTTTCAACACTGAAAGCGATTAAACGGAATAACTAAGGCCCTGGTTCAGATTCGAAGATGCATAGGTTTGATGGGGTCTTGGTATGTCACATATAACAACATCTGTAAGTCATCATTGTTGATAACATTTGTTTACCTTTAAGTTTTTCTGAATTGCATTTGCTTTGAATGTATTTTATTCCAATGACGTACTAAATAAGGGCTTCACTGTGCCCCGTAGAATCATTTTGCCAGAAACTGGATCTCTGGTTGCGTATGCGTAGGTATATTTACATGCTGTGCAATGTATTTATTAAAACATACCTAGCTCCGTAGCTCCATTAAGCCTTGAATATATGCTGTCTTTTCAAATATGAAGGCATAACAAGTCTTGAGACAAGTGTGACACTTGTTATATAAATAAAAATTTGAGAGAAAGATATACAAACTAATTAATGGATAGAAAAGCACCAGAAGCCTGGTTGTGGTATGCACAATTGACGCACTATATATGTACACTTACTTTCAAGTTTAGCTTCTTAGGGAATTGTGAACCATTTATAAAAAAGTGAAAATTGGAGTGGGGCCAATGAATGGGCAAATAATTGCCGCATCTGGTTCCATATGTACAAGATACATCAATCCTTTGTTCATATATGTACCAAGTTATAGTTTGCATGCGATATAGTTTTTAAGATCATGACATTGTAATGTATAATATCTGGAGAAAACCAAATGTACGAATGTATGAGCACTAGCAACCTAGTTCTGGTATACAGAATACATCTACACACAAGTCCTGTGTAGAACAAGATTCAAATTCGATGAGTTATATTTTAGGGTTTTTTTAACCTTGAAAGGGAGAAAAAGAAATGTGACAAAACAAAATAAATGAATAAGCAACAACATATACTTTGATTCACTGTCTATAGTCATATGTATACCAAGTATGCAACGCATTTATATGAGAAACATCGTGATTTGGCTATTCGTTCATTTAAGTTTCTGATACGGGTACATGATTTATTCCATCTCCGTTTTGCCACAGTGATTCTAACTTGATATTTGCTAATGCATTGATGGTGTAATAGAATCGCTATGCAAGCCGAATGACTCCAGATATATAAATTAGTCTTATGAAATTCTACTTTGAGATAAGTTTTCTCTTCTAAACTAATCCCAAATATCTAGGTCCGCCTTATAAGACGGATCTAGATTTTTGAGAATGTTTTGTATGGGAAATATCTTTTAAATGAAGAAATACGTTTTGCGTATTTAGAAAGAAACAACAACATTGTAACTCTGATAAAATTTTGCACGAAGTCTTTCAAAGTTACTCTCCCCCATCCCCCTCCTCCTCCCTCCCCCCTCAAGTGGAGGTGGTCCTTTTTTTCGTTATTCCTTGCTTCAAAAAGATCTAAGTTTTCAAAATCTATTGTTCTTTTGATATTGTGACTGTTCTATACAGCACTTTTGGCCTCAGTCTTTTCAATCGTAGAATAGACAGAGTACGAGATTACTTGTAATATTGACTCCGCTTGACAATGACTGACAGGCTTTATCGCGACAAAATGCTGGCAACGATTTGCAAAACTGTAGATTGCATCTCATTATGCTGCAGTGAATAGTCTAGACATATTCTAATCAGAAAATCAGCAAGTCTTTTTGAAGTATTCTTTGTCACATATGCTTACGTATTATATCTTAGAGAGCAGTTGGTAGGATAATCTTTGTTACTGATGTCATGCATAATGTAATATGTCTACATATCTGATGAATGTAAAATCTTGAAGAAACGGTCTAGTAAGTCCATATTGCTTTGTATTTGTTACTTTGTTAAATGCCTTGCTGCCATTCGAAAATTAAATCGATTCATATATCTGACACCAAAACATAAAACTGTCAGTAGCACTGATTCCGAATGATATGAATGTGACAATATCGTCATCCTTCCACACGAAGGTTGTCCAGGAAAGGAGTCAGAGGCACCTTCGGAAAGAATAAACAAACAAACAAAGACGTATAGGCAACAAACGACATGAAAAGCAAGTCAATCAGCCCTCTCTTTCCCAAGGAGTTCATCACAGTTCTAGATATGATTAACAAACGTAAAACGAAGGCATCAAAAGGACATAGCGAGAAAATGGCCACATATGAAGGATATCACACGAGTGGTCATTTCATAAAATTCATACGAAATGACCACCAGTGTAAGTTTCTGCTTATCACATGGCCCTTTAAAACGGGATTTATCGCCTTCAAAATGAACATTATTTCGATAGGAAAACGCATTGTTGACACGCTCGTTGTCGATTGCGTTACGTGTAGCGCTAAAATGCTATTACACGTGTGGTCGTACGGTCTTTATGCCATGATGTACTCCACTGAATAACAGTGACGTCATAAGGTATATGGTTCAAGTCAGGTTTGAGACTCTTAGCATTTTAATAAGGGTGCATACTGCAAGATATTACTAGTAAACCAGGAATTACAAAACATCTTGAAGCGAAAGTCTGGTACAGTTGAGTTGAATTGAGATTCAAACAGAATTAACCAATTCAGATAGTATAGTTCTGAGCAGCATAACTATGGTTGACAGTTGGTGAAGTTGAGAGCAAAATTATTGATGACACACTTGTCTTGTTTAGTCTGATTGTTTCATTTCATTACGCCAGTACATTCTTATGATAAATAGTATGATCATATGTGTAATCAGTGTAGACGCTGATTGAGCTCCGCGGAGTGACGTGTATCCCCTGTCATTTCCAACATATTTTATATTTTGTAGTGTGATAAATCCAGTATACAGCAGATGAAAGACAAAATAAATCAGGGATTGCCAGCTCAATGACATTTGTGAGACTCTCTCGGGAATTCGGGAATAAACGTTCAGTAAATTTCGAATCTCTTTAACGATTATAGGATCAGTGTTTATGAAATTCTCAACTATTTAGGGGGAAAGACAAAAAGGGATACAAAAAAAACACAGATTAAAAAATCAAGGTTAGGTCTCACTTGAGGAATGCAATTGCATTGTATAGACATGAGTTTGTTTATCATTTTCTTACGTATACAAATGAAGTTAACCTAGCTTTGGCATTATTCCTAACGGGTAGAGAGTGGAATGATCTATCAATGTCATTTTTAGGTGTAGCCTTACAAGTCTGAGTGTTAAAAACTGTATATTGCCTATCCATCATCTAAAATCAAATCGTGAAATCATTGATTAGATTTTGTATTTTTATGAGATTCATGTATTCACGTATGATTGATTAAAATTTTCAAAGACAATGCCTAAATGACTGATTTTATGGCAAGTTTATTAAATGAGCTGCTACACGTAAAAGGATGTCATATTGTATATGCAAACAGCCAAATATGAAGTGGTTGCTGTTGAATGAAAAAGTTCTTTAAGACTTTTTGCACATAAAAGACGCTTCCCTTTTGGCATATACAATCTATGAACTTTGGGAAATCCTAAAAATGAAAACTTAAGGCTCATATTGCCTGAGCTGATTTGCACACACAAAGATTTTTTTCCTTTTCACACTAAACTAGGCAAATGGAGTAATAAGGACAAAGGTCATCATCACACAGCATAGTCCATTAAAGACACCGAATAAAAACAATGAGCCTTTGTGGTAACTACTCACTACCTTTCAGCAAAACTAAGTGTGTTTGCCAAATGAAGAGATGACACGTTGATGCACGGGACCGATGTTAAATATAAATTATCGAAAATGCTCTGTCTGTTTCTTATCTTACCGTAATTCTGAAAAGCAAGTCTTTTTACGAATATATTGCGTATTTACAACAAAAGTTACGATTGTAAAGAGTGGTATAGCCTGGTATGGTCTAATAGTCAGATGCGGACATGACTGACATTTTCCATGTATGAGATTGAACATATTCTAACAACTGATTGCCTCGTTTGTGCTTCGCAATAAGATTCAACAGCTCATAACGTTCAGATAAATATAAGCTTACTGTATTAATATATACACAACTCAAAGAACACTTCTACAGTCAACGCATTGAAAGTTGTTTTATGTATCTAGTACAAATGCTGAATTTCCAGCCATAACTCTTTAAAATTGTGATATCCTTTAACAAAGTTAGCACATTCCCGAGAAACCGTACACGCTCTTCCAGTTTTAAATTGTATGTTATGCATATCTATCAGAGCAGTTATGTCATAAGCCATTTTATTCTTGTTAAGGTAACTATTTATAAAAAGACATGTTTTAAAGGCGGAATAGGAAAATTTGAGAATTTCAACAGCATTACGGTACATTTTTACAACATATGCGGTAGCTATTAATTGATAACAACTGCACTTTTTCATTTAAGTGCTTTTCTATACGGAATTCGCATGCTTAATATCTATAGAATGATTGTTTACATAACTATTATGCCTAACAGCCGATAGATAATTGTTTTTTATCTGGTCTCCATATGAAATCAAACGTTTGATATTATTTTCCTTGGCTTAACAGATAACAGAATATTCTGCATCAAACTTCAAACGGTGATGTTTACACCACTTAATGTAATAACTGCATGATACCATGATATTCAGTACACTATATTAACCCATTCCATTCGGGATACCCCTAAAGGGGTATCTGGGCAAACAGTTTGGATCCAGATCAGGCCCAACGTTTGTGGGGCCTGATCTGAGATCCAAACTGTTTGCTGCCTAGACATCCTTTCTACAAGAGGTAGTTAGACCAATATTGTCAAAATATTCTTGATTTTCGAAGCAGACGACAATTTCAGCAGACGACAAAAATACCCAGAATGCAATGGGTTAACCAATTTATGCCTATTATACCATAAAAGGAACATAAGTATACGTAGCAGACCCGGGCCAGACACCACAGAACGCGTTGCATAAGAAGAATACATGTAGGTATTTTTCTTCAAATTGGTATGGATAGGTTTTCTTGCACACCGGATAGAAAATGGCATTATTTTCACCTGGGATAGCCGGGCCGGGTAGCGCAATCGGTAGGGCACCTGACTCGTAAGTCAGAGGTCCTGGGTTCGAATCCCGGTCTGGCCACATACTTTCGTTTCTCCTTCCGCTGATTCAAGAAGGGCAGTTGTCAGTTACTGGCGAAAGTATGTGCACTTAGTACTGGTTAACCGCTTAGGAAGTCTAAGCCTGCCCAGGAATAGTGTGGTTAGGTTAACTTACCGTCCCGACATGACCTTAGTTGTTTACCGTGGACGTTAAGCATCAAATCAACCAACCAACCAATCACCTGGGATAGAAAATCTTATCTTACCCTGGTGTTCTGACCCAGGACCGGAAAAGACTCACGAGATGTCAATGCATTGGTTTATAGGAGCTCACCTACCTGCGTCGTCAAGTGACGTTGGCATTTTAGATGATGACGTCACGAAGACGGTAAAATGACGTCAGTTTATGCACGCCAGACGTTGACGTAAAGAGCCGAATGGCGGTCGTTGAAAGCGGCGCCTTCTTTCAAAATCAAATTGAAGCCTCTCAAGCACTAGAATTACGCATTTTAACAAGTTCTAAAGTTAAAACAAATCCGTCACTCGGGATCACTGTTCGGCATCACTCGGCAAGCCTCGTGATGCCGAACAGTGACCGTCGTGGCGGATTTTTCTATCCACACCTCACACCCGTAAAAGACACTGATAATATTAAAAGAAAAATAAACTAGACACCAGTTAAAAGACAAATAAGATGTTCCACAATATAGTCATACAGGTCCAGTGGGGGTAACAAACAATATACCATAGAAATGAACAGAGATTGAATGCAAATATGATATAGGGTTGATCAAAATGTATTGCTTTGTACACGATGAGGTCATCTGCTCTCTAAAGTTTTGGCTATCTTTCTGGTTCATGGCGGATGGATACCCATGGATTCCAGAGTATTGTAAGCGCAATCATTGTAGTAAACAACCATTTCCCATCTGAAATTATAACCAAACACTTTTTCAGATATGAGTGCGTAACACCCTATATCATATTTGCATTCAATCTCTGTTCATTTCTATGGTATATTGTTTGTTTCAATACTATAAAAAAAACTATGATCGAAAATATTAATGCAAATCACAATTATAGAATAAAAATATAGTAATTTCGAATATAAATGAAAAATATGGAATAAAACGAAAGTCAGTGAATTGTAATGAAACAATCTAGCGTACAAACCATTAATTATTAAATAGAAATAATCTAATATTGAATAAAAAGAAAACTTATACAATAGAAATTAACAGATATTGAATACAAATGATCGATTATAGAATTGAAACAAAAAGTATGCAATAGAATTGAACAGAGATTGAATACAAATATGAAAATATACAATACAAATGCAAGACAATCAAATACAAATATAAAAATATCGAATAATGCAACGTTTGACATGCCATAGTAGACTGCTCATTTAGGCAATGACTGAGATTAACAATTATATCAACACTTTCTGATCTTCAAGATGAATAAAAGGTACGACTGACAGTTTGTTTTCTAAGGTGACATATCTCTCTCTCTCGCTCTCTCTCTCTCTCTCTCTCTCTCTCTCTCTCTCGCAGAACATACCAAAAATGTATTCCGTTATAATATTCTTATTTAATTTTAAAGTTTACAGAACACTTTTAAAGGACAAAAGTTCTAAGCCTATGAAAGATGTCTTACTGTATAATAAAGGCGATTATTTATTTATCTATTTATTTATTTGTTTCTTTATTTATTATATTAGTCACTTTATTTTACCACAGACTTATCCAATATGTTTAATTCCCTACGCATTTGGTGACAGTGCTTACAAACGCGAATAAAAGTATATTGCTTGATAATTATCAGTGGTTTCAATAAGGAGCTTCGCAAGTTTTTTATGCTCCCGTGACGATAGTCAGGGGGCATTAAGAAGTGCCCCTGTCTGTCCGTCCGTCTGCCTATCTGTCCGTCTGTCTGTTCGTCACGCTTTAAGGTATAGAGTTTGTGTAATCAACTCCTCCTACAGTTTTCAATGGATCGTTTTCAAACTTTGCATACAAGTTGTGGACATATTGAAGATGTGCAAGTTGATTTTTGATGGAGCTAGAATTAATTTTGACAGAATTACGGCCTTTTGAACTTAGTCATTTTAGGCAAATTTTTGCATTGTAGGGAATAGAGCTTGTGTAATCAACTCCTCTCACAGTTTTCAATGGATCTTTTTCAAACTTTGCAAACATGTTGTGGACATATTGAAGATGTGCATGTGGATTTTGATGGAGCTAGATTTAATTTTGACAGAATTACGGCCTTTTGAACTTAGTCATTTTAGGCAAATGTTTGTGTAATCAACACCTCTCACAGTTTTTAATTGATCTTTTTCAAACCTTGTGTACATGTTATGGACATATTGAAGATGTGCATGTGGGTTTTTCTTCAACCTAGAATTAATTTTGACAATTACGGCCTTTTGAACTTTAATAATAATAGTCATTTTAGGCAAATCTTTGCATTGTAGGGTATGGAGTTTGTGTTATCAACCTGTCCCCCAGGTTTCATTGGATCTTTTTCAAACCTTGTCAAACATATTGTGGACATATTTGAAAACATGCTTGAAGAATTTTGATAGATCTAAAATTAATTTGGACAGAACAACGGCCTTTTTAACTTAGTCATTTTTGGCAATTTTTTACATGGTAGGGTATGGAGTTCGTGTAATGTTTACAATGGATTCATTGTAGGTGCTGTATGGATATACAGGCCATGTGACAGGCACTGCACGGGGGCATCATTAGTATCTTACAGACACAATTTTCTAGGGGGTTTTTTGTTGTTGTTGTTTTATTTTTGTTTTTTTTTTTGTTTTTTGTTGTTTTTTTTGTTGTTTTTTGTGTGTTTTTTTGGCTTGTTTTCAAACCTTGACAAGATTATTATCATGTACTTTCATCATAGTGCTAAAACTGCTTAGACATCAGCTTTCCCGACTTCAATTTAGACACCTGTTTTAAGAAGAGCATACAGAAAGACTAAATGAGGTTCATATTGTTATCTAACACCGGGACCCCTGAAATCATTCGTATTCCTCACGCATATTCTAATTATTCCAGCACAAAACCATGCAACCTTTAAAGCCATATATTGCCTATTTCCCCGACCAAACCGTCTCTGAATAATAACATAATCGGCATGTTCTGCATAAAGATTTTATGGGGATTTGTTTCCAAATACTATGCACTACATTTGCAGTTTCCTGAGAGTTTTTACTTTTAGATCTGTTCTTAAAAGTCATAATGTTTATTAGATAGAGACGTTCTATCTTATCAGGAGGAAGAAGGCGCGGATGTAAATTTGTAAAATTTCAACGGTTTGTAGGCTATAATTATATTATGTGTTGAATACCAAATGGAATTATGTTATGTTATATTATGTCTCGTTTAATTACGTTATGTTATGTTATGTTATGTTATGTTATGTTATGTTATGTTATGTTATGTTATGTTATGTTATGTTATGTTATGTTATGTTATACTATGATGTGCTATGATACGTTATGTTATGTTTCATTAACAGTACCCCGGCAACATAGCAGACTTTTAGCTAAATATGAACGAGTTGTAACTTTTTTTTCCATAAAGTTCCATAGTGACGGTTGCTTATTATTATTATTATTATTATTATTATTATTATTATTATTAATATTAATTTTTAGTTGTTTTTTTTTTTTTTTATTTTGTTTTTTTTTTTGCCGGGGAAAAGCATGCAACATTCGTTATATTAGTTTCCCCATATGTTACGTCTTTGTAAATGTAGACTAACAATTTTTAAAATTACTCTGAACACATGTGTCAGTTTCTTAAGCTTAATGTGCACTTATCTCGGTTTTACTATGGTTTTAATCTAGTTTTGATTTAACAATATCATATCTGCTTGTTTTGAACTTTACATTTATTTTATGATCCTTTAGCGTCATTGAAGTCACTTAAAGTCATTTTCACGGACGACATTAAGTTAAGTAAGCGGACGCTTCTAGTATAATTAAAGCCCCTATGCACGATACCAGTCAAAATATAAATATTGTGGCATATCTTGTTAAGAAACTGCAATGAAAACTATGCGACATATGCTAGTCATCTCGCATAGCTTGAACAAATTACGCAATAACATGGTTGTCCTTCATTGCTTACAAAGATATGTTAATTGATAATTTGAGCCGCGACACGAGAAAAGCAACAAAGTGGTTGTGCGCCCAGCGCAGACTCAGATCAGCCTGGGCATCCGCCCAGTCTGATCAGAATCTTTGCTTAACACTTAAAGGGTAGCTAAGGGTCTAAGCTATGTCCATGCGGACAGCAAAGACTCTGATCAGACTGGGCGGATGCCCAGGCTGATCTGAGTCTGCGCTGGGCGCACTACCACATTGTTGGTTTTGTCGTGTCGCGGCTCAATTTTGTCTTATATTCTTAGCAAAATAGCAGCTAGAAAAACGAGAATATAAATTTTAGATGGTCAAAATATGGATATCTTTGCACGAATGATATTATGTATAAAAGTCCTTCACAAATATTTACTGTAAAATGCTCTCACGTGCTCCAGCATGTACACAATTCGATGTAGGTTCAGCGAATGCAGCATGAGCCGCATAAGACGTCTGAGACTTCTGATTAATATGAGCCACGACACGACAAAACCAACAATGTGGTTGTGCGCCCAGCGCAGACTCAGATCAGCCTGGGCGTCCGCCCAGTCTGAACAGAGTCTTCGCTGTCCGCATGAAGGTAGCTTAGACACTTAGCTACCCTTTAGGCGCTTAGCGAAGAATCTAATAAGACTAGGCGGATGCCCAGGCTGATCTGAGTCTGCGCTGGGCGCACAACCACATTGTTGGTTTTCTCGTGTCGCGGCTCATATTACCGAGTATGCTTGAAGTTGTGAAACATACGAAGCATTTTTGAGGAAATTACACTGTTCATGCAAAACTGACGATTGAAAACTGCCGATGTAAAGGTATACAGAGAATACGTAAGGTGCGTGACGAATATGTTGTCTTAGCTATCAAAATCAGCATCAGAACTTATCTTAATCAAAGTTATTGTGACAAGCCGCTAGACGTGTAGGTGTCTGGTGTTCCGTTACAGAGCTTCCGTGACAATTATTCTGAATAACCAAAGAATTACCTTAGTCTATTACAGCTAGCGCTTGCTGCTGATTAATTTCTAGCTTTGGTTTACGATATACTGTGTTGTTGACATTATTTAAAAGCAATCAATCTTTACAATCCCTTATTCTGATTCCTAATACCACTTTGTTGTTTATCCTGGCAATTCAAAAGGTCAATTATATCGATCTGCTCAGTTGGCAGCAGCGATGCATCATAAAAGTCAAGCAAGTTCAGAAGAAAACATACGTGAAAATAATTGTGTATCAGTCTACAATAAAAACAGCAAACATCAATTTCTGCCGTAGATTAAAAACAACACAAACAACGGCGACAAACCGATTTCTTGGTTAAATATCCGTTCTACAATTACTAAACTTAAATAACAGTTTTATATAGAAACATCAATACATAAGTTTTGGTCTTCTTTATACCAACATTTTGAGCCAGAAAATGTATGCTTCAGCAAGAAACATTTGATAACGTGCAAAGTCCAAACTGAGACGGTATTAGATTTGTCCACTTCTACGAGAGATAATCCACGAGCTTATTGTCCAGCTGCACGAGTAACTCATTTTCATCATTTTGAAAAAGGGAACAGTACCTCGAGCTGTATCTAAATCCGATAGCTAAACCGCATAAATCTGGTAGCTAAACGGCATTCAGATTATAGTTTCTAGTCCTTGGGGATCACTGAGTTAATTTAAAGCCATTTTGAAAACAGAGTTCTGCTTTACCGGTGCTACGGAGCGGTGCCGCTGTTGCACATTACATTATTGATCATGGACAGACTCAAATAAACTGACCTGCTTTTGTCATTTATTCGGCCAAAGGGTCTAACAGTTCAAAATTTATTTTTTATGAAATATTATGAGCCACTTTAGCTGAAACTACGTTGTTTGCAAATTTA
This sequence comes from Ctena decussata, assembly GCA_963989385.1. Lineage (NCBI taxonomy): Eukaryota > Metazoa > Mollusca > Bivalvia > Lucinida > Lucinidae > Ctena > Ctena decussata. Next base: position 69,715,136 of record OZ022507.1, read on the forward strand.
ACTATTTTCAGTTTGGCGCTTTAAGAAAGTGTTAAAAACTACAAAATGATACACTGGTTCCAGTCCCTATGTTTAATATCTGGTTCTGACCAGAGGAAAAGATTGACCATCAGAATAAATGGAACCACATCAAGGCTTGTTCCATTTTGAATACATAAAATCATCTAGCTTGAAATCCATGCTGAAAAAATTGTTTGGTTAATAATTTTCAGGTTTTAGGTTTACGAACCAACCACTTCTAAGTGTAAACTCATTTATTTTACTGAAAATTGGCGTATTAATTGTTATTTGAGTGCGTCAATTCTCGAAATATGATCCATTCAAACCAGGCGTTAATTGATTAGCAGCTCTAATTAAAGGATGCTGCACCTGGATTCCGATACAGTCATTTCTGTTTAGATGGTAATAGACGTCATTGTGTGACAAAAGGGTCTTGTTGGTTTTGCTTTAGTTGTTCCATTAAAATTTGACGTAAATGGAGGTTATTGATGGCCAGACTCCTACACTTTATCGTTCCGAGACGAAAATTAATCATCTACAGTTATCAGGTCAGCGGTCAAGATTCAACTTTCTGACTGATGGATGGGGCTTTGAAAGCAATATACCCTAAATCACGCAGTCGGAAATGTTTTTTCAATTTAAATACGAGTGTTTCATAAGCTTGGACACTCAATACTCTCAAGATTCATCAGTGCTGGTGACACATGTTGGTTACTCTGTTAGTCAGCAACTGTTTGGCAATACTGTTTTATCTTATTATTTATTCCTGATTTTTAAGATTATCGACAATCAAGGATAAAGACAAACTTACAAGCTGCACATATTTTCTGGGTTTTTTGCAGCTAAAACACGAACTTTAAAGTCGGTTCTTCCAAGCGGGAAATTGAAATGTCGACGTTCTGACGTCGGTGCGACGTAATTACATCGCATAATCACGTCGCATCGACATAAGAATGACGTCATTTCGACGTCATATGCCTGCTTGGTTATAGTACTTTCTGGCTTTCTACACACTTTGCCTTAGTTGATAAAACAGTGACAACCCAGGTCAGATTGCGCACATGCACTGCATGTTTCTTGCAACCTGTCTTTCTTTCCTCTTCTTTTGCAAGCCTTTTTTCGCCTTCTGTCATTCACTTCAAATGTCAGTTGGATAGGCATAAAATTTGCTGGGAACAATAAACAAATGTGCAGATTGCATCCTCTCAAACTGCAGTGAATAGGCCAGACAAACAACAGCTTGTCTTTTGCAGTAGATTCGTTGGCATATGCTCACTGTCTATACCTTGGCGAACATTTGATACGTTTATCCTTTTAATCGTTTCGTTTGTACAAAAATGTTGTTTCATTGTGTTTAAAAGCTTATTACATGCGCTGAAACATAGATGTTACTACCTTTAAATGAAGCAATTTAAAATCCGAGGCATCCGTATAAATATACATAACGTCCTATACATACGAAGGATAAGCAAAAAGTTCTCGACCTAAGGTACTTCTAGTGATACAGAGTTTCAAATTTTTTGGAGCACAGTTTCTTTTATATTCAAACACAAGAGGGTGGCTTGTTTTTAAAATTACATTTAAAATCAGTTTGTCTTGCATTGCTTTGAAATATCATTCCTGACATTATACAAGAGTTAAATGGTCCTTCTTGTATAGAACATGCAATGATGACGATGTGCCATTCGTTGGATGAAAATGCAGAATATTTTGATATCTGGCGGCTCTACTGTAGACCTTCAAAATTTGCAACCATGAAATTTAGAGAGCCATGTCTTATTTTCGTGTGTGTTGGGAAGATGACGGACAAAAGCAAACAATGCTTACACAAATAAACGTTGGCAGCTGGCGTTATTTTTGTTATAAAGAGTTAAAAGATATTCACTCCTGGGTACGCTCATCATGCGATTCCAATTTTAGCCATCTGCAAAACTCTCAAAATTCCTAACAATCAATTATTTGCTTTTAATTCTGAAATGGAGTGAATTATGTTTGTATGCATCAAAATTCACAGGGATGCCGTAGGCTCTATATTTGCAAAAAAAAAAAAACGTTGCAAAGTATTCTACTATTCCACTGTAAAGGTTTCAGAGCATGATTAAGCTGGGAGCGTTTTGAAAGGCCCTCGTATATACAGTCACAATCTTGTTAATGTCTTCACTAATCATGCAATAATAGATTTTATATCCTAAAGACGAGAATAAATAAACTGCTGATGGTCTTAGAGATTTTTTCCACTGCTGTACTTATAAATATATTCAACAGACAAACAGAAATCAGGGATTGTTACGAGACATTTCATTGTCAACAGAATGATATTGTGCGAGCCATTTGGGAGTTAGCCTTCCAAGTCCTGGGAAACTGTGTCCACTCATTTCAGACAGGGTGACTAGACACTCATTTCAGACAGGGTGACTAGACACTCATTTCAGTCAGGGTGACTAGACACTATATATAGAGTGTCTAGACACCCGTCTGAAATGAGTGGATGAGATGACTTGACAACTCAATATCTGAATTGGTATGTTTTAATGGAAAGCGACTCTGCCATTTCACTTTGCCTCCTACATGTACTTATGGTAGTTAAAAGGAAAGAACTTGTTACTCAGGGAGCAAACTTCAACATCAAAGAGTAGACCCCGTTTGAAAGACCACCTCTAACAAGGGAAGCAATTGTAGGTCCGTCCTAAATCTGTCTAAAGGTTGGCGTCTGACCACAGCTGATTTGTAAAACTTCCTTTATGATTTTATTTTCACGGAGTTATGAGTTGCAAATTCAGAAAGAGCGCGTGTAAAACTATATTTGTCGGAATTCAGAAAGAGCGTGTGTAAAAAAATATATTCGTCGAAATAGTTGAAAAAGAGTACTGAGATCGCTCAATAATTTAGTATTATGCGACAAACTGCAGATACCTAACCCAATTTTGTTTTGCAAAATTGTTCCCGGCTTTATTGACGAGACGTCTCAGTGATGAGCGTTTATGTTCCTCTACCTACCGAACATTTACTAGTTATTAGCAGTTCAAGCAGCCATTGGAGAATATGATGAACTCCTGACGCTGGTTAAGAAACGGAAACTAAGGTGGTTTGAAATTGGCCATGTCTCAAGGTAACTTAGTTTAGCAAAGACGATTCTTCAGGGTACAGTGAAAGAAAAAAGAAGAAGAGGTAGACAGAAGAAGAGGTGGGAAGACAATATTAAATAGTGGAGGGGATGGACTTTTGTGTCATCCTGCTTTCTTTCCTAGACAACGTAGCCATATAAGATACATTCTGTCTACTCTTCAAGGAAAGAATTAGCTTCCAGAGGATAAGTTTTTTTCGTTTCAAAACTAATCCCCATTGAGAAGGAAGGCAAACATTAACCCATTCATGCCTGACGTCTCCTTAATGGGGCACAGGCAAACAGTGCAGACCCAGATCAGACGCCGCGTCTGATCAGGGTCTCCGCTGTTTGCTTAAAATTCCAGCATTTCTGTTAAAGAATCGAAAGAGAAATTTTACCAGTCACCCCTAAAATGATAAATGGATTAACCCATTTCATAAGGGCAGTAGAATCCATTCGTCATTAATGGGTTAAAAAGATTGCGGAATTGCTTCCTCTAAAAGTGTTCTCATTACCTTAAGAAGCAATACTAAACTAAATGGGGTGTGTTTATATAATGGTAGACAGTAACGGCGATTAGGTTTTTTTTAGTTCAACAACCCTTTCTTTTTGTAATGTGCCATGTACTGTGAATTGAACACAGTTCTGGTTGCAGCACATTGTCGTAATGAAAACCGCGAAGTGGAGAGAGTCACAAACCACTTGAACACCATAAAGAAACAGGGCGAAACACAATAGGAGCCACGACACGAGAAAACCAACAATGTGGTAGTGCGCCCAGCGCAGACTCAGATCAGCCTGGGCATCCGCCCAGTCTGATCAGAGTCTTCGCTGTCCGCATGGAGGTAGCTTAGGCCTTTAGCTACCCTTTGAGCATTGAACAAAGAGTCTGATCAAACTAGGCGGATGCCCAGGCTGATCTGAGTGTGCGCAGGGCGCACAACCACATTGTTGGTTTTCTCGTGTCGCGGCTCATATAGTTTTCATTGTAATTGAGGTGGATGCAACAAATCGTTATGTCGTATAATAAAACCCTATATTGAAAAGGTAAAGTATCGCTGCAAAGCATATTCAAAGGCTTTGAATTAGATGGAGAGTCTCATATGAAAAATAAATTCTAACAGCTTTTAACGACAGATCTTAGGGGAGCCATTCTCTTGAACGTCAACAAAGCTTTAGTGTTAAACTTGAAAATGAAGTTCTCGCTTTATGCAGAATTGAAGTTATGGCACTGGTTTATTCTCAGAAAAAAAAAAAGAAAAACGCAAACGCAATACATGTATATAGCATTTCAAATGCAAATCGTGATGATTTTCCTCATTCAATAAATAGATTTTGTGTTATGAATACTAATTCTAAGAGTTGCGTATTTCATTTTCTAATAATTAATTTGCTTTGTTTTCTCTTATGTATGATTTTATGAGAAAGTATGTGCGCTGAATTTTGGCAAATGATTATTATTGTCAGTTTATAACACCCTTACCAGAAAACGCTAGGTTTACCACGATATATTACGCTATGAGCAAGATCTACACTGATAAGGGTGGTATAGAATAGTTAAACCATGATTTGTCCGCCTGTACGGGAGATAAACCACTCGCTAAAGCGCGTGGATTATCTCCTCGTACAGACGGAGAAACCATGGTATAACTATTGCATAATCAAACTGATGCAAGAATAAGGTAGTAATTAGGACATAAATAAAACAATTATCTTTGAAGTTATGCCTTCATTGCATAACTTAGATAACAGCTGTTCATTCATACTTTATTTCCTGGTCACAGAGTACATAAAGATACAACACTTCTACCTTATTGCAATACAACGCATCAGTTCTACTTAATTCAGTAGTCACACGCTTTGAACTTCTTACGGAATAATGACCCAATATATATTCAGCTTATTTCGCTTATTTATCATCTTGTTGAAGAAAAGGGAGCTGGTTGCTTTGCTTTTCGGTTTCTTAGTTACACATGTACTCCGTGAGCCATTGTTTGTTTACTCCTAGAGGCAGTTCCTGGGCATCTTCTTTATCACTTTGAAAAACCATACCAGTCAACTTTCCCCGATAAATAGTGAGTCTTCCTATTTTGGCAGGCTCACCCACTCTCCCTCCCTGTTTGCCAAAAATGATAAAATCTCCCTTTTTTAAGTGACTCTCCCTATTTTTGTTTCAAGTAAAGATGTTTCAAAACATCTCCCCGGCGCATGAAAATTGTTGTCACTTTCTGAGCGTGCACACCTTTGCTTCAAAAGTCTGTGGAAATTGCCATTTTCACGGCGCTGCTGATATATCTGCTAATTCAGTTCTGAGATTTCTCTTTATGGAATAAAGACCACATATTCTCAGCTTATGTAAACTAAACCAACAGATATACATGAATTGAATTACGTGGTTGCGCTAGTCATATTTAATTTTCCTTGTACTTGAACTCTGAAAGCTTATTTTATACTTCACACCAGGTCGCTAAATAGGTTTTATCTGGTCTCTATATGAGCCCTGTTTTCTTATTTAATCCTTCATGGCTAACAGATACCAGATTAGTGGCAGCAGCTTTAAAACAGTGATGTTTACATCATCTCTCCAACGTTTTCTTGCGGTTGATATGGTGAAAAGGCTGGGCTGATCAAACCCATTCAGATAAGTTTATCTTCGAGATGGTATATGTTTGGTTGAAAGAAAACGCTTTGTTCAGACGGCATAGTAAATGTATATGGTGTCTTTCTCCTTGCTTTTTGCACATTCTTAAACGCTTATTTCCGTATAGTGCGACTGAATAAAATTAGTCATCACAAATCATATATTTTTGTACAAGAATAGTGAACGGTTAAAGTTTCTTGCTTTTTGTTCTTAATGTGACATATACACTTGAATGAAGCGAGGGTGGGTGTTTTTTTTTTCTTCTTTCAGTTGTAAAATGTTCTGAGTTACATATCACAGAATAACGGCTCTTATTCATTATATAATGCGATCTTATTTACCATTGACAAATTCGTAATTTGACATGAAACTGAATTTTCATGCATTATGCATAAGTGTAAGTTTTCCATGATTATACAACTACTATAGTACATCCTCATTCATAGAAGGAAAACATATGAGCCGCGACGCGAGAAAACCAACAATGTGGTTTTGCGCCCAGCGCAGACTCAGATCAGTCTGGGTATCCACCCAGTCTTGTCAGACTCTTCGCTAAGCGCTTAAAGGGTAGCTGAGGGCCTAAGCTACCTCCATGCGGACAGCGAAGACTCTGATCAGACTGGGCGGATGCCCAGGCTGATCTGAGTCTGCGCTGGGCGCACAACCACATTGTTGGTTTTCTCGTGTCGCGGCTCATATATCTTATTACCTGACAACATAACCTTATTCATAGCAGGTTACCACATATTTCATTATCCGACTGCAGCGTAAGGTATGCAGTGTGTGTTTGTTATTCAATAGCACATTAACCCTGTTCATGAACCTCTGTTAATTTGAACAGTGCAAAGATGTCTAATGTAAGCCTTCCCTACTTTATACAATATGGCGTTTACAGAGCCCGGCAATAAACTGCCGTAGACTTTTACAACAATGGCGCACTAGTTATGGTGAATTGATATACTTTCTAGTGGAATACATGCAACTATCGTTTTATATTTTTGCCTCCCCAAGAGACAAGACTTCTTCTTTCCTTTAACAGTAGACCCAACTTAGGATGCAGCGTGCAATGCGTTGTAGAAAGTGTAACAAAAGGATTTGATTTTAATACCTTTGAAGATTCAGCTAATCACAAATCAATTGTAATTTAAGTCGAGATACATGTATGAGATAAAAATGTTTTAGGTTTGAGCGTAGAGTGAAAACTATCGTCAGCTTGCGTAACCAGGATTCGAAGATCAATCGCAGTAGTCATGTTAAGCTTAATGTTTGTAATGGCTTACAGTATCATCTTTCTGTGATTTTGGGCTTTATGTGGTTAGATCATGACATTTTGAGAGGCTGTGGCCGTGTGTCATGGAAACACAATTGATTTAGGTAGTTACGATGGCATTTAAAAATGACATTTTATTTGTGGTAAGCGAGTCAGTTTCTTTCCACATGCATCACTCAGGTGTATAGCTATCGAGCTTGCAGACATTGATACAATGAGAGACAAGAACAATCCATCTCAAACAGATTCGTAAGAAGTGACCACTTATCACAGTCAGCTTATTTAGCACTATACATGATGATCGGCATTGTTTATATTGATAGGTGTCTTTGTATTGCGTTTAGTCAACTTTCGATATCTCAAAGTTGATGTTCATCTCAAACTATTGATATCTCAAGGAATATCCGGGCTGCGTAGCGCAATCGATAGGGCACCTGACTCATAAGTCAGAGGTCCTAGGTTCGAAACTTGGTCTGGCCACATACTTCCCGTTTCTCATTCAAGGAGGGCAGTTGTCAGTTACTAGCGGAAGTATGTGCACTTAGTACTAGTTAACCGCTTAGGAGGTTTAAGCCTGCCCAGGAATAGTGTGGTTAAGTTAACTGACCGTCCCGACATGACCATAGCTGTTTACCGTGGACGTTAAGCATCAAATCAATCAATCAATCAATCTCAATGAATATTTACTGGACCAGAAAATTTACTGGACCAAAAACTTAGAGATATCAGTTGTTTGAAATAAGAGGAGTTGAAATTTTGGGATAAATGGAAAATGTGTTTAAGCTATACTTTTTATATAAGAAGAGACTTTGAGATAAAATTTTGTGAGATGACGAGATTCAACTGCATTTAAGCTGCGTCATGAGAAAACCAACAAAGTGGCATGTGCAAACAGCGAAGACTCAAATCAGCCTCGGCATCCGTCCAGTCTGATCAGTCTTCACTGTGCGCATGTAATGGCTTTGGCCCTTAGCTACCCATTAAGCTTTATCAAAGACTTTGATCGGACTGGGCGGATACCCAGGCTGGTCTGAGTCTTCGCTGGCGCACATGCCACTTTGTTGGTTTTGTCGTGTCGCCGCTCATTTTGAAATTGAACGTACGTGTGGCTGAGGGGTCAAAACGTCTGCAAGTTTACGTTTCATCAAATGATCGCTTGTGTTTTACTATAATTAGTATCTTTTAGAACAAATGCTGCAATGCACCTCTTTGCACTAAGCTTTTCAATACTACTCAAAATATCCTCAGACAAAACTAGTTCATTCTTTTATGTTCTACAGCTGCTCCCAAAACAATTTCTTTTATAAACCAGGAAAAAACATACAAACTTTTACATTTCGGCAGAACAGACAGCTGCAACAGCAATATTGTTCCCATTTTATTTCTTACATAATCTCCTGAGTGAATTTTTCGCTACAGTGGTTTCTAAATTTGATGCAGGATTTAAATTCTCTTTGCATTAAGATATATCAAACCATCATTTTGTGGTATTTGGTGTTTATATTTAAACTAATTGAAGGACGGGCTAATTTCTTCTTCAGGTCATAAAAACTATCGTTACAAGCGTATAGGCTTTGATATCAATGATATGCTTCAGTCTTAATGCTTAGTGGTTTAACTAATCATGGTTTTTAACTTTGCTCCCCTTCTTAATTGCGTGTCAGTGTGTCGAGCATCAGACTCAATGATGGTCCCGATATAATGCTATCAATTTTAGTTGGTTGGAACTGGAGCTTGTCTTTGTCTGTTGCTTGGCCAGTCATCGTACTATTTGTACTATTTTGGCCGCGACACAAGAAAAACAACAAAGTGGCATGTGCGCCCAGCCAAGACCCAGATCAGCCTGGGCATATGCCCACTCTGACCAGAGACTTTGCTGGGCACTGAAAGGGTAGCTAAGGGTCCAAGCAAGCTCCGTGTGGACAGCGAAGACTGTGATCAGACTGGGCGGATGCCCAGGCTTATCTGTGTGTTCGCTGCACCCACATGCCACTTTGTTGGTTTTGTCGTGTCATTTGAACCGCTTCAGAGGCTATTACCGACCAAGGCGGTATTTCTGTTCTGGTTCCTCCGCGTTTCGCCCATTATGAGAGTTATACTCTAGTTAATGTAGCTGACTTAACACCTGCCAAGCAAAGATGCCATCAGTGCCATATTGAAGTATTCTGTTGAATTTGTAAATGCTAGTCTGAATGCCAGTCACTTATTTATTTCATTCCATTTGATTTGATAACGTCTGTTTCCTACTCCTCTTCATTATTCACTTCTCTTTCATTATGGTCTAGTCGTCTCCTCTGCATCTTAGAGTGCAGTGAATACGATAATGCTCGATCTGATTTCAGGTATATTTGTCATAAATCGGTGATTGCTGTTGTTTTGTGTTTATTTGTGTTTTTTAGAGGGGAGGGGGGGGTGACACTGCTTTGCTGCCTATACCTTTTTCGGAGATAAAGGCGGTTGGTTGAAAACCACTTGTCCTTTAAAATGTTTGTTTATGCGTCTTATTCGTAACTAATAATAGCACTAACTTTGTTAATCATTCTTATATGATGCGCATTGATAGTAACTTTTAGGAGATGGCCACTATAAGCGTTAAGTTTACTCTCAGCAATGTTAGAACCAGAAACTTTACAAAGGACATTCTGCATATGAAGTAAAATGATAGGCAATGATCAGGAATTAATACATTCAAATCTCACATTCCGACCTTAAAACCAAAATTGTAGAAAGTAGTGACTGGTGACTCAGGCCTGGGTCCTCGTCGTGGTGCTTATGTGCACTCATAAGGCAGTGCAACGTTTCTGACTATAGTTTCGTCAGATTATTCTGACTCCTCAGAGATTTTCGTGTTTGAAATAGCCTGTTGGTAGCTCGTTTATATTGTCTCGTGCGCCGCTCACGTGATCCGCGCCGAAAACGGCGCTCCCTGTCACGTGAACGGCCCAGCGCCGCTCTAAACGGCTTCAAATTAGCACGAGAGTGGTGCTCACTTGGTCACGTGAGCGGCCCCATTGTTGTGTGAGCGGCCATAAGCCTCCCACGTGAGCGGCGCTGGACCGACCACGTGAGAGGTACCGCCGATAACGCGAACAGTGCCGAATTGGCACCGCCACGTGATCGGCGCCGTTGATCACGTGAGCGGCGCCAAACCGGCACCGCTCACGTGAGCGTGACCGCTCACACAACACGGATTTACTGTTCTGTAGACAAACTATTTTTCGTAGCAATGTCATTTTTTTACGTTTTTTTGCGGTTGCAACAGGAGGTAATATTACAATATTTTCTCTCCTGGTGCATATAAGCTATGAAAGTGTTTACTTATGTCTTATTGTAGTATTTGGCGACATCTTCTTTGATTTGATTGTTTTACGGGGAAACAGTAAACTAAAGAATGCTGGGTAACAGTTTACTATTTAACATTGATGTGGCAGCTTTGTGTCTATATAGGCTTCTTCTTTGAGCGTATGTTCGCTTGCATAAACCTCCCTGTGTGGTAGGTGCCATTTTTGATTGTTGCTAAGTGACGTTTAGCTATTACGTTAAAGACGTTGTGAAGCCAATAGACGTGAATGTTTTGTAGCTGTAGCCTTGTTAAGCTAGCAATTGGTCCTTATGCTCAGTGGTGAAGCAGGAACACTTGGGGTATAAAAAAAATTCGGAGTGACTGGAAAATTCCGGCTTTACCCTTGAACATTGATCCTATTCGGACATTTGTAGTGTGTGGCGCTGATAGACCCAGAGGAGCTCCTTTCTCCGACGGGCGGCAGTGCTTTTTTCACTGTCAGGGTCTGATGCTAAAATTTCAACAATCTGAAATTTCATATGTTGTAGGGAGTAGTTGTTAGGTTAAAATGATTAGCGACCGGTGTGTCCCTTTTACTGCGGGTGTCACGTTGGTGCTCTATCATTCTGACCTTTGTCTTTCTATTAGTTTCGCCGACGGGATAACCCCTAGTATCTTTGTAGAGTAGGTGAATTTCTAGTGGATAGCTCCTAATTTTTCCTCCTCTTTGAGGTTTCTACGTCTCCGTCGTCCCTTGTCCGCTTTTAGGGGCGTTTGATAGACGACTGTGTTCTGTGAACTTCCAGAAATTGACGGTGTTGTCAGAGTTAGTCCGGTCATACTGGTGCTGACTGACATATCACGGTTGGCGAAACTAATAGAAAGACAAAGGTCAGAATGATAGAGCACCAACGTAACACCCGCAGTAAAAGGGACACACCGGTCGCTAATCATTTTAACCTAACAACTACTCCCTACAAAATATGAAATTTCAGATTGTTGAAATTTTAGCATCAGACCCTGACAGTGAAAAAAGCACTGCCGCCCGTCGGAGAAAGGAGCTCCTCTGGGTCTATCAGCTCCACACACTATAATTTAAATGTCCGAATAGGATCAATGTGCAAGGGTAAAGCCGGAGTTTTCCAGTAACTCCGAATTTTTCTTAAAACCAAAATTGGTTTACCTATAATTGTCTAGCGTCCCAAAATAGTACATTGGCAAACAGTGCAAACCAGGACAAAGCGCCGCGAAACGCGGCATCTGATCAGGATCTACACTATTTTCATCAAAATAAAATAAACCGGACACCCCTTAATCGACTAATGGTTTATAACGAGAGAACAGTCCATTCTGGCATAAATGAGGAAACAAAATACTATTACAACTAAATTCTCGATGAATACGAGACTTGTTTAGTGCTGACAATATCTACTTTCGCAAATGTGGAAGATGTTGTTTCGAAATTTTGTTTATACCTTTTCGTGCTCATAGTCATGCAAAATGTTGACAATGTTCGCTTTCCGCGATGATGTTTTGCTTCCTTTAATTCTCATTAGGCGTTATAATTGTCACTTTTCTTAATGAACTCGAGACATTTGTCTGTAAATAATCAACAGAGTATTAGTGATTGGCAGACTTAACAGAACTCTAGATAAGAGGGGTATTTGATGATAGTTGAGGGATAGTTTTCTTTATTTCTCATTGAAACCATATGTTGTGACCCCTCATCTGAACCGTCTCGTCGAGACGGTTCAGATGAGGGGTCACAACATATGTTTTTATTCAGAATAAACAAAAATTATCTCGGATTATCACTAAATACTCCCGCTTATCTAGGGCTCTTAGACTAGCAAGTGCATGTTTATAATTATGATAGTGTTTTATGACTATGTGTTTTGATTTGTTTTTCGTCATTCTGATTCCTGACCATAACAGTCTTTCCAGTCCAGTATAACCTAATACTTCAATCGTCTTTATCGTTTGCAGGGAAAATAATTTGTGGTTTCACAAGGGCTAACATTTGCGGTTTCACAATTCTATGTAATTTTACTTGTATCGCGATTTTGTCGATTTTACCCTTTTAATTTTTCGTAAACTTTGTATTTTTAGGGATTCTAGTAAGTGTAAGCAAGATGAATGCGACAACCGCGAACATTTGTATATCGCGATTATTTGTACTGTAAATTTAAAGAGTAACTACACTTCAGGAACTGACTTAATCAGATCCCAAACCCTATCCCCAACATCTAAGGGAAAGATTGACAAAGACATCCCAACAAACAATAAATTACAAGTGATAAGCCGAGTCAGCAGCTCTTTCCCAAATAGGTGGCAACTCAGCTATCTTTACTGAACTTAATAATTTAGACCAACAGAAGGGTTACAACAGACTAAGCAAATTATACGAAAAACATTTAACAACTATTTTTACCTATTTTCTATCTTTATTATAGAAGGGTTGAAATGAGAATACAATAAATTAAACAGCACCGAACATAAAACAAAGTACCGCCTTGTAACACTACCTGACGTTAAGAGAGTGCATATGATATTTTTAACGATTTATGTTAGCACCATGGATGCAAAAACAGAAGGAAAATAAATAGAATTATGCCATAAATGTTTTACTTTCACAAACGAGTATCCTTCTGAGTGGGTAGTGGATAGCAATGTTGTCAACCTTGACCAAAATGCGACTGTCATTTACGTACTATTGAAGTGATTAGAATTTGCACATTTACATAGTTGGCGTACATGTATTTTCTTTAAAGTACTAAGAATGTTGCAAACATTCCTGAAGCATTTCATTGTGTATCTTTTTTATCTTTTTGTTCCATTGTATGTGCGTTTTATTTTGGCCTCGTATGACTTCGTTTCTGTTTTTGTTTTTATTATATTATTATTATCATTATTATTATTATTATTATCAACGAAATGGTTTTGCAGGAAAAGTTATAATCATTCACATGACCATCGTGCAGAAACTTTAAACCTGTTTTAATTTAGATCACCTGTGTATGAATTCCAGGAATGCTTATGATGTTTGCGCAGTGTTTTATTGTTCTTTCAATGAAATGTAAACAATTTGCCATTGTTTATTGGTTTAATGTTTTATATGTTTATCTTTACATATGCCAATACCTATTCCATTGAACGTATTGAAAAGTTAAAAGATAGGCAACGATCAGGAATCCCACATTCCGCTCACAAAACCAATAGGGAAACAAGCACATACACACAGAAATTGGCACAAGTTTACGAAAGACACGCACAGTAAACCGAATGAGCAGCTCTTTCCCAAACAGATGGTTATTCAGCTACCCCAATAACAGCATCAACATCTATTTTTACTTATTTTTTATTTTAGTTACAAAACAAAACAAAACAATAGGCAGAATGGGCAGCAATACAGGTGAAGCCACCCTCTTTCTGAAGTGTAGATGTATATCCATTACCCCAGATACTAGGCCACATAAACCTTTCGCAGCAGGCACGTGATGTAGAAATGACGTTGCACCGGCATCTGTGCGAAGTCAATACGTTGCATCGACGTCGGTACGATGTCATTACGACGTCATGTGCCTGCTTGGTTCCATCCACTTCCATAAAATTTTAAGTACATGTATTGGGACAGATAGGTGTGAACAAGTAGTGCACACTTAGATTAGATTGCTCTTAAAGGAGCTGTCTGATCATTGTCTCAACCGTTTATCAATGGAATTATTTTACCACTCTTGGTTACACTACTGCATTGTACATGTAGAACCAAACTGTCCCGTTTTTAGGACGATTGTAGTAGTTACAGCCAATTGTCAAGAGTCTATCCCACTATATTTTTTCCATTGACTTTAGTGCATTTGCAAGTGCGCAAGAAATTTTACTGTGAGACTTGTATTCAAATGTTCATGATAATTTTTGCATACCTAAAAACCTTAACGATTTCTGCAATATGAAATAATATTTGGCTTGTTCTAAACCTACTCAAAAATAAACTACGAGTGTTTTAACTTCAATAAATTTTTCAGAAATGCAGTTTTCTATTGACATCAATGGCGACCTTGTCCAAAATGTGCTGAAAAATACTGGTGTTTTCTTTAAAGGAATATTTCTAAAAGAACAAATACAGTCTAAATCAAAATTATTAAACTTTGCCAAAATTATTGTTCTTTCTTATCATATACTATTTGATACCGTATGATAAACAGTATTGCTACAACAAAATTCCCCGCACACTTGAAAATGCATTGAAATCTATGGAAAATATGTTTTTTGGGAAAGATTTTTGACACTTGGCTATATTTCAGGTGTTCAAATTTTAGAATTTTATACATGTCAAGAAACTAAAGGCATGATGACAAAACACTGATAATGAAATTCCATATACGACTTTGTCTGTCAGCTGTTTACTCCATACCGTCTACAGTTTTCTGCACACGTGCAAGAGCATGCGTACATACTGGCTGTTTACTTTGTATTGTTTCATATTCAGTCTGCTGACTGCCCTGACTGCCTTCTGTGTCCTGTCCACTGCTTACTGTGTATCGTACTGTCCACTGTGTATTGACTTTCATGTTGACTGTGCACTTGCGTAAGAGCATGTCTGCAAGCTGATTGCACACTACATAGTGTGTATTATGACAGTGAGCTTGTACGTGGGTAAATACATGCGCACTTACTAAATTTTTAACTGTCTTTTGCGGACGGCACTGTGAACTACCTTCTGTTTACAGTGTTCTGTCCACTGTGTCAGTGACGTTGCGCATGTGCAGAGTCAATGGTACAGAAGACAGCAAACAGTTAACAGTGTACACGAAAAGTCGATTTTGGAATTCCATAGAGTGCAGATCTTAATAATTAGCTTAATTGCGGCAAATCAATCTGTCATCATTTAGGCCTAATTTCTTTAGCGCTTGATTACATTTCCGTACAACAGGTGCGTTATGTTATGAATGTTTATGATTGCAAATATGACTCCTGCATATGTGAAACAATGCTTTCGGTATTTCTTAGAATAAATAATCCCTGGCGAGACCTTGCCTTGATGTAAGAGTTCTTAATGAAAGAGTGGCATATGTTTATTGATGGCAAATAAAGCTACTTATAACCTTGTAAATCGATTTTAAATCGCATGTTCATAGCAGAACGGTTTTAATAATGCCGACATTCGATCTTAATTGCAAATATGATTCTGAGGATGTAAATTTGTTACAGGATAATAAAGTTCACTTTCTGATAGGTTTTAATCTTGGAACAGAAGTTGTTAAACATAAACGCAAGACAAAACGCTAGAGATTATTTTCCTTTGTGTTAAATATCGTTCATATCATATGTACAGGCAGACTCGGATGTATACTATTTACTTTTCATATGGATATATTTTACAAAAATGGAGACTGTAATATTCAGTGGTTCCTTCAGAAAAAAAGGAAACCACAAACACATATGATAAGTTCCGGAGAACACTTTGTTAATCCAACCAAACATTGCTGTAGTACTCGTGTAAAATTGTCTATTTTCAATTGCAGTTTGGTTAAAAAAGCAAAAGATACAAAACTTCCGTATGTAGGTCAGTTTGGAAAATGAAAGTGTCTGCATAATTACATTACGGCTGTAGGCACCGGTCCTCGCGTTTATTTTTGGCCTCCATACACATTTTTGTCAGGTATTTAAATACATATACTTTGATCTCAGCGGGGACCCCGAACTCAGTAATCAGTTTTTAGCCTCAGAATAAGTCATCTTTATAAAGTTTACAGCAGAATAATCAGTCGTCATTTTTTAGGCGAAATATCAGTTATCAACAAAAATAAGGCCCTTTGTCATTAGTTATTAAGCTCTTATCCAGATTCTGATATTTATGCCCCGAAACTATTTTGGTTCGAATATTCAGTATACTTCAAATGATATATACGGTGTGACGAAAGACGAACAAAAAACTTATATCTGACGTCAGGTATTCTAGATAATCCCTAACTATCCAATTGTAATGGCACAATTGCAAACAAATAATTGACATATTTGTACAAAAGAAACAATATATTGGGTCTTCATTAAGCGGTTAACATTAATATAATAATTGCATAAAAATAACGAAAAAATACTAACTATGTCTTTGGGTAAAGCGTTAATGCTTAAAAAGCGACTCATGTTTAAACGTGGACACACAGTTGATGAGTCGGATCTGAAAACGTTGAGGCATCTAAGCAGGGTGAGTAGGTTCCTGCTTTTTTCTACCCTAAAAGCGCAAACAATTAATTTGTGGTTGAATTTGCAAACAGCGTAGGTCCAGACGAGGCGGACCATAAGGAGCCACCTCATCTGGTTCAACATTGCTTGCATCCCAGTCTTTCAATTTTGTGTATGGTATACCATGTATACATTTATGTTTAATTTCTTTCCTCTATCAGCTGTAAATATGTCTCGATCCCAAGTTTTGGCAGACGCGGGACAAAGCATCACTATCTACCGTCGGATATGGACAAACCATTTTGTTATATCAGAACATGTTTTTATTCACTCAATTTTTGTTTTCTTGTTATTGCATTTTTATGTCGCTGCTGGGATTCGGGTTTCTAATCCCACAAGCAAATCAAATAATATAAATATCTTGAATTTTGTCTTCGTCTGTAGTCGAATAGATAAACGTAGCCTCTATTGATGAGAGAAAATATCATAATTCCATAGAAATTGGTTCATAGATTTTGTAAGAAACAGTACAGACCTTGATGAAACTGTCTTTAAATATTATTTAGATTTTTGCTGTTTCTGGTTGAATATTTTGGACGTATATATACTAGTCATAAATATTAATCGACCACTTAGTTTTTATCATTTTTCTTCAATGCTGTTAGCAATCTCGCAGTTTAGTTTGCAGCCACCCACAGATAGGCGAGTACGTCGGTGCACCATGCAACTAAAAGGTTTAGCATAATTCTGTACACTGTATTCAGGAGGCAGAGATGAATGCGTATATCCCCGTTTTTAATATTAACAAGACTTTGCATTGAGTGATGTAGTAAGTTTTAACATTTTGACCCAAAGTGACCACTGTCATGCAGGAAAAGTGTTTATTTCGGCATAAATTTGTTTCTTCAGTCATTTGCTTTAGTAAAGAAGTGGTTTTGCTCGCGTAAATTGGGTATTTCAAAAAGTGATTTTTCACAAATTGTGACGTATTACTGAATTTTGTGAATTTTAAAAATGGGGGTACTTGTGTTCAACGGTGCTTCCTGGATGTTATGTTAAGGATTTTGTCAACCGTTTGATGGCTAAGTTGACTGACGCTTCTGCCTATTTGAGGATTTAAAGAGAACTGTAAGATTGATCAGGGGTTTAAAGAAATCGATAAAATGTAAGTGGCCGGTTAGAACTTTTGCCTAGTATAGTATTTAGCCTGCTGCCCTTCTGAGATAAGAAAAGGTTCCCATCAACTGATGAGTACACTTTTCTTGTCATTCCGATTCTCATTGTTATAAGAATTGGAAAGACTAGACAAGTGTTTTCATCAATTGATGGGTTCTGCTTTTCATATCAATGTTCTACCAGATAATACCAGTACAGATTTTATTGCCAGACGCTCGAATAATTAGTCAATTACAAGTAATGCCATGTCGTTTATATAAATTATTCATCTATTTCTATGCAATACGTTTGAGTGTTTCCGTAAAATATCTCATTCTGCATTAATGCCATTTTAAACTGCTTCCGTAAAACATAGTACTCAATATTACAATTGTGTGCAGAAATGTCAGAGAGTTATGTGAAGCAATTTTCTTTTAAATACCAAGACCTTGGTGGAACATCGCTTTGTTTGCGTGTTCGATCCTTGTGTATGCCATACAAAAACGAAGAGGCTAAAGCTGCGTTTACACAGGCAAAATTTCAGTGACAAAATCGGTTTGCCACAGGAAAATGTTCTCGTGTAAATATCAAAATATGACGATGTTTTTTTTGAGAAATATATATGGTATAGCTACTTCGATAAATTAAATTTGATCGTGTTAACGGGGAACTTTGCTAAAGATTATGTAACAAAGAACTTTGCTATAAGCGTGGAAAATGTGACAAAGATTTTGTTTCATTGCTGCAGGTAACTTTGACGAATAATGTTTGGTCGTGTGAACACTGCAGCAAATATTTCATTGCCAAAGTTTATTTGACGAATATTCTATATCACATTTTTTTAACAAATAATTTGCTCCGTGTAAACGCAAAATGTTTGGCATACTTTGTTAAAGTTTCTGTGACATAGAAACTTTGCTCGTGTGAACGCGGCCTTAAAAAGTCTATAATGTAATGACCGAGCGGTTAGACTTGCCGTCCGACTGACGCAACTCTCTTCAATTCTCGGGTTTGACAAAGACTCAAGCCACTAACTGTTAACTAATTTTAATAACAATTATTTTCTTTAAACTTTAAGAGCATCATCTTAAGCAGCGCTTGGCTTGAAAGAATAACATTTCCCCCTACCTCAACGTATTGCCTTTAACTCTAAAACTCCGGGTTTGAATCCCAGAAATGTAAACCCGATCCAACGCTAAAAAAAAACACAACTGCTCTCTACCAGCGCAAAACGCATTCCCTCCTTGACCCAAGCCAACCGCTGCTTATATACCCAACACATACCCAACGAGGAATCTGCTGAAATCAGCACCCAACACGTCGAATTCCAACTCCCAACGCGCTGGTTAGCGGTTGGGACGTCGGGATCCCAACGCGTTGGGTGACGAAACCAGCAAAACCAACAAGAAGCGCGTTGGGAAAACGATGTACTTGGTGACCCTTTGCAATTAAATGGCCGAACTTATATCAATAATTACCTATATATCTTGGGAAGTCACACAAAATATAGATTCTTTAGTCTACTTTGAATTTGTCCGCCAAAGTAACTACTACTGGGTCACCAGGTTAAACTATTTATATCGATTTGTTCTAAAAATAATTGCATATTACTTGCAGTCAATCGATATTACACTTAAAGTACAACGTTAGGTTCATATGGTTCAAATGCACTTCACAGAAAAGGTGCCGTCTTAAATGGAGAAAATAAAGTATGAAAAGGGCTCCGAAACGGAACACTAAGAACACTGTGAAGCTAATAAGGAAATATATATATAAGAGGGAACTGTCAACAGTACGACTCTACATTTGCCCCCTCTTTAAGCGATGTGTCCTCACGAGCACATTTTACAGACTTATTCCATTTCCTGGTCCATACCATAGAATCAGAATATAGATAATCCTTTTGAGTATGAATAGTCGTTATCTCCCCAATAAATCCTAAGTTTAGTATAAAATGATCACTAGCTCTTATTTTATTGGTTGTTTGGTTTGTGTTTGGGTAATCCATCATGTTTCTGTTAATGTTTCACATACGTTACAACTTTTAAAGCTTTTCACAGAGTTTATTTCCTATGTTTCTTACTTTTGGGCTCCTTATATGTTTCTTTTTCCTTAGGCTCATCCTCAAAACGCCTTTTCCGCTGTTCCTCCCCCATTCGCACATAGTTCTTTATCTGAAGGTGGATAGCCCCTAATATCAGATTTGTCAGTAACATTCATTCCTGATTCATTTGCTTTCAACATATCCTTGCTAGTGTCAATGAGATTGGAAATATGATTGTTGTCTTTAGGAACCAGAGTTGGTTCATGCTGTCTAAGTCCGTTGCAATTTATATCCTGGCCATTATTAGTTTGGACCGTTCGGCGGCCCTTCTAGTTTAAAGAAATATCCTTTGGCGCAATGGTTTCTTCTCCCTGTCGATATGAGCTGAACTGGGGTCTTGATCTGAAGAAGCTATTTCCTGGAGCTGGAGGTCTCGGAGAAGTTCCCCTGATGTTATTTGACTGATCTCCATATCGTGGGTGTTCTAATTGGACGAGCTGAGGGCAATCTCTCTTAAAATGACCATATTCCCGACAGTAGTAGCACTGGATACCAGTTTTCTTTCGAAAGTTCGCTGCGGTTTCCATGTATGGATTTGGTGAGACGGTACATTGTTCCTGTTTTATACTGATTTGATAGTCTTTCAGCTTGGAATCAATAATTTGTTGAATGCGCGCCTCCAATAAGGAGCTGTTATTTTCGTCGGTGTTCCTTGGTGCTTCCTTCATTGCTGGCTTTATTTCACTTGCTTCTCTTTGTTCTTGGTGTCGATTTCCAACTTTACGTTTAATTGCAACTTTTCTCACCAATCTTTTCCTTTTCTTTGAAGACTTGCATGATTCTTTATCTGTACTTGAATCACTCTCTTCCGTATCTGAGCTATCATCAGCAAACTTGACGTTCTTTCTGCGCGTTTTATCAGAGTCTGCAAGCTCATATACATGTGGTACTTTCTTAGCTTCCATGTAGCTCACAACCTGGCAAACCGCCTCATCAATATTGGATGGGTCCTTATGGTACTCGACTTCAAATCTTGCTTGATCATCCAAAAGCCCATTGAGAAATCTTCGAAGTAAAGCTTCTCGTCTGCTTTCAGGGTTCCTGTTCACATGGGCTTTGTCGTACAGGCGCTTTAATGCAGCACAGTATTCCTCTACTGTCTCTCCATATAACTGACTTCTTTTGCTAAACTGAGCTTCGTACGTTTTGTGGGTTTCTACTGTCCTAAAACGACTTTCCAGCTCTTCTATCAATTTAGAAAAACTTCCGATTATTTCTTGTGGCAATTCCCCATATACGAATTCACCAGCTTCACCCTGTAACCTCGGTAGAAGTTCATTTAATTTTGTCGTTTCGTCCCACTCATTCAAATTTGCTATTGTTTTAAAACGGTTGTACCACACTTTCCAACTATCTGTCCCATTGAATGCTGGCATTTTCACGGGTTTCTCGTGTGCACTGGATTGTCTTGTTCTGGATTGTCTTGTTAAAACATTTGGCTGCGTAGTAATTGGTAAACCTAACCATTTAGTGGAGCTCTTTGGATTTTCATTGAGTGTTTTACTGCCCATCTTAGCATCAGAGCGGTTCTGATCATTCAACCTATTAACCTTATCGCCATGTATAAGAGGATTCAAAGAAGGTGTCGGGATTGAAATATTGTTTTTGTTTTGTTCATGCGAACAGTGAAAAGCTTTATCTGTCATTGACTGTAGCTGATCCCCCTTACCAATATCGGAGTCACAGTGCCTCTCGCTACCTATTTCGTGCAGAAAATAGACACTGGCACCTGATTTATCAGCACTGTATTGACGACTACCTGTTCCTGTCCTCTTCCTTACCAGCTCTGTGCCTGTATTGTTTCCAGCAAAAGTGGAGCCATAGTGCCCGCCTATATTACGATCATGAATCAAACCATTTTCGGCAGAAACATAGTCTGGTCTCAATGAACGCGTGCCAGCATTTAGCTCACCCACAATTATACTACTGTCTTGTAAATGTTCTATGATGTCAGGCCCAGAGTGCCGGTCTGCACTTCTACTGTCAATGTTATTGACCTGTGCAGTCATTGGTTCTTGTCTGTGTGTCTGTGGTCTGTTTGTTGGATTAGTGTCCGACCTACATGTGTCTGACTGAACTCGCACAATACTGGGGCCATAGTGCCAGTCTGCATGTCCACTATGAGTGTAAGAACCCTGTACAGGCTCTGGTTCTTGTCTGAGTGATTGAGGTCGATTTCTACGTCTGTCGAATGGTATTCGTGGTAAACCGGGGCCATAGTGACTGTCCACACTTCCATTCTGAAGAAAGGAGCCCTGTGTAGGTACAGGCTCTTGTCTCTGCGTCTGAGATATGTTTGTTAGATCGATGCCTGATCTATGGGTGCCTGATTGGAATCGTTGTATACTGGGGTCATAGTGCCGGTCTGCATTGCAATTATGAATGACAGAGCCTTGTGCAGACACAGGTTCTTGTCTGAGTGGTTGAGGTCTTTTTGTAATGTCTGATGGGACTCGTAGTACACTGGGGTCATAGTGCCGGTCTGCATTGCCATTATGAATGACAGAGCCTTGTGCAGACACAGGTTCTTGTCTGAGTGGTTCAGGTCTGTTTGTAATGTCTGATGGGACTCGTAGTACACTGGGGTCATAGTGCCGGTCTGCATTGCCATTATGAATGACAGAGCCTTGTGCAGACACAGGTTCTTGTCTGAGTGGTTCAGGTCTGTTTGTAATGTCTGATGGGACTCGTAGTACACTGGGGTCATAGTGCCGGTCTGCACTGTCATTGTGACTGGAAGAGCCTTGTGCAGGCACAGGTTCTTGTATGAGTGGATAAGGTTTGTTTGTTATATCCGTGTCTGTGCGTGCGTTTGATGGGACTCGTGGTACAGTGGGCTCATAGTACCGGTCTGCACTGTCATTGTGACTGGAAGAGCCTTGTGTATGCACAGGTTCTTGTCTGAGTTTCTGAGGTCCGTTTATAAGATCTGTGTCCGTTTGTAAAACATGGTGCCCATAGTGCCGGTCTATACCGCTGTCACGCGTTTCCGTTATTGATACTCGTGTGGGAATGTAACGGTTATTTGTCTGTTCGTCTTGGTGGTCTTCTCTTATGCCGGGCCTGAACGTGTGTGCAGTCTGGCTGGAAACAGGTGATGCAGTAACTTCCTTTTGCCCTGTCGCGTCTCTACTGATAGCTACGTATTTTGCGGCAGTGTTTGCTGTGTAAGGTGGCTGTTGGTCTGCTTTACTAATTTGTGTGGATGTGCAAATCGTGTCTGCGTCTGCTGTTTGCGTGTCACGAATAATGTAAGAGCTAATCGCTTTCATGCTGGACTCCATAGACTTCAGTGAACTGAGAACATTTTCTGAGTTTTGATTCGCATTATCAAATATAGCCTTCTGACTCTCTTGAAATTTAACCATCATTTCGGCCATAATTTCTCGCATGCTACGCATATCTCTGCTATACCTACTTTGTCTGACATTACCATACTGCTTTGAATTATCTTTATATCGCAACAATATTTCTTCTTCTTTGCAAGAGCTCTCATGTTTTTCTTCTATTCTATATGACGGTGAATTTGCTCCCCTTTCCCCGTCATCGTCATCATGATCATTTCCAACCACAAATGAGTCTTCCTGTCTGCTCCCCTCTTCTGAGCCCGAGTCATTGTCGGTCTCCAGATCAGACTGCACCGCATTTTCACCATCTCCGTCACTGCAGCCTATGCAAGCTGAAGATCTATTTGGCTTCCTTTTCAGTCCTCGGGGCATGCTTTCTCTTGTGGTGTGTGAAGCCTAGTGTTGCTATCTTTGTGTGTCCTTTTTTTTGAACGTTTGTATCGTTTTACTCTGTCGTAAAGAGCTATCAATCTTAAGTAATAGAATCAAATCCCGGCGCGAGTTCGTATTCTCTTGATATTCTTTTTTTTTTTGGTTAAAAAATAAACTTGCCACTTCTGAACACCAAAAATGTAATGACCGAGCGGTTAGACTTGCCGTCCGACTGACGCAACTCTCTTCAATTCTCGGGTTTGACAAAGACTCAAGCCACTAACTGTTAACTAATTTTAATAACAATTATTTTCTTTAAACTTTAAGAGCATCATCTTAAGCAGCGCTTGGCTTGAAAGAATAACATTTCCCCCTACCTCAACGTATTGCCTTTAACTCTAAAACTCCGGGTTTGAATCCCAGAAATGTAAACCCGATCCAACGCTAAAAAAACACAACTGCTCTCTACCAGCGCAAAACGCATTCCCTCCTTGACCCAAGCCAACCGCTGCTTATATACCCAACACATACCCAACGAGGAATCTGCTGAAATCAGCACCCAACACGTCGAATTCCAACTCCCAACGCGCTGGTTAGCGGTTGGGACGTCGGGATCCCAACGCGTTGGGTGACGAAACCAGCAAAACCAACAAGAAGCGCGTTGGGAAAACGATGTACTTGGTGACCCTTTGCAATTAAATGGCCGAACTTATATCAATAATTACCTATATATCTTGGGAAGTCACACAAAATATAGATTCTTTAGTCTACTTTGAATTTGTCCGCCAAAGTAACTACTACTGGGTCACCAGGTTAAACTATTTATATCGATTTGTTCTAAAAATAATTGCATATTACTTGCAGTCAATCGATATTACACTTAAAGTACAACGTTAGGTTCATATGGTTCAAATGCACTTCACAGAAAAGGTGCCGTCTTAAATGGAGAAAATAAAGTATGAAAAGGGCTCCGAAACGGAACACTAAGAACACTGTGAAGCTAATAAGGAAATATATACATAAGAGGGAACTGTCAACAGGACGACTCTACAATAACTAACATTAGTAGATATATATTGCAGTAGCTATAATATGGTGGCTCATTACCAAAAAAAAGAAATAAGTATAATTTATTCATTGAAAGGTACTATTCCCCAACGATAATGTGTTATTGACAAATATTGGTGTAAACAAAGCACACACCACTGAAAGAGGGAACAGGTATTTACTTGTACTAAGTGAGGACGTATGTCCATATGATAATTGTTATAATGCTGTCGAACATACCACGAGTCAAAATAGCTCAGTGGTTTGAATTTATATTCAACTTTTAACTTTGTTTGTGTGCGGTCGAAGGTTCGAACCACAACCGCACGTTTTTTGTTGTTGTTTTTTTATTTTTGTTTTTTTGTTGTTGTTTTTTTGTTTGTTTTTTTTTGTTTTTTTTTTTTGTTTTTTTTTTAATTAATAAACAGGTATGCATGCTTCACATGAAGTTCAAATTTTATAGAACCTACAGAAGAGTACCAAAATTCCGTCACTCCATTTTTAATTTCATCGTGATAATGACAACATTATAGGCTCTTCAGACAATGAGACAAAAATAATCTTCCTTATTCGAATGATTTAAAGAAAATTATTCTACAAGTTTTTAAGTTTATGTTTTACTAGGTGCTAAATATCTACCCACTGGGCACACAACGTTGAAGCAACATCCAATCAATGTTGATCCAAAGTCATGACGTTGACTCAACGTTGATTCAATGTTAATTTCGCGTTAAGTGTATGTTGGGCAAGATTGGTGTTGAGATGTCAGTCCGGGGCTATCGAAATTCCATTTGGCTTACGTTGTCTAGCTGGAAAAAAGCTTCCATATCTCGTAAAATATAAAATAATATAGTAAATATAAGTTAAACATGAACAAGATGAAACATTAAGAGAGAAACAATATTAAAAGCGAAGGAAGTAAGAGCTCTCGAGAAGAAAATTGTCTTAGAAAAAAGTTTGCGGGAGGGATTCGAACTCGTATTGTACTGCATTAGTGTGAAGAAAATCCACTTGGCCATGTATGCACTGGATTAACGATGGTAACATTAAGATTTTAATCCTGATACTGATTTCCAAACGGACGGATAATTGCCTGAGGTCCGTTAACTGCCTGTTTTACCTATTATCCTTAAATGGTCGGGCTAGGCCATTTGCGTGGGAAACAAATTACCTTTGGGTGACAGTATCACAGTGCCCGAACTACATGTACAATCTCTTCCGGTTTTCTTAGCGTTGAATCGAGAGTACAAACATTCGCTTATAACCAGTAGTCGGAAATCATTATGTTTTGAGATTTTATCCGGAATCTGCTGCGTCATTTATAGCTATTCAGCTTCGAAAATGTAAAGAGGTAAGTTTAATATAATTTGCTCTTCGGTCTTTTACTTTATCACCCTGTACAATGTCGTGTATGGGTGGGTAGTAATTGGTACAGTTTTCAAATTGCCCTTGGCATGATTCTTAAACCATTTTGAGCATTTTCTTACATGTTTTATAAAAAATATTTAGAATAAACGGAAGGCGTTATCAATCTACAGTTTATTAGTTTTGATAAAAGAATGATAGCTAAGTTTTGCACGACACAATCTCGTGTTAAATTAAGCTGTTCTGAAAAAAAAATCTGCGACGGCAAGGAGTTTTTCATTGGACAGGACAATAAAGTAAAAGACCGAAGAGAAAATTATATTAAACTTACCCCTTTACATTTTCGAAGCTGAATAACTATAAATGACGCAGTAGATTCCGGATAAAAACTCCAAATATAATGATTTCCGGCTACTGGTTATAAGCGAATTCTGTACTCTCGATTCAACGCTATGAAAACCGGAAGAGATGGTACAGTGCGTTCGGATACTGTGAGTATGTATACCATGCATATGACGATGTTATGCAGTAAACAAAGATCTAAACTGAAACCCTTGGCTTAAAGAATCGATTTATCAACATTGCGTCAGCATGATAAACCTGGTTGTAGCAACTGTGTCTGCAACAGGACGCTTAAGTAAAACTATACCGGTATGACATTCCACCCTATATTAAGCAAGCATCTACGGGATAATCAAAATGTGCTTGCTTAAGACAGATGCTTGCTTAATGAAAGGTACATTTCCATTTATTTGCCTTTTTCGGGAACTATATACATGCTTGCTTAATACAGGTTACATGCTTAATAGAGGTGGCCACTAAGACAGGTTTTCACTGTAAAAAAATAGAAATGACATCACAAACTCTGCTGTATCCAACTGCCGTCGATGTTGAAAGGTCGATGTTGAAATGTTTCTAGCCATGTTGTTTGTACGTATTTTTGCATGTAACGCCAATAAAGTGCACAGATTGTTAAAACTTCGCTGTTCGCTATATAGCATTTCCTTAATACCCATATACTTTTAATGAGAGCACAGACTACTCTGATCAGACTTCGTTGTTGTGTAGAATGATGTGAGAAATTGCCATTCACGTACAGAATTAGATACCTTTAATGCATTACAAGTATACTTAAGGACAAAAGTTCTGCACGGATGTTAATTTAACATCCGTACAGAACTTTTGTCCTTAAGTATAAGATTCTGCTACTTGTATCCCTGCTACATCCTAAGCGAATGTCCAAATAAAGATAAAACGATAAAAACCTGCTTACAGAAAGAGTTTATTCTGTTTAGGAACCTCACTGCCGGCTTGATTTTAGATTCAGGGGCCGCATTCATAAAACAACTTAAGTTGTTGCTATGCTGTTGCTAAGGCTAAATTTCTTTGAAGGAGATTCCCTACAACTATGAAATTTTGTCTGGAGGAACAGTCTTTGTAAGACTGTTCCTCCAGACCAAATTTCATAGTTGTAGGGAATCTCCTTTATAGATATTTAGCCTTAGCAACCGCATAGCAACGACTTAAGTGGCTTTATGAATACGGCCCCTGGCCTCTTAACTGGGGTGGCTTAAAGGTGTAGCAACTCTTGTCATTCCCATTTTCCTTAGAAACTTTGGGTGAACACTTACAGAAAAGAATTTGCTCATATAGGAACAAAATTAAGAGTAGACCCTGTTTCAGAATAGCTTCATCCTCCAGGACAGCAAACATGAAATCTTTAAAGTTGTTTACCTTTGAAAAATGGAGGAAAAGATATAAAGGTATACCTTTGCACCTTAAGGTAAGTTATAAGTAGAAGTTACATGTTGCTCTTGTTTGTGTGCATTCAGTTCTCGTAACGTATCTATGGCCGTAGTACGGGACACCGTGCGTCCGTGTTGCTCTTCCTATAATGAACTTCATTTATATTTTCAGCTCCCTCGGCGAAAGAGTTCGGGTAGCGTGACGAGTGGGTCAGAAGACAGTGATGTGGAACCATCACCCCCGGTAGTCCGGAGGGGTAGAAGATCTGCCATCGTAGATACAAAGGTACGCATTTACTTTATGGATGTTTATAAGTTAGTCAAGGTGAATGGGTACCCTTTCAGGGAAAACCACTCTGCTATTTTCATGGTTTCCGACTTCTCAATTGTGTTCAAACTTTTAGATGAAAGAAATTGCTCCTCTAGGACCACATTCTTTTTTTTATTGAAAAGCTTAAATGTCCAGGAAGCAAACAGAATTTTCGAAATTTGTCTCACTTTGAGAGAATGGCTGAAAAACACGAATATAAACCCATACACTTTAAATGCGATACGAGCAAGTGTTGTAACTTTAAGTCACATTAGTTATTACAAAGTTTTCCGATACCTTCAGGGACGAAATATTGTTGTCTTTCACAACTGCGACTGTAACAATTAAAAACTGTAGATTATAACATTGAACAGGACTCAGCTGTTCTGCCTAGCATCCTTCAGTTGTGTGACAGTCATGAACTATGTCTGTAAAATGACTTGAAACATGGCTTAAGGTCATTTTCTGCCTGTTCTAAAATTTGCCGATGCAAATACTCGTTATTGTGAATATTCTGAGAAATGTCCGGAACTGTATAAGAAATCTACTCAGTTCAGTTATATTCACAATTCAATTTAGACTTGCTTTATTCATCATGTTCATAGAGAGAAGAACTTAATGAGGTCGTAGGTGCAATTAGCTTGCAGTTATTAAAATGGCTTTGGAACTGGGAAGCGGCGTTTTAAATTTGATTTCAAATTAGCTGATTGTTTCAAATAAGGCGTGTAAAGTCCTTTGGAACTATTAATGGTACAGACAGCGCAGCAATTATAGCGACAATGCCACAACTAATAAATTTACACTTGTTTTAAGATTTAGTGAAGATCAGATTTGTTCTCATTTATAAAAGTTTACGATGTACAATCTATTTCTTGTTGTATTACGGCATGGCCCATAGGACCTATTCCGGCCACAATCAGATAGTTTGTACCAAATCTTTCTTTCTACATGTATATTTTAGTCAAAAGAAATTAAACCTCACTTGGTTTTCCCCAAAGATAATACGTAACTCCAATGCTTGATCGAGCGACCGTAACATTGAAAGGAAGAAACAGTTACGTACGAAATTTTTAGTAAAGAATCAAACACATATCATTTTAGAATACGCCGTGTTTCAAACTTCATTGATTGATTTTCTGCTGAGACCCAAACATTTTGGTCGTGCATTTCTGTAGTAAGATTTAAGAGAACGTGGGTATTCTTTAAGATTTTTTTCTGCAAATTCTCTACGTTATGAATCGCATAATACTTGTAATATACCGTTGGAATTTTGTAGTGTTACTGTCGAGATACTGTTCTAAAAATAAGAAATTCTTTGGATTTCAGTTGTCAATTCCCGTTTGGTAACAAAAGTTTTAATTTTACAAGTTTAATATAGCGACTTTGGGGTGCATTGGCATGGGGCTTAACATAAATGTTAACCAGAATTGTAGCTGCGTTCCAGATAGTATAGGTTTCGATACAAACTCTTGGATATTCGTTTTTGATTCTATATGAATATAAACGTTTTGCCTTTACATTAGAATTGCTTCGCCACTGCAGTTTCCATGTGACTGGTTTGCCTAAATTAAAATCTGAAAGAGTTCCTTCAAGAGCAGAGAATACATTCAGGAGAAGGAGCATGGGCCAGACTACGTAGTTTCGCTAATAAAGCCTCTTCAGTGACCCTGACAATATCTGGTGACGAAACCAGAGAAGAGCATACTGTAATTTCTAAATCTAAATTGGACAGTCGATTCAAAGACTGATTAGTATCAAAAAGGGTCCAAATAATATATAAAAAGCTGGCTTAGAATAGGAGTATAGACCAGTCTAAAATTTCAGATTTCTCAGGATATATCCTCTCATCTCAAAGGCCGAAAATAAAATATAATCTGCACTATGGATGATGTACGGGGAGACTTTTTACGGCCTCCACACGGCACAACACCAGCTGCAGTGAGGTAAAATTAAAATCTGAAAGAGTTCCTTCAAGAGCAGAGAATACATTCAGGAGAAGGAGCATGGGCCAGACTACGTAGTTTCGGCTAATAAAGCTTCTTCAGTGACCCTAAAGTTTATAGCGATTTCTAAAAAATACATAAACAAAATAAATAAATCGGACACTTTTAAAATGATGAATGGACACATTAATAGTATAAGGATAGAAGAATCCACTAGGAAGAAATGAGCCGCGACACGACAAAACCAACGACGTGGTTGTGCGCCCAGCGTAGACTCAGATCAGCGTGGGCATCCGCCCAGTCCGATCAGACTCTTTGTTAAGAGCTTAAAGGGTAGCTAGGAGTCTAAGCTAGCTTCATGCGGACAGCGAAGACTCTGATCAGACTGGGCGGATGCCCAGGCTGATCTGAGTGTGCACTGGGCGCACAAGCACTTTGTTGGTTTTGTCGTGTCGCGGCTCAAATGGATAGATGCCAATGACAAGTTGACTGTGTCACCTATAAAATTTCTTTGAAGTTGATCAACTTTCATAGAGGCAATATTGACTCGGAAAGTAGTCCGATTGTAAGACTACACAGCCGCCTTGTTTGCTGTGCGGTCGTAACCTGTCACGGGTTGGTAATTGTCTTTCAGTGGAACTTGTGATAATTCTAAAAGCAAATGGAGAACAAAATAAATATTTAAAGATAATTCAACCTGAACAAGCATCAAGTAGAGAGAAATCGATAAATGTCATGAAATTTCTGTTGCCGATGAATCTTTCATGGAGCGGTAAAAAGTTTCACTGGTTAAATAGTAGTAAATGATGTAAACAGGTAGCGATGAATAAAAACCCAAAACGTTTTCAATAAACACTGAATGTTAAGACTTTTAATGACAATATAGTAATCATAAGGGTTTGCAATGCTAGTGCTTTTGGTGTGCTCATTAATAGAAAAAATGCACGTGTACATGTAAAAGCACCATGTTATTTATAGAATAAAATATGGTCTAAAGCTAACTGCTCGTTCTCGCCCGTTTGATCATGCCGTTGGAACAGATGATGCCTTGTTAGCCTACTTTAATGTTTGAAGGCTGCATGTCGGAAAGGCGAAATGCACAAGCCCTGATAAACTTATGCAAGTTCTTTACAAACTGTAGTTTAAAAAAAGTAACCTACAAGAAAGTGCACGAGTCAAACAAGTGGTGATCTTAAAACACTTGAGAGAGTGTTTTAAGATCACCACTTGTTTGAGCATCCGCACAGTCTGATCAGTGTCTTTGCTGTGCACTTAAAGGGTAAATCAGGGTCTAAGCTACTTCCGTGCCGACAGGGAAGTCTCTGGTCCGACTGGGCAATCAGGCTGATCTGAGTCCGCTGGGCGCATATACCACTTTGTTAGTTTTCTCGTGGCGCGGCTGATATATATGGTATTAGCTTCACCACCTACGATAATTTTGTAGTAATAAATGTCCATATTAACAATTAAGAGACGCATCTAGCTCCTAGTCATTTGTTATAAGTTTGGAAACCATAACACCAAAACAGCTTATACAAGCACCATTGGCAATACAGAATAATTGAATTTTCTCGGTTAGGTTTCTTCTTATTGAAATCTTATTAATGGGATAATGACAGCCGCGAACTAGTGAATAGCTTTTACTGGTAATGTCCATTCCTAGCCAGATGCCATCGTCAAATCATACTTTGTCCAATAGTGGAAGCAAAATAGTCAGATCGCCTCGTCTGAACATGTTGCAGATTATTACGATTGTTGATTGCTAGTATTAGTTATACCACGAACTTCAAAGGGAGGGTGAATAGATAATCCTTTCGGGCAGGTGTGTGTGTGGGGGGGGGGGGGGTTCTGTCATTTTCAGCTTTGCCTTGTTCTCAGTGATGGTCAGCTCTATCTCTTTGTTATGTGCCTTCTGTGTTTTTTTTTTTCTCTTTCTTTGGCTTAAGCGGGTTATGATTTGTGACTGAGGCATTGGCATTTCCTGGGCAGCCTTCGGTAAGATAAAATCGTCATAATTTAAAATAAATCTGCAGACGAAAGCAAAACCAACTGAAGATATCAAAGGCTGAAACAAACGTGCCTGAAACAGTAAATTGGAACAGTCTTAGAATCAGTATAGGAAGATCAAGCAAAACACTGATTGTATCACCAACTCGGCACTGTTTCAAGAAGGCATGAGCTGCTGGCCTCTGGTTCAGCCATAAATTGTCTATGCAAGTCATTCTAAAAGGTAATTTCATAATACTTATGGATGTAAGAGCTATGATATACAGAAACACATGCAAACTAACGACAAAATGTTTTTCTAAGAGTTCGGTAGGACTGCGTCATTTTGACATACAGTTAAGAACACGGATCGAAGATATTTTCCCTGCTGACCTTAAAGCCATCAGTTAATCAACTCAAACAAGTGACAGCTAAATGGATATTGAGAATATGACCCTGAATTAGTACGATTTAGATTCAAAAGTCACAAAACTATCTGAATAGACAATTAGGCGTTATTTATGCTATTTTCGATCTGGATATTAAGAAATCTGCGTCACAAGTTCGGTATATTTTGAGATTATACAGACTGAGCCAAGTACAGAAATAAGTATTACAAACTTTGAGCAATACATTATAACTGTCTTCAAACTTATCGTATTAGCTTCTGTACTCATTATCATCTGTTTCGATTCGAGGGGCACGGATACACCGCCATGTTTTTGCGCCATTATTTCAAAGGGAAACAAATTTTGTGGCTTCCTATTTGCTTTCCTGGATGACATAGCCTTTCTAAAATGGGATCAACTTTTAAATGAAACAATAGAGCACTTTCTTGCCCCTCTAGGGGCAAATTCTTGCCTTTAAGAGTTGATATTCATTGAGAAAGAAGGCAAAAAAGAAACTAACAGAGTTGCTTCCCTTAAAGGGTCACTCATTCATCTTCAGTCAATCTGCGAAACTGAATGCACTGTAAATGACTTGGATCACTTTTTCTCATTGCATAATAGAGTGTTTGTTCAGAATGCCGTAAAATTATTGTACTTAGTTTATAGAATAGTATTTCTGTTTGCTTAGCTTAAACTCCAGTCGATATTATTGCTTTGTTGGCATTTTAATACGTTTCGGGTAGACAAGTAATGAATTATTGGAAATTAAAGTACATATAAATACAGTATGTTTTGTGTCCGCGGCATTCTTTATTATACATAAATCACATATGAGCCGCGACGCAAGAAAACCAACAATGTGGTTGTGCGCCCAGCGCATACTCAGATCAGCCTGGGCGTCCGCCCAGTCTGATCAGAGTCTTCGCTGTCCGCATAGAGGTAGCTTAGACCCTTAGCTACCCTTTGAGCAGTTTTCGGAGAGTGTGGTCAAAAAGGACGGATGCCCAGGCTGATCTGAGTCTGCGCTGGGCGTACAACCACATTGTTGGTTTTCTCGTGTCGCGGCTCTCATGTATCCTGTATACAATCATATATATGAAAGACATTATTCTTAACAAAATTTATATCGTAATGACAACTTTTACACTAGCAAGTTTCGATATTCAAACTAGGTTGCAGGCATATTTCATTCCATTTTCTGTTGTCATATTTCATCAGCGTTAGCGCCAGAGTATGTCTTTAGGTATTAATTTTCATAATTATTAGTTACTGAGTGGACGTACAGAATACTTTCTCAAAAGTCTGCCTTATAGTGACAGCAGGTAAATTAATCGACGAGTTTCAAAAACTTTTTTTCTTCGATCTGTGAAAATCAGTCGTTCAATAGTTTTGTTTGTTAGTTTTGTGCCTTGGGACGGTCAGTAATATCTACTGGGGGTTTAAACCGGTTTGACTGGGCCCAAACCTTCACCCTCACCCTCCGCCGCGGTGCACACAATTAGTTGGTAGTTCGGTACGTATGGAGGTCCCCTAAGTTATTTTATTGCAGATATTCTAACGCCAAAAACTGATAAAATGCATGAAGGAAACTTACGGATGTTTTCTTAATTCTGAAACACTTAAAGGTTGCTCTTGAAAACAAAGAACACATGCAAAAGACAATCAAAGTGTTGGTTTTGAGACTTCGCATTTTAGCAGTAAAGTTTACAAGAAATTTACCCACTGGGCACACAAGGTTGAATGAATATTGATTAACCTTGTGTGCCGCTGGGTATATTCCGTTTGAGTTTGGAGTCGCCGGCGTTTATACATCGATAAACCCCACCTCCTCAAAAAGGAAAATTCATTTTTATATTAGTACAGATGTAAAGGATTTTTTGCCATTCTACCTTTTTTAACCCAATCGAATATTACACATTTTAATAACCCGGTAATTCATTGAAAAGTTCTGAGACTCATAACATTGCGTTCCACTTTGCTACATCAACGTGTAGTTCTACGATAGAACACAATAACTATCTGGAAGAATCTTTTTGTAAAGATGCACTAATATTGAGAGTACCTACGACAATACAGAGTTATCAATATGGCCATTAGTGTGATATTGTTAAATATCTCTTCAGAGACTGAAAATGGCTTTATAATATCTGGTGAAGAATACTCTGCGAAATTGATAACTAATAGCTCGAAGCAGCAAGCAAATGAGTCTCAATTGACAAACAGATTATATCCCAGCAGGAATTTAGTGTTGAAAGAACATTAAATCAACATGGATTCAACGTCGTGACGTTGAATCGACGTTGATTCAAGGTTGTTTTAATGTTGTGTGCCCATTGAGAGTTGTTCTTCACCGTTCAACTAATTTTCAAGATTCTCCACAATGTAAAGCACTTACTGGATGTTCTTCCTGTAAGCTATTATTAATCTTGAGGTAATTTTGCCAGAAGAAGTATTCGAAAATAATAGCAATTATTTAATGAGGTCAAAGCTAGTGCATCTTTCTATATTCTGTAATGAAAAAAGCGTGGAATAGTATTGATTGGACATTAGAAACTGTACTTAAATGCTTAACATGTTGGCATGTTTAATAGGTAGTAATGAATTCAAAACAAAAAGTAATTATTTGGTAAACACAGTGTTGTCTAAAGACAAATATTCTAGTTTATTTGGTGTCATAATCCTGTTATGCAACAGTCCAGTGAAACTGCTATTCCATCAAAAGAAGTATTCACTATCATATAGGGTGTGACATAACTTGACCATAAAATAACTACTAACAAACTGGGCCGCGTAGCGCAGTCGGTAGCGCGTCTGACTCAAGAGTCAGAAGTCTTGGGTTCGATACCCGGTCCGCCCACTTACCTCCGTTTCCCCTTCCGCTGATTCAAGAAGGGGAGTTGTCAGTTACTGGCGAAAGTATTAGTATTTAGTACTGGTTAACCGCTTAGAAGGTCTAAGCCTACCCAGGAAAAGTGTAATTAGGTTAACCGGCCGTCCCGACATGACCTTAGCTGTTACTCATGGACGTGAAGCAATAATACAACATCGACAACCAACAAACCGTGCCTCTTGTATCATGAAGAATAAATGTATAAAGACAAGTCAAAATATTCGTGTTTATTGGGTGTCATGATCCTATCATGCAACAGCGAAACTGCTATTTCAGTAAAGAAAAGTTTGATAAATCAAACACCAAATCAACAATAATAGATATACTAGCCAAAACTTCTATCCGGCCACTTACATTTATCCACTTTCCTCAAACCCCCAAATAATCATTAATGTTCTATTTACATCCCCAAATAGGTATATGCGTCAGTCAACACAGTACAAAATTCTTAACATTACATCCAGAATGCGCCGATGAACAGTGTATACCATGCTCCTCTCGAATTATTAGTGAGATGACGCCATCGATCAGTTGACACATCAACTACATTTGTATTGAAATACCAAATGTTGTGTTTAGTATCTACACAGAATGACGTCTCGATGATTTTACTTAGGCATCAATATGAACTCTTAGTTGCAGTGGTAACAGATGATTTGTCATTTGTTCCTGAGCATGACAAACAGTGTATGCCATGCTCCGCCAGTTTTTCAATGACATTACAAACTGAAGTTCTTAAAACAAAAAACATAAGATTTTCTCAACAAAAAATTATCCTCAAGTCAGCTAATGCCATGTTACTTGTCATGACCTCAGTTTGTCATCTTGATGGGTGAACAAGTAGCCTTCGTTTGCAGATGAAGACAGTTGTGTAAATTAGGTTTATTTATAGTCAGCGGCAAGCGTAAATATTGACCGACGAAACTTTTGACCGTCAATCCTATTCTGCTCTATTTAATAACCTTACAAGGTCGTTTGGGCACCACAGATGACTTCGAAACAATCCCTTTCCACCTTGTCCTGTTTTCAGCTACCCTAGCTGAGCTGACAAAAGCCATCCCTGTCCACTCCTTAATATTGTCTTCCCACCTCGTCTTCTGTCAATCTCTTCTTCGTTTTCCTTTCACTTTGACCCGTAGAATCGTCATTGCTAAACGAGATGACCTTGAGACGTTGCCAAACTATCTCAGTTTCCGTTTCTTGACCAGCGTCAGGAGTTCATCATATTCTCCATTGGCTGCCTTCTACGAAATGTTCAGTAACCTTAGGAAGCATATCATCTCAAATGTCTGTGTTCTTTTTTCTAACTGTGCCGTGAAGATCCACGATTCACAGGCATACAGAAATATGGAACACTCTCTGAATTCGTTATAATTCTCACTTTGATCTTGCACAAAATAAAACAGGCCCCAGCTTGACGTTGTTGATGTAATAACGCTCAGTTTCTTCCTTGTACTTTCTACATTTAGCCATATAATCAGATTTTCTTTCCATTTGATTAAATGTCTTTCGAACAAATGAGGAAAATTGGCATGTTATGGTTTCTGGTTAGTGCAATGTCAGAGGACTGAAAGTTTCTTAAAAACGAATGTTTAGAAAGTCGGTTTATTTTGCTTTTCATTGGAAAGCTTGGAAAAGAAAAGAAAATATTTTTCTGTTAACTGGTCTGCCTCATAGGATGTCTTATGAGAGTGTATCACTTTTTTGTCATGTCAGCTAAGTGAATGGGGCCCTTTTAGGAGAAATGCTCAATCATTTCATTGTTGCCTCCCTTCTCAATGGGGTCAACTCTTACAAGGAAAAGAATAATAAGCAGGGTGTTATGTTAAGTGGAGTTGGTGAGCCTTGTCTTGAACAAGCTGTGAGGTACCACTGTCCGATATTTTGTGTGTTAGATTTTAAGAAGGTAATAACTAAAGTGTTTCAAAGACAGGTATGGCTTTACGACAGAGGTAATTATGATGCACTTCGACAGGAAATTTCTGACTTCGATTGGCAATCACTCAAAAATGAAGATATTGACACTTACACAAAAAATGTTACAGATTATATCATTAACACCTCCAAGAAGCACATTCCAAATAAAATTGTTAAGGTAAGAAAGTCTGACCCTCAATGGCTAAACAGTAAAATAAAGAGAATGATGCGGAAAAGAAAAAGATTATATGATAAGTATAAACGAACAAATAATGCCACTGACCATACCAATTACAAAACGCTTAGAAATAAAGTTACAAACGAAATAAGACAATCTAAAAAACTTATTAATGAAAAATTAGCCAATAAACTGCAGAATAGTGACCTGCGTCCTAAAGACTACTGGAAAACGTTAAAACATTTCATTAACAATGAGCAATCTTTCTCTATACCACCTCTTATAGCTGACGGATTTGTTATTGAAGAAGATGTGGAAAAGGCAACTGCGTTAAACGACTACTTTACAGAGCAAACAGTCCTTGATGACACACATGCTTCTCTTCCTGTAACTCCATTTGCTGAATTACATTCCCTGAGTTCTATTGCCATTACCCCGGATGAAGTACAATCAACCCTTCAGTCTTTAGCTATTGGCAAAGCAGCTGGGCCAGACTCTATCAGCAATAGGCTTTTAAAAGAACTAGCAATTCCGCTCTCCGCACCATTATGTGATTTGTTTAATTTCTCCCTTCAGTCAGGCAAAGTCCCCTCCACTTGGAAAGAAGCAAATGTATCGCCCATTCACAAAAAGGATGACCCTTCAGTTATCTTAAATTATCGCCCCATTTCTCTTTTAAATACTATAGGTAAAATCATGGAAAAGATTGTACATAAGCATGTTTTTAACTTCTGTAAAGACAATAGTATTATAACTGCATTGCAATCGGGCTTTGTTCCAGGGGACTCCACTGTTGACCAACTTGTGGATCTATACAATACTTTTTGTAAAGCTCTTGATGAAGGTAAAGAAGTGCGTGCTGTTTTTTGCGACATAAGTAAAGCGTTTGATAGAGTCTGGCACAGAGGTTTACTTTACAAGCTTAGACGCATAGGCATTTCTGGTTCTCTCCTCTCTTGGTTTGCAAATTATCTTAAAGATAGAAGGCAACGTGTTGTCCTACCGGGAGCGTCCTCTAACTGGTCTTTTATAAATGCTGGAGTTCCTCAAGGTTCTATTCTTGGTCCTCTTCTCTTTCTTATCTACATCAATGACATTGTTGAGAATATAAACTCATCTATCAGGCTTTTTGCCGATGATACTAGTCTGTATATTATCGTAGATGATCCAACAGATGCAGCTATGACTCTAAACTCTGATCTCTTAAAAATCCATAGATGGGCAGCTGATTGGCTAGTTTCGTTTAATCCTTCTAAGTCAGAGTCACTTATCTTTTCTAGAAAAGTCAATAAACCTTATCACCCGCCTTTATTTATGAATTACCAACAAGTTAATGAAGTGTCTTCTCATAAACACCTAGGTCTGTACCTTTCTAACAACTGTTCCTGGCATGAACATATTGACTATATTAAAGCTAAAGCGTGGCAACGTATTAACACCATGAGGCGACTAAAATTTGTACTGGATCGTACATCTTTGCAAATAATATACTTTTCTTTTATAAGGCCATTGTTGGAGTATGCTGATATTGTGTGGAACAACTGCACACAGTATGAATCATATCAACTTGAACAAATTCAATATGAAGCTGCACGCATTGTTACGGGTGCGACAAGACTTGTTTCTATTAATTCTCTACTAACTGAAACAGGTTGGGAAACCCTTTCTTCTAGAAGGAAAAATCATAAGCTTGTAATGTTTTATAAAATGCAAAATAACTTATGTCCTGTTTACTTGTCTTCACTTGTACCTAGAACCGTTGGATCATCTGTTAGTTATAACTTACGCAATGCTGGTGATATTCAAACTGTCAATACTAATACTCAGCTTTATTACTCTTCTTTTTTACCTTCAGTTATTAGGGATTGGAATGACCTTCCTGAAGAAATTCAAAATGTAACTAGTATAGCTGCCTTCAAATACAACCTTAAACTTATGAGTAACATTATTTCACCCCCCTCGTATTATTCATCCGGAAATCGCACTTGCCAGATTTATCACACACGGATACGAACAAATTGTAGTTCCCTCAACCAGCATTTATTCTCTAAGCATATCATTCTAGATCCACTTTGTGCATGTGGTGAAGTAGAAGACTCCCGTCATTTTTTGCTTGAGTGTAACCTATACCAAAATATTCGAAATGACATGCTTGCTGCTGTTTCAAGGATTTGTTTACCTACACTCAACTCATTGTTGTATGGAAGTACAGCCGTTTCTGTAAATGACAACATTATGATTTTTAAAGCTGTTCAAACCTTTATACACAAATCTAAGCGATTTCATCAGTAAATCTTTCTGAATTCTAAACTAAGCATTCATCTTAACGTATTGTTTTACTGCCTTTTACCTAATAAATGTATTTGTTGTTGCTTCCGAAAGCATAGCTATACCTCGTTTTTTTATATGAATATCATAAGATAATAATGGAATTTTCCTCCTTTCCCCGTGGAGGCTACTATAGATATCTACATTGTTTCTCTTTACCCTTTAGGTTTTTGTGCTTAGCTTCTCTCTTTCTTTCTGTTCATACTAATTTTTGTTTATGTTTTTTTCTTTTTCTTTTCTTCTACAGTTTAATGTATTCCTATGCAATTATCCGACCAATGTTAGAAGTAATCTCTGTTAATCATGGGTCTGAAATTTGCAGTGTAAATATTCTGGGAGACAGATTTAAAAAAGTCAATACGACTTTCTTCTGAATCCCTTTTGTATGAATAGTTTATTTCCATGAACTGTATTTGTATGTATCTGTATTATTTGTACAAATAAATAAAGTTTAAACTAAAATCAGTAAGGGATATTAAGATATTTAAAATAGCAGAAGTAAGGAAAATAAAGAGATGTATATTAAACTGTTATAATTCATAAAACAAATATTCATAGAGACCTCCAATATGAATATTGAAACGATTATGCTTGTCACGTGACCTAGAGTAAATTGGAAGTAGACAAGGGGTCGACATCAAAATTTCGCATGAATCCAGCACAGCAATGACTAATAATTTTTATGCAAACTTTATTAAGACAGACGTGTAATACCTCAGTTAACAAGATACAGATACATTTTTCATGCGCTTATTCCATGGGAGAAAATGATAGGCGTAAAAGATACTATTGTGTGGTGAATGGTTTCACATAGTGTGCCATTTGTGACGGCCCTACGCCTTAAATAACGCAATAAAGCCTACTAAAGTGGGTGTTTTCAGTTTAGAAAATTATGAAGAATTTTATTATTCATAGAATATGAGGCTTCAAAAGAATTTTTTTTCGCCGATGCGAAATTGAAGTGTAGACCTCATAGTCCTTTATGTGCTGCTCTAGTTCCCATGTCCTACTGGACTGTTTCTGTTTTAGTTGAATATTGTTACTTGGATAGTACAACGATAAACTAACCCAGCCATTATTATCAATTTTTGTACTCGCTCCTATGTCATCATATCCCCTACTTTTTGTGAGCAGTATATCTTACCGTGCAGCATGTTGCACTTCACCATGATAGGTTGTAGTTTTTTAACGGTTACAGTTGTAGTATGTAAAACGGTTACGACAGCAAACACTAAAGTATGCACTGCAAGTGACCAAGGTCAGTTTGAATACCTAATGCGGGCAAAACTAATTTAGTAAGAAAGTAACAAATAATGCCTTCTGTCTCTATGTAAATGATGCATTTTGTCTGTTCTAAATGCAATAGGTGCAAAAACATATTTTGAGCCGCGACACGAGAAAACCAACAATGTGGTTGTGCACCCAGCGCAGACTCAGATCAGCCTGGGCATCCGCCCAGTCTGTTCAGAGTCTTGGCTGTCCGCATGGAGGTAGCTTAGATCTTTAACTACACTTAAAGCGTACTGCAAAGACCCTAATCAGACTGGGCAGATGCGCAGGCTGAATTATGTCGACGTAATCCCTAATAAAACATTCAGAAAACGAAGCCTTGTCAGCATTTTCTGTCTTGATTTGTCCTTAGGAAAGAACTCATTAATATCAATAGTTTTAAACAGGTCTATTATTCTTGAGCTATTATAGGTCTCAGAAAGTATTTACGAGGTTTAACAGGCTCATTTATTCTTAACAAGTAGAATTCCAAATTATTGACTGGTCTAGCAGTGTCGCACAGAAGGTGTGTTAGATGAATTAAAGTCTTCATTAAAGTTGACAGGATCTTAAGACGTTATTATATTTCTAAATTAGGAGTACTTTCACTTCTGAAAAATAGTGACGATGTCTTTAATAGGAACAGTCACAATCGCGTACATGTACCATATTTTGGTTTCTTTCAGTTTATTTTGAAATTAATTCTTACACGATCAAAGGTGGAAAGTCTGTCAGTTTGTTTGTAAGTTTAATCGTATTTTATTGCAATAATCATAAGCAATTGGGTTTGGCCACAAGTTCTCATAGCACGATTAGTTCTGAAAGGAGATCAACTCTTAAAGGAAACAAATTGCTCCCTTTTGAAGCATTTTTAAGGGCTTCGTTGTCAAAAGAGCAAAGAAAAAGTCTCAAAGAGCTGCTTCCTTGTGTAAAATGTACCCTTTCACCTGTTAAACTTTAATCTTCTCCTGTAATAGTTGTAATAAGTATCCTGTCGTGGCATCGAGAAGAAAAAGACTTGAAATGAAAGGCTTTCAGCTTCAGATTACTATGTGGCTCCATTAGCCTTATCTAATGGACAATTACCGTCTCCAGTTATCGCCGTGAATGCCTATATTTTCTTAGTAAATAGATTATCAATCGGAATAACCTTGAATTTACTTACACATGTACTATCTCTTATCAACAGCGTGCTTTCTTCCGAAAACTCAGTCTTGAGAAAAAATGTTCTTATTTCAAATTAGTACATGTATACTGCTTCTTTGTGCACATGCGCTAGTTTTAGACTCAAACTGGTACAAGTCTAGCGCTAGTTTCTACCGTTCCGTTTCAGCATGAGCGGAACAATAGAGACTAGCGCATGCGTACTGTGAGCGTAGCAGAACTGACGCATGCGCAGCAGTCTACTTTTTTGGAGCATCTATACACCCCTAGGGAGATCACTCTGACATGAAAGTTTCATCGTCCCTTCGCATGAAGAGATTCTCTGAAAGAAAAACAACGAAGGCTTGCAGATTGCAGTCATATCAATTTCTAAGCATGGCATCAAATTTTCGAACCGAGAAAAAAAAATCAACTGAAACAGTATTTTCCATATTTACATAAGTCGCGTGACTCGCGCCAGAACAAATTAATACATGTATTTTAAAATGTTGGCGACTGCATACAAACAAGATGTTACATAACAATGCATTCAGAGTGCTGCATTATTACGTATAAACCTCTCTATCTGTAACAGTTACAAGTCTTCATATCAAATTTATGGCATATGCCTGACTTCATTGGTGGTTATAACACCAATATCCTTTTAGCGGATTGATCCCTACATCTACTGATACTCAAATGCAATAATAGTAGTTTGTTTTAAGACTTTATTAGCAATAATCACGTGAAGGTACTGTCTGTATGTCATCAATAATCATATTAAAAGCCCAAGACTGAGTAACCGAAGGATACCTGGCACGGAAAAGAAACCTTAGGGCATGTCCAAACATCTCTCTAGCTATCCGTGCATTCTGTTCGGAGTATCTTTTGCCATAGCTGATAATTTCTGAATCCGGGACAATATTCTGAACAGTCAGTCTAGGTAACTACCCAGCAGGCCCACAACGTTAATTCAACAATATTTACACTTGCCACTGACTTCATTAGAGCAACTGGCTTCATACACCGATGAAGGCCAATTGATCATGTGACGTTGTCGACAAGCGACGTCTTATGTAAACAAGCGTCTTGATTGGTTCTTGTAACGTTCGATTGACGCCACGTCAGGGCGACGGCTGTTTAGCGTTATGACCCAACACGTCGTTACTAACTTTTCTTCGATCCATATTATATTAAATTACTAAATTACCACGAAAACTGCACAGAGAGGTTAACAAATAAAGTGTAAATAGAAGAATAAAAATTTGATTTTTCAGCGTTCATCGTGTGAAGAAGCCAGTGGTCGTCGCTAAAATTCTACAATGGAATTTAAGCTCCGCCCACTGGCTTCATCACACCATGAACGCTGAAAAATCAAATATCAATTCTTAATTGAATCAACCTTGATTCGACGTCATTACGTTGAATCAAGATTGATTCACTGTTGATTTAACGTTGTGTGCCCACTGTTGCAATGTGATAAGATACCTATTCTAACTTGGCGACTTGGCTGACAAGAGTAGTTATATGAACTTTACTTGAATAAGAATTAAAGTGGCTGACTAAGTCGGTCTGAAAATAGAGTTCCACTTAAGTCGATGCAGTATTGCAACATTTCAGTACAGCATGCGAACAGATGCAGTGAAACCGAATCTACTATTTTCATTTCTGTGATGCGTTCCTTGCTTCCAGAGGAGCTTCCTTCAGAAATTATTTCTTTTCAAACTATAAATGAGGAGAGTTAGGTCGCATGATCTGAGAATGTTCATAACCTTTGTACAATACACGTTTATATATGCTGGTGCCAGACCTCAGAGCTAAAGGCTTGCTGATTGATTGTGGCGGTTGCCTACCTTCGAATTAGCCTGGCATTCAGCCCATGTATTTAGGTCCTGGCTTTATGTATGGAAAGGTACATAACCGGTACAATGCTATCATCAAGATGTTTTATTACTTGCCCATCGGATACATGTATGCAATAGAAGATAACGTAATAAATGATAACCATTGAT
Source organism: Ctena decussata (assembly GCA_963989385.1). Taxonomy (NCBI): domain Eukaryota; kingdom Metazoa; phylum Mollusca; class Bivalvia; order Lucinida; family Lucinidae; genus Ctena; species Ctena decussata. Next base: position 69,759,122 of record OZ022507.1, read on the forward strand.
GGCTTCTCATATGATAATGATTGGTTTGTTTCTATTGAATAATGCATGACCCTTGTTTATTTATGCTTTTTTCCTGGTTGTAAATATTTGAGAAGCATTTAACCTAATTGTTAATGTTGATTGTATTAATTGGCTTTACCAGACTGTTCAAATCAATTCAGATGTACTCACTATCTGCTGATGATCTACAAAACCAGGACTAGTTCAAACTTACGTTTCCACATTCGTATGGAGCAAAACCCAACCTCGGCCAAAATATGCTAACAATGTACACTGTTATAATACAGTGCAGTCAACAAAAGCAATGCTATACACTTCAGAAGTATCCTGCATTTCCTGTGCAACTAAATACATAAAATGGAGTTACGTGTAAACACGAAAAGCCTTTAAGAAATATGCACAGTTACATGTTTCTCTGCTATTGTTTTCAAAGGAAGCTACTTTAATGACTTCTTATTTGCCTCTTTCTCCCGGTTCTGTCGAAAAGGGTCAACTCTTAAAGGAACGAATTTGCTCCTCTCTCTCTTTCCTTTCTCTTGCTCCTCTTTCTCTTAAAGGTATACTCCCTCGTATTTCATTATGAAATAACCACAAAAGAATTAAACGGATTAATTGTATGCAACACAATTAAGAGTTGTGCAAAAAATCTTCATCCGCAAAAAGTCTTTGGTACAGAGGCAGAGACGATATATCATTGCGAACCCTTCTTGAATATTCATGAACATTTTTTTGTCATAAATTGATTGACTCCCACATGGGAATATTCAATTCAATTTATTTACTCTCAATCCATTACACAATGGCAACATGAGGAACAGTGAAAAATACAGTATAATACGAGGCATAGGATACATACTACAGAGAACATAATACAACCTCTAAGGTATTAATTCATAGCACAAACATTTTTACTTAACTGCCATTAGGCACACAAGACCGAATCAACCCTGACTCAACGTTGATTCAACGTCTAAACGTTGAACCAACGTTGACTCAATATCTTGTGCCCAATAAGTAGCTTATGCATTATTGAAATTCGAGTCATCAGAACAAACATGAGGCAAGTTGCACGAAAAGGCATCGGAAATATTTGAACAGTGAGGGCTTATGCCAGCCTGCTCATCTGCAGTCTGCCAAGTGCACCCCCTGTCCACACTAATATTTCCAGGACAACGGGAAACCTAGGAAAAAAAAGAAAAGAAAGAGATAGACGGCGACTTCTCTGATCGGCCCATGCCAGTGCAAGGCCGATCAGAGAAGTCGCCTCTGTTTCCCGAAGACCCCCACCCGTACAACGTCACCCATTTTCAAATATTGGGAGGGAAAGAACGTACATTTCCTACGTTTCTACGCACACACACCTAAATATGAAAATCTTGCAGAATACGTTTTGAAGAATATCAGACACTTTCAATAATAACCTTGATAAAAAGACATAATTTTCTTAACTCACTTGGATTACTAATATTAAGGACTGAACAAAATTTGAGCGCATTAGGTCTACGAAAATAGCGATAATCAATATACTGCCTTCTAACATTATTGAGTTTTTCACAAACCAACAGATAATGGTACTCATCACCGATGTCTGAATTGCATAAATGACATTTTCTATTTTCCCTGGGTATCCGTCTCCATCTCCCGACTTCAACAGGCAGTCTGTGATTTCTCGTGCGGAATCTAATTAAAAACTCTTGAAATTTAGCGGGAGCCTTTGTAAGATATTTTTCGAATTCGAATTTTGATTTAAACATTCTGTATATGAAACACGAAGAATTTGTTTCAATTTCGTTTTTCCATTCATTTAAATATAAATCTGTTAACTTTTGTTTCGTCGACTTTATCAGCCAGTTTCTATTTGGGAACGTATGTGTATCCCAAAAACCACTAAACCCACATGAAATTAAAATATTTCTCACGTTTTCAAACCATTGAAAATACTGACTATTCGAATTTTCGAAATAAGACTTAGCTATTAGATACAATTTTGACGACAAATTATTTGTAATAGGACAGATCAGTTTAGACCAAAATGAAATGATTCTACATTGTATATCTACTTTTAATGGCAAAACACCAGTCTCGCCAAGTACAATACATGTCGGTGTAGATTTCTTTAAATTCAAAACTAGTTTTAAAAATTTTAGCTGGACTTGTTCAAGAATATCAATATTTCCGTACCCCCATATCTCACACCCGTACAAAAGTATTGGTTTTATAGTTTTCTCAAACATTTCTATTTGAATATCAGTAGGTAATAAAAGCGACCTTGCTTTCTTCAATAGACTATAGACTGCACGAGTCGCTTGATTGGCGATATACTTTTTAGCTGAGAGAAAAGATCCGCTTCTTCCAAACAAAATACCTAGGTATTTATAATCGGAAACAATTTCTATATCGTCATCGCCTATTTTGAAAATATGATTTGGCCTTCTGCCTTTAGAAAATATTAGAACTTTTGTTTTGCTCTTGTTAATTGAAAGTTTCCACATTTGACAATATAAATTATATACATTTAACGCGTTTTGCAAATCATGTGCTGATTCTGCTAATATGACGGTATCGTCAGCATATAAAAGAACAAACAGTTTAAGAAATACGTATGCATCGTTTATCACATTCTCACTAGCACAACTAACTCCATTTACAATACCACTTTGACAAAAGAAATTCTCAAGATCATTTAAATATATCGCAAATAACATAGGGGACAGATTTTCCCCCTGTCTGACCCCAATGTTGCATGGAAACGTAGAAGAGCTTTCACCGTTGACAGTAACATAAGACTTTATACTTTTGTACATGTTCTTAATAAGAGTATAACATTTACCATTTATGTTAAATAAATGCATTTTGTAAAATAATCCGTCTCTCCACACGGTGTCAAACGCGCGTTTCAGGTCTATAAAACCACAAAATAATTTTTTCCTCTTATAGTTCAACAAATTTAATAAAATATGGAGAGCAAAAATGTGATCTGTTGTAGAAAATCCCTTTCTAAATCCCGCTTGACACTGGCTTATTTTTTCATATTTTTCCGAATATGTCTGGAGCCTATTATTAATTATGCAAGTGAATAATTTTCCCGTGCAACTGAGAAGCGTTATTGGTCTATAATTTACTGGGTCAGTTACATCACCTTTTTGCTTATAAATTGGAATAATATTACCAACCGACCAGTCTGCTGGGATTATTCCAGTATTAAATACTATATTAAATAGTTTTATCATGATTTCACGCATGGCTGGTAATCTATATGTTGATTTTATATGTTCATTTAAAATCATGTCTGGGCCACTAGACTTATTGTTTTTCAATTTCAAAATAGCCTTTTCAATTTCCGACCAGAGAATGGGTCCATTTATTTCTTCATTTAACTGTGTAGTATCCATACGAGCATTATTAAAGTGCATTTCATTTATATTTTCGTCGACAGGAATATCGTTTTCTGTTTTATAATATGCATAACAAGTTTCTGCAGAAACACCGGTTGACGTTTTTTTGTTTCCATTTAAAAATTTCCAAAATTTACGGGGATCCGATTTTTTTATTTTACGAAATTGTTTGATTTTTGAAAGTTTATATAGGTTTTGCTCCGTCGTAAGAGTCTTTTTATACTGTTTACTACTCAGTTTCAGTCTCTGTCTGTTTTCGTTTGACTGGCGCAGTTTATATAGAAATTTAGCATTATGAAATTTTTTTCTAGCTACTCTACATTTACCATTGAACCAGTTTGGGGGCTTATTTTAGTTTTCGGTAGATTTAAAATTAATTGTGCCGAAGGTGTTATGAGCGTTTATCTGAAAACTATCTGCAACCGACTTCGCCATATGGTCAACATCAGTCTGGGAAATAGTTTGTTTTGTTTCAATATCATTAATAAGGTTTAAAATATCCCCAAGTTGATGTTCCTCTAAGTTATTTATAAAAAGTCCCTCTTTTTCGCTATCCCACAGTCTAACTTTCTCGACACATTTTGGAGTACTAACTAGGTTTTTTATATTATAAGAGATACCAAGTGTAAGAGAAACTGCGCAATGGGCATCTGATAATAAATTGCAAAAATCGTGAACATGAAGGCTATTTACATACTGTATCATACATGAAGATAACAAAAAATAGTCAATACTGCTGACATTTTTACATGTAGGTTTTTCATGACTATAAATAAATAAAAAGGCATTTCTGCAAGCACGCTTTGCATTTTATGAATAGTGGAGTAAATAACCTTACAATAGCATTAATCTCTAATCCGTGCACGTGAGATCTTTTCAGCCAATAACTGTCCGATGTTGATTAAAGAAAGGGTTTAAAATTATTCATGATATAACTTTTCCCTGAGTAACCATAATTACTGGGCGTATCCAGTATTCGTTTTTGGCGGGAATGACGACCCGCTATTCCCGCGTTTTTATATATTTTCTTAAATTCTCCTACTTCCAGTGATCGGCACAAATTATAAATTTGGTAGATAAAAGTACTGTTACTATAAATCATTTTTATGTCTTTGATACGATTTTTCGTGAGAAATTTGAAATTTAATAGAAACATATCAGGGCGTATATCTTTAAGACTTGACCCCATTTAGAAGGGAAAGGGGAAATGAAATGTTACTTTCCCTGCCTGGAAGTGTATCCATAAAACGTTTATCACACAGCTCATCAATGACACCGACAGAAGCCGAAATTTGAAACTTGTTTTACATTTTTGTCTTCTTTCGGTTCGTTTTAGATATGAGCCGCGACACGTGAAAACCAACAAAGTGGTTGTGCGTCCAGCGCAGACTCAGATCAGCCTGGGCATCCGCCCAGTCTGATCAGAGTCTTCGCTGTCCGCATGGAGGTAGCCTTCGACCCTTAGCTTCCCTGTAAGGGCTTAGCGAAGTGTCTGAGCGGACTAGGCGGATGCATAGGCTGATCTGAGTCTGCGCTGGGAGCACAACCACTTTGTTGGTTTTCTCGTGTCGTGGCTCATATGACGATTAAACGCAGCAACCGGCAAGACTACAAAAACCCTTGCTGACTGGCTAATTATATTCTTAAGATCTTGCTTGTTAAACTCTATTTGAGCCGCGACGTGAGAAAACCAACAATGTGGTTGTGCGCCCAGCGCAGACTCAGATCAGCCTGGGCATCCACCCAGTCTGATCAGACTCTTTGCTAAGCACTTAATGGGTAGCTAAGGGTCTAAGCTACCTCCATGCGGACAGCGAAGACTCTGATCAGACTGGACGGATGCCCAGGCTGATCTGAGTCTGCGCTGGGCGCACAACCACATTGTTGGTTTTCTCGTGTCGCGGCTCATTTGTTACTTTGTTTTTCAATGACAAAGCCATTATGGAACTATTTTATGTTGAACTATCAGCAATTATAATTGCAGGAAGGAATTTCCCTAAACTCTACAATTACAAAATGACAAACATCACACAATGAGAATTCTTGTCGTTAATTGTAAAATGCGACGCGCTAATTCAAGTTTCAAGTACTGCTTAGTGGATTTGAAAGTACTCGTGCCCAGTTTGTTTTATAATCGCTAAATACCAATGCAGATTCTCAAGAAGAGTCACGGCCACAAGTTATGACACTGAGAGTAAGAGAGTAAGAGTAAACAAGCAAAAAAATGACATATACAGTAAATACAAATAGTGGTCAGTAGTAAAAATTACTAAGGGGCCTGAATCGACTTTAATATCGCAGATCCTGCATTCAGTGTTTAGATATGTTTTTTGGAATAGTCGTCGTATTTAAAGATTATACGTAAGGCCGAATAGCTTTCTTCTTCGAAGAAAATGCTAGTGATTTGACTGAAAGAGATACGGGCCACGGACACTTGACTTTGCTTTCCTTGATGGATGGATTATGTTTTCCATGGCAACACTTACCGAATTTCCCTTATCATGGACTAATGGACTATCGGTACTGTTGTTCACTACTTTGTAATGAGATGATAAAAGACCGATGGCAATGAAATTAGGTCAGTAAATTGAGTTTCGGGAACAAGCTGCTCACTCGGTTAGCCATATGTTCTCTGTATCTTGATTATTTGTAATCTTAGTTGTTTCCAACTATGGTTTGAGGGCTGGATTTGGATTTTGATTGTTTCAGTTCCTGGTCTTTGCATACTTTTTACTTCTGTAGTATTTTACAAATAGGGATAAAATACGGCTTACCCAGACCAGAGGCAAGTATTAGAACATCTGGGCTACTGTCTTGTTATCCTGGTATCTAAATCATATTTCGACAATTTATGACCATTACAAAGACTACAATGTATTCTCTGGAAACTATCTCTCAATAGGATATGAATAGTCCATAACCTCGGAAATACGCTTTGGGAAACCATATTATATATAATTTTGGCTCTCTGGAGGGTTTGTCTAACCTTTCTTCACCTGACGTTACGTCGTTTTGATGGATGATGGTCTAAGTTTATTGAAGTTACGTCACGGCGGTAGACATTTGAATTTCTCAAAATCTGATGTTGGCGTTGCCGTCAATCAGAGAGAGTAAGAGAATACTTCCTAGTGTTAAAACAACTATTCTTAGGTCCTAAGCTTCAAGTCGACCTGCGTCAAGTAGAACAAATTGACCTAAAATGACAACATCATCCATCAGTCTCTTCTAATTACACCATCCATCACTATCTCTTTCACTGAAAAAACTGAAGCCTTCGATACCGATTCGATTCTTACAGAGATAGCTGTTCTAAATGTAACGGCTCTCTATATTTTCAGTTACAGTGTCTGTAACAAACTTTTGATTTTTAGCCTGACTATCGCAGCAGGCATACAGAAGCTCGGTAGCTCAGTGAGTTAAGCGCTGGCCCTCTGATCTAGCGGTCTCGGGTTCGAGCCTTGCTTGAAGCAGAAGTCTTTCCAACCGTAAACGGGGTTCCATTGCACATAAAGTTTCATTTTTACCCTCACATTGTCCTGACATGACTGACATACTGTTGAAAAGGCCGTAAAATCACAAGTCATCCATCCATCCATCCCAGCGGCATACAAGGTTGAAACAACATCAAATCAACGTTGATTCAACTCGTCCCGTTGAATCAACCTTGATCAATTGTTGTTTTAACCTTGTGTGCCACTGGGTATTCCCTTTGATTGCACCATAGACTGTGCACAGAATAGTGAATTTCGTGTTAGCCAATATGCTATCTATAATTGTACCATAGATTGTGCACAGAATAGTGAATTTCGTGTTCGCCAACATGCTATCTATGAATAAAATGCAATCATTCTACATTATAAGCATTGTTCCAGTAAAGGATACTGCTGTTAATATCATCAATAAAGCATGTCATAGGCCATAAACCTGAGACAGAGACTACAGGCTGACAGAGATAAGAGAAATTTACATTATAAGAGCATGCTGGGATGTTTAATTATTTGATATAAAAGAAAATTCAGTGCAAAAGGGTCTCGATTACTTCTGTATATATCTTTCTGTAATGTGTATGGTGTATATATATACAGAACTAAATAAGGATAACCGTACGCTCCATGAAGTAACAAGTAGTTAGACGGGTGACTTGCAATTTTACGTCCTTTTAACACTATTTCAGTCATATCAGGACGATGGACGGCTGATAATGAAAGGCTGTGTGCAATGGAACCCGTTCACTGTCGGAAAGATTTCCGTCCCCAGCGGGTCTCGAATCCGAGACCGCTAGATCAATAGACCAGCGCTTAAAGGCAATACACGCGGATAGCAAAACGAAAAACTATTTATCGAAGACGTCAGATAAGTTTAAAAAATGAAGCAATAACTTGGATAAACCGCAACGAAGCACCGCCTTGGATTTAGTTGGTTGGTTAGTTGTGGTTTGACGGCTCTTTGAGACAGTATTTCAGTTTGTATCGAGTCGGCTTCCTGAGAGAGGGAGAAAGGGAAGATGTAATAGGCGAGTAAAGAAGAAACGTCCAAACAACCCCCACCCGCACCTACTGCAAGCATAGTAGGCCTTTGTCCTACTGTTGTCTAAATTACATGTAGTAGGATGCTCCGGCATTGAAAGTCAATCAGCACCATCGCCAACACCGCTGCCTTGGAACAGCCTGTTTATATTACTAAAATTACTAGAGATGCAGGTTGGTGGACGGGCGCGGAAGCATAAAAAGATTTTACGGAGCATAATCCCCGCCCTAGCTACCCTCATGGTTCATATGACAAAAACAAAGTTTTGAAACACCCGACATGTGTTTGTATCAACTTCCGAAAATTGACTTGAAATTATTTTCTGCTTTTTAGCACACATACTTCAAATTTTATGAAAAAATCAGTTTTAGCTGGTCGCTGCCGAAAGGCTGAAAAGTAGGTTGGGTAATTGAATCATCTATGTCTACAAAAAAGGCCAAAGTCCTTCCGATTTAAAGTAAAAAAAAGATTCCACACTGTCAGAAGTTGTGATGTTTACTTAATTTTAAGTTCAATAAAACAGAATGGCCGAAAACTGAACTTACTTTTGGAGAGCGAAACTTTCACTAACTCCTCTTTCTTAAAATGGTCTAGTATTAGTCAAATGATAAGTTCTTTTTCCGAATTAGTATGAACATCTCTTCATGAGGCATACTTGTATTTATTATAAACTTTAAACGTTTTAAAACGTGGGTCAAGTTCCCGACGAAGCTGCAATAATTTATCGAAAAATAGGGAAATTTGCATTGATTCTGTCAGAGGTCCTTCGCCCTGTTCGTTTTTCCATCTGGAAAGTTTGGTTAACTAATCTGTCTGGACAGTAAATCCCCTTGTTACTGTAAAAATTCTAAAAATTGGAACACCTAAAATAATTAACATACTGCTTTCCTAAAATGTAACAGTTTAATTTTACAATTCAGTAATGCGTCTAAAAGATAAAAATAGCACGGCAAGCAGTGTAGGCCCTGACAGACTGCTCCTGTTCTGGGTCTCCACCGTTTGGTCCTACACTCTTTGCACACAACTCTTAAAGACCTATCTGTCCCATGACTTTAGTTTGTAACACGAGTAGACCTGACAGATAGATTTTCAGTTATGATAGCAAAGTCAATAAGGTGATTCAATTATAAGTTTTAAGGTTTGTCTCAGAACTAAAACTTGAAGTTCTAACCACGGTCAAAAAACTAGAACCGGTCCAGTTAACGGCATTGTTGTCATCGACTGAACAGGTTGCATTCCACCATTAATTTTCCATAGACGACAATGTTAACATCTGGTCATTTCATTACAAAACTGTACATACAAAGTTTTCCAAACCTGTCTTGCTTTAAAGTGTCATCATAGCCTATCAATTTGAGATGAAAACATCCACTGCCTTCCCATCTCAGTGAGCCGCTAAGCTAGGCTGAGTATGGCAACCACCGAATCGTAACAAAAAAAGAGCCTACTTTTTTCCTAGGGGATCAGTTACCAGAATCAACCCCATCTCCTTCTGGTAAAATATTTCTCAATTAAATATGCCTTTTTGTAACTATCATTTGTTGGTCTTTTTTATACTGCAAGAAATCTAACACGCATGATTGACAGATGACGTCATCTCTCTTACAATGTAAACCTAATGCTCTCCCCGAAATAGGCGGTGCAAGTCCTTATGAATATTTAGTGGACTGTACCCTAAACCAAACTAACTTTTTGCAATATGCCATAAACTGAACAGTTTGAATGTTAGTTTGATACATTTCCATTGTGATCTCCAAGTTTCGAATGAATCCGTAAAGAAATGTACCATTTAGGACAGTTTCACTATGTCGGCTGAGGTTTCCGTAGCGAAATGACTGAAACTGATGATTTTAAGGATTAATGAAAATTAATAATGATTTTGTTGCTATTCTTTTATATCTATGGAAACATTTATCTTTTCATAGGAGCCTTCATACTTCTCTTAATAATAAAAACAAGAAAATGTGGTTGAATCTGTTATACATAAGCATTTATTGGCAATTTTCTATATATACCCCCTCAATTTGGTTAAAATCTTGGTATTTGGAGGCTGTTTAAGACATAAATGCAGTAAAACTGGTTCAATAGTCCAAATCTGCACACCAAAAGAAGCAGAGAAACAAGGTTCATATGAATTTAAGGTAAATGTTTGGTTAAAATTATATTTTTCCTCACAAAATACTCATTTACATTCAAAAGTCTCCGAAAAGCGACGCTTTCTGTATTTCGTAGAGTCACATATATCATGTTTTTATGGGCTTTTAAATGTTTCCAAGTGTTCCAGATGCTTTTACTCTAACCGCGTAATGTGAAATTGGACTAATGTGAAATAATTTACCATCAAAACTTATAGTACAATAATATAGTAGCATCCCCCCCCCCCCCTGGATTTTATATGGAGAAAAATGTTGTTTTCATTTTTTGCTGATGATCCTAGGCCTAAAGCATCAAATCATCAATTACAACAACAATCTCACTATGGATAACACACAGTAGAATGTACTTTTAATGGTCAAAGGGACACATATCTCTAGATATGCATCTAAAGTGAAACCGAAAGTAAGAAACAAGGCCAAGGTCAATCTGACTTAATGCGCTTTAGGTTGCATTCCACCATTAATTTTCCATAGACGACAATGTTAACATCTGGTCATTTCATTACAAAACTGTACATACAAAGTTTTCCAAACCTGTCTTGCTTTAAAGTGTCATCATAGCCTATCAATTTGAGATGAAAACATCCACTGCCTTCCCATCTCAGTGAGCCGCTAAGCTAGGCTGAGTATGGCAACCACCGAATCGTAACAAAAAAGAGCCTACTTTTTTCCTAGGGGATCAGTTACCAGAATCAACCCCATCTCCTTCTGGTAAAATATTTCTCAATTAAATATGCCTTTTTGTAACTATCATTTGTTGGTCTTTTTTTATACTGCAAGAAATCTAACATGCATGATTGACAGATGACGTCATCTCTCTTACAATGTAAACCTAATGCTCTCCCCGAAATAGGCGGGGCAAGTCCTTATGAATATTTAGTGGACTGTACCCAACAAAGAGATCTGTATCAAGAAAATTTGCATGTGAAAAGCAGATAAGATATAGTAAGCAGTGTCTGAACAAGAACTATGCGATTAGAAGGAATTGTTGACACAAAACACACCTGATTAACTATGTTTTGAAGGATGTTACAAAACGACCTGGTTATCAGGTCGCTTGGTTTCTATGGCTGGTTTTCCTTTCGTACATGTAACAGCTCTGTTTCGTTTCCTCCGTTTGTGTATACATAGTTAACCAGGGGTGAAACATAAATGAGGAGAAACAGGTCCAGCTTAAATTCAATTTAAGGCAATAATTGAGACGCTCTGCTTGGACTTTATTGTTACACACTCGGCTGGGCGTAAGAAATTGATCTGTGAAAGATAAACCCCAAAATAGATCAAAGATAAAGTACTGTTGAAAATATTGTTTTCTTTTGCTGCAGTGGGTTGTTGCGGTCGGGCGATGATGCTGGGTAACTTTCAGTGCCGGGGGGTTCTATTTTTGCTCTTGCCAATATTTCCTCTTTACTTTCTCCCTGTCTCTGAGAGGTGGCTTGATATAGACTAAAATTCAGTCTCAAAGAGCCGTTTAACCCAAAACAACCAACCAGCCAACTTCTGTTGTTTATAAGACCGATGATCTTAACAAAGAAGGTGGGTACTCAGTTTAGTCGAGGACGGCAAAATTGTGTAAGGCATACTTCATACACTATCTCAAAGTGAGTCTGAGAAGTGGCTTCCATTTCGCTCACACCATCATAAGCACGCTCAAAATGCTCCTTTGAGAGTGTGAGACTATACACTTTGCTCTAGTATTTCTGTCGCAATACTTGAATAGTTTAATACTCTTTAATTTGCAGCAAAAAAAAAACAGGTGCATTTACATGTCAAATTGTTCTTTCGACTATCCGTTTATCGTGGAACAAGGATCGATCATTTCTGTAGTTCACAAAAGCGACAGTTCTTCCACAAAATTATAAATCGACCCAGCTAGAATGCGTCGACTTATTTTTAATACCAGACATCAAATGTATCATAAATCTAGAGCAGTGGGAAATACATAAGGAATTATTCCGTTATCTTAGGGTCATCTGTCTCTTACGATGGCAGTATTGACGGAAAGCAATATGTCGTCATGATAGGCGGCAAAACCAGTAGTATTTTACAATTAAATTAACCACGGAACTTTCTTTTATTGTATCAGGAGAGAAAAAGGTCTAATAACGGCTCGATCTTTTAAAACGTTCCCCACAATAGCAAACAGTCAATATGCTGATCAGAATGAGCACATTACATTGCATTGGGCCTACGACAACAATGTGATAAAAGTCCGAACTTTCAGTGCCGGGGCGTCCTACTAATTTGGACAAAAGTGAGCAAGGGCCAGCTGTGCTTGCAGTAGGTAGGAGTGGATGTTGTTCAGCCATTTTTCTCTCCCCTATCATTTCTTTTTTCATTCTCCCTTTCTCTGGGAGACGGCTCGATATAGACTGAAATACTGTCTGAAAGGGCCGTTATACCCAAAACAACCAACCAACCAACCATTGATTACATTAACTCCGTTGTAATTGTTAGTAAGTAATCCGAACATGCTTTAAACTCTGGCGAATGCAAACTTAGCATGTTTCTGTGCACACAATGTTCTCTTCAGGTCTGACTTATATATTTCTGGTTCATACACCACGGAATTAAATGACCTGAGACTAATCATTTGTTTGAGAATTGGAAGAATTTCAATTTGTAATGTCATTGAAAAATTGGTGGAGCATGGCATGCATTACCCCCATACATTGTTTACCATACTCTGGAACCAATGACGTCATATATCTGTTGCCGTAGCAACCATGATTTCATATTGATGTCTAAGTGACGTCATCGAGGTGTCGTTCTATCAAGGTAGTTAGCATATCGGTTGGTAATTCCATAGTTGCTATGGTTACATGGTTACAGGTCTATGGCGTCATCTCACTTATAATTCGAGAGGAGCACGGCATACATACATTGTATGCCGTGCTCCTCTCGAATTATAAGTGAGATGCTACCTGAAATCCTTACAATGGAAAAGTATGATTTTCATAAACCTATAATTCTTTCTCAAATAATTCAATTCTCTGTTGTATGTGTTTTTCATTCATACTACACGCGGTCTTTGATGGGTGGTGCTTTGTGAGCGTTGCCTTTCCTGGATATTTTCAGCTGTACTTTTCAAAAAGCATTATCGGTTCAGAGTTCAGAGTTGCGACAACAAAACTATTCATAAACTCAATGAATTTTCTTAAAAGTAATTTTCAAAATTGGCCTTTTTGTACAAAATATTGGCATTAATACATTCAGCTTCTTGACAGAACTGGTGAGAGTCAGTTTTTTTTCTTCATAAGTGAAACAAAACTAATATGATTATCCTTCTCTTTTATGTATGTATTGGCTTAAATGATAAGCAAAATTTAAAACGTCGTAATTGATACCGTAAAATCAATAAGGTATAGCCATGTAGTAAGTGAGAAAGAAAAGGTTTAATATTTAAAGAAATGTCATCAGGACCTTTTTACAAGAAAAGCAAACTTAGGGAACTCCAAAGGATATAATAGTGTAATAGACTCTGGCTTTCAAATTTCTTAAAAGACTAATTTTAAGTGAAAACCGTCAACTAATTTTGTTACAGTCGGCTGGAACGAAATTTTGGCGAATCAGGAATGACGCCAAACGACAACAAAAAGAAACCAGTATAACAGAAGCAATTGGTTGTGTGATTACAGATATATCTGAAATTGTAAATAAATTGAAATAAAGCAGAATCATACCATGAGAAACTTAAAAGCCAAAGAAGCCGATTAAGTACATCCCTAAGACTCTTTGTGTTGTACTTAATTGGTTTTATTTGACTTTTCTCTCAGCAGTACATTCCTAACCTAAAGTTTCATTAACATGGTAATAAAGGGACAATTTTGTAACGGTTGCAATTCAGACAGTAATTTTGTTGAATTATGCAATTACAAATGTCTTACAGCTCCCAAAGGTCATTTAATTAAGTTTAGTTATTGCACGGAAATTGCTTACAATGCCAATGCGACATCTTCAAATTATACAGTACATAGATTTTAGCAAGATCAGCATTCTAGTGCAAAATTCTACCGATAATTTATTTGGTTACTGACGTACCAAAATAATCAGAGTTGCGAGGGGTGATCATTAAATAATGGCAACACCTTTGTAGTTAAGTAAATTTTATACATAAATATGCATTTCTTATGTTAGACCAAAGAGTGGTGTCTTTTGAGCTTTCAAATTTATGTTTGAAAATGAAATTCTAATATGTTACCATGGCAACGTATGACGTTACGTTCATGCTGGGTATGGCATTTTTTTTTTTTTTTTTTTTGTGGGTTTTTTTCTTTTTTGTTTTGTTTGTTTGTTTGTTTGTTTTTTTGTTGTTGTTTTTTTCTCGGCGTTGTCGTTGTATGTTTTTTTGTTGTTGTTTTTTCTCGGCATTGTCGTTGTAAAAGGTGTTTGTATAATGTTTATTATGATATTTAAAAAGAAATTGAAAATTTATGAACATCTTCCCTTTTTATTAGGTTTTGGCATTACAAACACACATATAATGTCTTTTATAAAAAATTTCTGAAATCTGGTATGAATTATGAAGCATAAAATAGTTGTTTTAGGGCTTTGGACATTTTATTCCATAATGTTTAGTATTATGTTGAAGTTAGTTTATTGGTTGTCAAGTACAGGATAATTTTGGTCTTTTCTGCTACATAATTATACCAAGACTGTTTGTTCAAGTGCAATGACGTCACAATTTTGTCCCTAGAAAACCTTTCACCATTTGTATTTCTGTCTGGTTTGAGAGCTGGTCATATATTACTATAGTATATTTCTTTAGACTTGGCTCAAACCGTCACACCATCACAAACTCTTATACATTCTTTGTTGCTTATCAGCAGTATTTGTACATGGTAATTTGCAAAATTTCAGAGACTAAACCCTTATAGGTATAAGGAGGCATCGTTGTCTTGACAACGATATTCCTAAACTTCACTTCAGAACTTAGTTATATGTCATAATTATGCTTGCCTTTTTGGTATTATATAATTATCTAGAATACTGTTTTTCCATAGCTAATGAGATAAATGCTGGTTGCCATCATTTTAGGATCACCCCTCGTATTTTTATGAAATTGTCTTCAAACTTTAATGGCTTAATTAAATCAGGAACAAAAAATGTTACATGATTTGAAGGTCTAACTTTTAATTTCCCCTTATAGCCTATAGTCTGAAAATGGCCATTACATTCATTCTTTTCAATTTCAACTGAAGAAGATGGGAGAGAATGTGTAACCGATGGCATGTAAGCAGTCTTTGGCATTTAGAGTTTGGAATAGAAAAATCTGGTTATATCGAAAATGAATTAGTTGGTTGGTTTGTTAGTTGGTTGGTTGATTGGTTGGTTGGTTGGTTTAACGGCTCTTTGAGACAATATTACAGTCTATATCGAGCCGTCTATCAAAGAGGGAGAAAAAAATAAGAATATATAAAATAGATGAGTCTATAAAAATTCAAACTCAACCCATCACGCACCTGTTGCAAGCATTGCCGACCCTTGCTCTACTATTGAAACTGGAAAACAGCGTAGATCTATATAAGGATCCCTTATCTGGATCTGAATTCTTTGCCCTCTAGTCTTTGAATTCTCAATATGAAAAGGTTTGGTCGAAACGTATTTTTCTTTAATTTTGCAAGAGTAAATTGTATCAGTCTGCTTTTTGACGTTTTTATGATTAACCCACTTCATTATAAACGTTTCAGTCCTTACTTTATTACCTGTCTTGACTCCTTTAGCTTGTCTGTGGAGCAATCTGAGCGAACTCGGGTTTAACGACCAACCAACACGTAGCGCCGGAGAAACGGCTAGCCGAGAGCAACAACCAGACGTCAGGACGTTCACATGCATTCAGTTGTGTGATAAACATGCGAGACGAGTAATTGTAAGCCAACGTGCCTGACATAGAAGACATAGTCTAAAGGTTATAAGGCATAATCTGCCGTAGAATATATAGGGTAGAGTTGGGTAACTTCGGACAATAGGTAAATTCGGACATACCTTTGCAGACAGTAAAAATCCAGATGAGACGGCTCATAATGAGTCGCCTCGTCAGTGTTCATCCAAAGGCGGTACTTTCGTCGCGGTTGCATTTGTTTCATGTTCGGTGCTGTTTAATTTATTGTGTTCTCATTTTAACCATGCTATAATAAAAATAGAAAATAGGTAAACATAGTTGTTAAATGTTTTTCGTATAATTTGCTTAGTCTGTTGTAACCCTTCTGTTGGTCTAAATTATTTAGTTCAGTAAAGATAGCTGAGTTGCCACCTATTTGGGAAAGAGCTGCTGACTCGGCTTATCGCTTGTAATTTATTGTTTGTTGGGATGTCTTTGTCAATCTTTCCCTTTGATGTTGGGGATAGGGTTTGGGATCTGATTCAGTCAGTTCCTGAAGTAGTTACTCTTTAAATTTTCACTGTTTGCCCAGTTATTTTTGTTTTAATTCCAAACAATTGACATATAAAGGAAGCAATGCCACTGCCCGAATTTACCTGCTGTCCGAAGTTACCCTACTCTACCCTAACGGACTGGCTGTGGAACGAGATTATCGCATTTTGCGTTGTAAATGTGTCTTCTTTTCAGTGCCCCTTTGCTGACGTCGATCAAAAAATGCAATTTCACTAAAAAATAATATTAGCTTTCTATATTTTGAATCAACAATAAATGGTTTGTCTTCAGTGATGAGGAAAAGAAACCGCAGACAGAACCAGCTGTATGCTTTATAAAGATGCCGGTTAACTATAATTAGGCATTTAATTAGAGTTTCCATAAATACATATGTATGTCATAGTGTTATTTGATTAGTCGTCACGTTTTAACCTTTGTTATTACTGTATTCTTATGGACATCAAATGTCCGAATCTGTCATAATTGTTGACAATTAAGAAAATAATGAGCAAACTCGAATTGGATTTGGTTTTTTTATTCTCGAAATGTCTGTGAACTTCATATTATAAGAATTGGTGCAAATAAGGCAAGTTTTAATTGCAGAGCTGATTCCTAACAATTCATGTTTGAACTGGTTTAAGCACTGTTCCAAATCCCCACCCGCACCTCAGTAATTTATTACTAATCGTTCAAAGGCGCAGCATCTGTTGTGATTTAGTACTGTTGTCATTGTCGGCTTTCTTATGTATGGCTTTTTATACATTAGGGTCAAGTCAGGTAAATTCGGACAACAGGTAAATTCGAACACTAACATTGTTTCCTTTATATGTCATTTGTTTGGAATTAAAATAACTGGGCAAACAGTGTAAAGCTTGATGAGACGGCTCATGATGAGCCGTCTCATCTTGATTTTCACTGTTTGCAATGGTTTGTCCGAATTTACCCGCTGTCCGAAGTTACCCGACTTTTTTGTATATTATGTAGGATAGCCTCGCAGCTGTTTACTGATAAGAAACTTACCTCTTGTCTTTTCGCTCGTCTTGCCGTTCTTATTGTTTTCCTTACCCATTTGGTGTTGAGGGCAGAAATTAATTTTGTAGGTCCCTTGTCAATGTCTTCTCCTCTACTTCACTGACGGTTTTTAGCAGTGCTCCGAGACAGTTCTATTGAGGGGTTATAGCTTATGTTGTTTGTTTGTTTTTTGTTTTTTTATTGTTGGTGTTTTTTGTTTTTCTTGTTTGTTTGTTTTTTGTGTTGTTTTTATTTTTATGGGGGGGGGGGGGGGGGGGCGGGGGGGGGTAGAAATAAGAATATATAACCTGCACATTATATAATGAAAATCCCACCTTATCGGGAGCTCTAATAGTCATTCTAAAACACGAACAAGATGATTTTATTTCCTGGCTGAAAAGCAAGCAGGTATACCCTGGTCAGACTACTCTATCAGCGACAAGCTGTCTTGGTCCTCCATTTTAGCTGATAATGATAGGATATGAGGTTTTCGAAAAAAAAAAGACTCTAACAGCTATAGCAGTTATTATATGAGCCGCGACGCGAGAAAACCAACAAAGTGGTTGTGCGCCCAGCGCAGACTCAGATCAGCCTGGGCATCCGCCCAGTCTGATCAGAGTCTTCGCTGTCCGCATGGAGGTAGCTTAGATACTTAGCTACCCTTTAAGCGCTAGCTGAAGAGTCTGATCAAACGTGTCGGATGCCCAGGCTGATCTGAGTCTGCGCTGGGCGCACGACCACTTTGTTGGTTTTGTCGTTTCGCGGCTCATATAATCTCTATACAAAACTCATTCCAGTGGTTCAGGGGCTTATCGCGTGAGGTACGCATTACTTCAAGTCGCATGGCGTGTTACGAAACGTCTCAGTGCCCTTGGTTTGTAAAGTAACGTCAAATGAAATTCGACGTCATATCTATGAATTTAACTGACAGTATCCTTTGAATTGCAAATGACTTGTTTCAAAAAGGATGGGGCTAAGCTGTATTGTGTGTGTATTAAGAGGCCATGAAATCACACACAAAAATCCTGAAGATTGTTTGTTAGGACATCGAGAACGCACAGACAATTTGAAAGAAATGTCAGACATCAGATTTGTCTTGAAGTTTTAGCAATGGAAGATATTGAAAATCTGTTCAATTATCGCAAGGATATACGTCAAGCTTGACAGAGGAATGACAGTTATCGGTATGATAGTGAAAAGCTCTAGCTCTAATATTAGACGACAGACTAAATGTACTTGTATTTTAAAATTACATTCTATTAGACCGTTAATACGTTGCTGTGTAGCAGGAGCATCATGGACAGACTTGGTGCCAGGAGTGTCCAAATATGGATACGTTGCATTAAGCTTCCTTGGGCGTTATGAGAATGGGAACAATGAGAATGGGAACAGCGGGAGCTTTTCATATTTCAAAAGGATTTGGTCCATGTGTAAACTGAATTATATTGATATGATTTTGCAACTTTAAGTTCGTTTAGGACAGGATGGGGAAGTCGATTGTTCCATTTCCTGATCATTGCCTTCCCATCCACTTTGTTTATCAGATCTGGGGCCGTATTCATAAAACGACTTAAGTGGTTGCTATGCTGTTGCTAAGGCTAAATTTCTTTGAAGGAGATTCCCTAGAACTATGAAATTTGCTCTAGAGGAACAGTCTTTGTAAGACAAAGAATGTTCCTCCAGAGCAAATTTCATAGTTGTAGGGAATCTCCTCTATAGATATTTAGCCTTAGCAACCGCATAACAACCACTTAAATGGCTTTATGAATACAACCCCTGTTTTGGACACGTTTAGCACTAAAGATTCTGCGAAAAAAAAGATTATCCCTAACCACACCCACCCCCTCTCCTCACAAGGAAAGCCTTCCATTCCGTATTCAGCCGATAAGGATTTCAGTAATCATGGTAATAATCTTATACATAATTAAATGTTTCTTGATAATCTTCGTAGCTAATCGAATGCGAGTATTTTTACATACTGATAATTGGAGGAAATATTACAGCCACAACGTAAGTAGTTCAACAAGGTAGCCTCTATTTCTCCGTATCATATGAGCCGTGACATAAAACAAACACAGTGGCATGCGCGCTAGCGCAGACTCAGATCAACCTGGGCATTTACACAGTCTGATCTTTGCTTTGCGCTTAAAGGGGAGCTAAGGGTCGACGCTACCTCCATTGCGACAGTGAAGACTCTGATCAGACTGGGCGGATACCCAGGCTGATCTGAGTCCTCGCTGGGCGCAGTGCCACTTTGTTGGTTTTGTCTTGTCGCGATTCATATGCACTTTGACACAGATACAGGACGACATTCGGAAACGAAGCGCTTTTCATTGTAAGTTGTTGAGATACAAACCATGTTATGTGTCACTGAAAGAAAGAGTTAGAAAATAAGGCAAAAGGAAAATGCCAGAACACGGTGCTCATCCATTATTAGGTCGTAAATTCTAGGTTTATTGAAAGCCTTTGAACTAATGGCAATCCCTTTAGCCTGTTTAGCAATGTGTTAAAACAGGACTATAGAAAAGTCGGGTAAATTCGGACAGCGGCTAAATTCGGACATAGACATTGTTTCCTTTATGTGTCAGTTGTTTGGAATTTAAACAAAATTAACTGGGCAAACAGTGAAAATCCTGATGAGACGGCTCATTATGGGCCGTCTCATCTGGATTTTTACTGTTTGCAATGGTATGTCCGAATTTGCCCGCTATCCGAAGTTACCCGACTCCATTCTAGGTCAGCTAGCCTTAATAAAACGTATACTCAACGATGACGATTTTTCTTTTTCTGTATATCTTCATGTGACGACTCGGACGTTTTTGACCATTATATCGTTTTGTGCGGTGGTAAATTTAGAATTAAACATTACAAATAATCACAAGTTGCACTGTTTGTACTACCAGACTATTGTACCGCCCATGAAGATCCATATTAGCGCAAAGTAATAGAATCGGCACGAGTTTCTCACGACCATCGCTACCAAACTAAGCCAACCTTTGACCGACGGCTCTATCGATACTCCTTTAACGGATAGAAAACCAACTTTGATTTGGGGCTTATTAGGGCTCTTTTGAACAGTATTTCATGCATATCCAGGCATCTCTCTCCGGGAGAGGGAGATGAGACTAAAAGAATCAAAACAACCACATCCCAGACCTGCTGCAAGCATAGCCGGCACTTGTCCTTCTATTTTTTGAATCATTAGGACTCACTGGCACTGAAAGTTATACAGCACCATCGCCCGACCAGGCAGCCTCTAAAGAACTTTAAATACGTCTGTTTAAAAAATGCACATGGCTTGCCTTAGTGTTGTATATTGTCTTCGCGCTATGGCCAGATTTCAAACAATAGAAGGCTTGTTAATACTCGGTTCTTGTTTTTATAACAATGCACTCCTGTATGTTTTGAAAACCAATACACCCTATAAAACAGTGATAGGCTGCTTGTTATAACGCCAGACATCAGTTTTATATAAAATGAAATATCTTGAATAATGGCATTCATTGAAATTGATCCAATTATCTCGGAGAGATCTGTCTCACATGATAGAAGCTTTGACATAAAGTAATAAGTCTCTGTGATATTATGTACAGATCGGACTGCCAGACAGAAGTTCTTGTGCTTAAAGGCCATATCTGTCACGAAACTTTGTGTTAAAAGCAAATGAAATTTAAATTAGATATGCTTTTGTACAAGAATATCTAAAGATTTGTACGTACCCTCAGAATGGTAGAATTACACACAAAAGGGCTTCTAGAGAACATGTCGACATAAGTTCTTGTGCTTAAAGGTCAAATCAGTCGTGATTTATTTGCGGAAAGCAACAAAAACAAAATCATACATACATACTTTTATAAAAGAACTTCGAAGAGATTTTTGCATTACCACAATTCCAAAAAGGCAGAATTAGAATTACATATAAGCCATGACACATAGACAGCTTCCTAGAGTGTATGCAAACAGCTTAGATTTAGACTAGCCTGCATAGTCAAACTGCCTTGTCAAACCTGTAACGTCAATATTTTCACATCGTATGTAGTTTAGTTGAGTCTTAGATCGTATGTACTTTAAGTTGGGCCGTCATAAAAGTCGTGCTTCGGGTAAATTTATCTCTATTAACTGGATGTTACATGTAGGTGTATGCGCTAGTAATATTTTGTATTAACTTGGCAGTTCGAATAAAAAGCAAATTTGTTATTTGCAATATACGAAAAGGACAAAACAGGGTTATTTCGTGCTTCTCAAATGTCGTCTTGAGCAATTTATTTGCTACTGAACATAAACAAAACTAATTTGGTCGTAAAAGGAAGTTGATTTTATGAAGTTATTGAAACGCTGGCGTCTTCAGTATTATTTTAGACAGCGAAACACATTGCGATATAGAAATCTGGAAGTACTCTACCATCTATGCCTTGTGGAACCTTCTATTTGCATTTTGTAGCGTCTGATCTTGGTCTGTACTATGTGCCATTTTCTGTTTAATGGGTCACAAGGCATAAACTGGTTAAAGAAAAGAAGTCTTTTCTTTAAACAATAGCTCCCTTTAGAACAGAAATTCACTTACATGTATTAAAATCTGTTATGTTCAAATTCTCTCCATTGTAAAACTGGCTGCAAAACTATGTAGAATAATCATTCATTCTAATGCACTTATAAATATAACGCGACATCTGATTGGATAACGTCAAAATTTTGCGACAGTATATTCTACGATATACTGTCGCAAATCCGACGTCATTATAAAACGTCGCTTCTCATTGGCTGGCGTTTGGTTTTACGCCGCTGAAACCGCTTGCAATGGGTACAAAGAAGTACACTTTGAAAGAGGAAAATGTGAAAAAGTGCATTAGAATGGGTATAACTATATTGAAAATTGTCATTTGGGGAGGTAAATTGCTGGCGTCGCCGTAAAACGAAATTTCCGACCACAAAACCGACGATTTACCCCTCCAAACGACAATTTTGAACACAGTTATCCCCTAAGTGAGGACATGAACAATCTAAAATGAGCAAATTCCAAAGTACCTACCACATACCCATACGTGCTAAAAAAAAACGTCGTAGTAATTAAGCTTCGTCCACACAAGCAAAGCTTCAGAACTGTAGGAAAAAGAGTTTGCCAAACATTTGGCGTCAACAAGGAGCAAATTATTTTCACAGAAAAGTGTAATCAAGAATCTTTATCAAGTAAAACGGGCAATGAAATAGTGCAGCAGTGTTCACACGAACAAAGAATTTTCGTCAAAGTTACCTGGACAAATAAACTTTACTTGTGTGCATGGCCATCCTTCGAAGTTTCGGCTATTCAAGCCTCATCAGTGACCTTGATAATATCTGGCAAAAAAGGCCAGAGAAAAGCAAACTGTAATTTCTTAATTTGAATAAGGCAGTCGATTCAAAGACTTATTAGTATCAAAAGCAGGGCACAAATGAATATAAAAAACGATGGTCTAGAATAAAAGTCTAAAACAAAATGTTCTGAATTCTCAGAATATATCCTCTGATCTAAAAGGACAAAAACAAATAATCTGCACTATGGATGATGTGCGGGGAAAAGTTTTACGACCGCCACACGGCACAACACCAGCTGCAGAGAAACCAAATATAAGTTTCCATTCAGACCGTTGAATTTTGTTTGTCAAAGAAACTTCACCATATAAATGAACGAAGTTTGAAGTCTTGCGATCAGCAAACTTCTATTAGCATATGCAAACTGCGCATGTCAAACGTCAGTCGTGTACATTTGCCTTTTACAACTCTACAGTGTCTTGTTGGAATTCTGAAATATTGATGAAGTTGAACTGGGTAAGCCGCAATCGCAAAATTCGACACACCACTTACACTGAAAGGAGAATTCATGTAAATCACAAAATGCAAAAGGAGCACGCATTTTCAATAATAAGTACCATAGTCTAACACAGGGAACCGTCAACAGGTGAACCGCGTTGTAAGACCATTGTGTTTTAAATTGATTTTTTTCAGGCCGGCCACTCTTTAGTTCAGACGCAACGCCAGTTAACAAGAAAGTGTTTGGTCTGCATAGGTCCTCATAACTCATCAGAGAAACTTCATAGTACACGTAAAACCTTAAAACAAAATTTGATAATTTCATAAGATTCTGAGACCAACGTGCAAAGGAACCCATAGTTGAACCACGGTGGTCCGGACCATGGCATATTTTACAACTGATCTCTTGCTGAACCGGATTTAGGCTCTGTTTCGGTTAACTTCAAAAACGCTGTTATACAAGATAATATTTACAGATTTGTGTAACATGTGGACCAGGCATAACTTTTTTGATGTAAATAAGTATGATTTAAACCATCGTTCAGGATCCAGCGCTGCTTAGTCTTTTTATGTTTTTATTACATCATTTAGCTTCCTTTTATCAACCTCTTCGTCTACTTTCCATGTCTTATTGCTGTTCATTTTTATACCCCGCCACACGTTAGTGGCGGGGTATTATGTTTTCACGTTGGCCGTCCGTGTGTCCGTCCGTCCGTCCGTAGTACGTACGTCCGTCCGTCTGTCCGTCCGCACTTCGTTTCCGTTCGATAACTTAAGTATTTTTCAACGGATTTCCTTCAAATTTTGCATATGTATTTGAACCAAGAATGTCTCTCTTGGGATTGTAAATGGGCAAATTTCGTTAATTTCTGACAGAGTTATGGCACTTGTCAATGTACAAAAAAATGGTTTCTGGCCTCTAGTTCCTTTACTACTTGGAGTATCATGATGAAACTTCACAAACATGATCGAAGTAACAAAAGCTTTTAATGAACACAGAAATTTTATCATCGGGGGTTATCTGCCCCTGCCCGTGGACTATATACATGTATAAAATCATGAAAAATTCCATATAAAATCAGGGTTTGAAGCAATTTTTCTGAAACTTTCAGCAAATGATCAGAGTGATGAAAGCCTCCAGTGATGCTCAAATTTACCCCAGGGAGTTATTTCCCTCTCCCCCCGGGCTATATGCATGCATAAATCTGGAAAAAAATCGGTGTGTGAAAAAGGTTTGCAGTGGCGGGGTATCACGCAGTCGTTTGCGATGCTTTTAGCTGCTTGTGTGACAAATTTTCTTTTCTTGCACTCTTCGTCTTTCAGCTCACTTTTACAGGCGTTAATTCAATTGCTTCCAGTGATAAAACGAATCATAATAAAACTTCATTCAATTAGCGCTCTGTGGAATGTTTAATATTGGATTCCTTGCAACCTAATGACAAAATTATTCCACATAAAGCTTCTTAGCTAGGGTAGTGGCCCATATGTTGACATAAACAATTTAGCCGCGACACGACAAAACCAACATTTGGGTCCAGTGAAGGCTCAGATCAGCCTTTGCAGCCACCCAGTCTGATCAGAGTCTTTGCTTGCCGTTCGCTTAACGGCTAGCTAAGGATCTAAGTTAGCTTCTTGCGGACAGCGAAAAACTCTTATCAGACTGGGCGGATGCTCGGGCTAATCCGATTCTTTGCTGGGCGCACTTGCCACTTTGTTTGGTTCGTCGTGTGGCGGCTCAATTACAGATCAATAAGCAATATTCTCCAATTTACGAATTCCTCAGAAAATATTATATGTCTCTGGAAGGGATATAAGTGCCACGACATTAGAATGATATTTCAGTATAAGCCTTCCTTGGTCAGCCAGACAAAACAGTGAAAAGGAATGCTCGTCAGGATAGGTCTATTACGTAGCCACCATATCAGTTTGCCTTAAAATTTCAGTTAATATTAAACAAAACTGACTTCAAAACTAGGAGAAAATCTTTTCTTAAAGAGTAGACCCCTTTATATGGAAGGATTCTGTCTTCCAGTGAATTTTTCAGACGTTTCTGTTCACAACTCAAACATGTTAATTTTTCTGGTGTTCTTCCATAACGATTGACATGTAAGGAGTGGTCTTTTTTGTTTTTGTTTTTATTATTATTATTATCATTATTATTATTATTATTATGTTTCGTGATCATTACGCAATAGCTTTAAGAAATATGTCATCATCTAAACGCTTTGGATTAAAATGACACGATAATGTCTTAAACTTCATTCCTTGAATTTATAATGACAATAAACTGCTAATACACATTTGGATTAAAATCGGACAAATACTTGTGTTGCAGGAAATTTGCTGTTTTGAACGAAAATACATCTTTTGGTTCAAGTTCGAGTTCAGGGAAACCAGTAATGACATTCGTAGCGTACGTCCTGTTGTTTCGCAGAAAGTGCTCGGAAATAATTTAGTTTGATCCATTAAGTGCCCATTAGGCTGCTTAGTTTAATGGATGACAAGAAGTCTGGTTGACAGATTGTATAGTCACGTGATTTATTATATCAGCGTGGGTGCCTGCTGAAGACGAGGCTGAAACTTGTAGATCCACTTTCGACACGTCAGTGATACGAGCCGCGACACGAGAAAAACAAAGCAGGTATCCATTTACTGCTGGTTTGACAGAGTTTTCCAGCCGTCGGATAGCGAAACCTGGGCGCGAGCTCACGACATTCCGGCGACTTTCTGCACCATAACCGAGCTTCTTTAAGTTTAATCATATTTTATTGCAATAAATGTAAGCAATGGGGTTGGGCCACAAGTTCTCACAACATAAGTTACGGCCCTTCCCCTATAGCTTCTTTAAGCACTCGACTACGGCGCCTACCAATGAGGGGGGAGGGGGTGAACTCGAACAAGGAAAGAAGTTGCTCCCCTTTGAGCAAATTCTTTCTTTTTTGAGTATACCTCATTAGGAAGGTTGTCTTCACTCAGGAAAGCAATTGCGAAGCCACACAAATTATTTCCCTTTGTGAAAATGGCGGGAAAACAAGGCGGTGCACCCATTTACCTTACCGCAGAGAACACCTGAGAAGCTTTCTACAAATGAGAGATTTGATACTAGTTTGTTGACAGAAACAGCTACAGATCAATAAGTAGTTTGTTTTTTCTAGGATTTTCTCAGATTCGCAATTTTTGCAAGTCAATATATTTCTCTCCAGAGAAAAAAAAACTAATATTGCATGGAATAATTGTTTTGTATCGCTAATACCAGTTTTTCTTGAGGTAGGGCAATATATAAGAGCAAACTATTTAGAAATAGCGAGCTATCGTAAAAGTATAACTATTGGGACAGATAAGTCTTAAGCCCCTGTCACACTGTGCCGACATTTCCGGCAATTTGCGGCGAGATATAGCAAGATAAAGACTCGCCAGAAATCGCCGTGGATAACTACGAGTTTTCAGCTGACTTTTTGCACAAACTGTTTGTACGTGTTCCACGACATCTCTGCGATAGCTGTACGACGTCTGTGCGATAGCAGTACGAGCTTGTTACGAGAACATGCAAATTTCTACGAGAACTGTGCGGTCACCATCGATAGCCGTTCGCTATAACTACGAGTTAGCAAGAGTTCATACGAGTCTTAGTGTTTTCCAGTGATCAAACGCCATAATTGGTCTGCTGCATGACGAAAGCATTTCGACAAGATGATGCTGCAACCGCTACAAAATAAAACACAGAGAGATTATAGGCAGCGAGATAATTCCTTTCAACTAGACAAACAACAACAACAAAAATTTAGTTAATTACTGAACTGTAGATGCAAAAGGAATGTGAATGGTTTGTAACCGCTGAAAAATAACACGATTTCTACTGAATAAATGACAGTGTCTCGCCTAATTTCGTGCGAACCCCGAGACAAATTCGTACATGTGTAGCTTATACTCGTATGGGTGTCGTCAGAAACTCGAGATGTCTCGCCACTATCTCGTAGTATACCGCGCGTAACTCGCCTTGCTTCGTAGTATACCGTCATGAATCGCCAGTCGCTTTCTGATGGCGAGAACACTCGAGAATGCGCGAGAAGGCTTACGACAACTGCACGGGTGAGTTGCGAGATCTGTGCGAGTTAAGCCACGCCCACTCTTGTCAACGAGTTGTGGCGAGAATTTTAAACGGTTAAAAATTCTCTAGGCACTTCTCGACAATAGCCGACATACGCAGACATGAGTACGTCTTGTTACGACATACCGCGACACCTCTTCGACATTTACCCGAAAATCAGCGAGTTTTAAAAAGTTGGCGGAGCTTAATTTCGTAGAGCAAACTCGCCGCAGTGTGACAGGGGATTAAGAAAACAGTGCACACCCAGACCAGAAGGAGCAGTCTGATAAGAGTCTAAACTATTCTTCATTCCAGTTGAATCTGCTAGACGCATTTCTGCATTAAAAATCCAAACTATCCAATTTTAGGACTATTAAGGTGGTCATTTTCAATCGTACAAGCAGCCAGAATAAAAAACAAGTCGAACAATATGAGAGAAAAATTGGCATCTATTCTTTACCGGCAAACACTTAAAACAAGAAAAAAACGACAATATTACGATATTATAGTACATGTAAATAAACAGTCACGAAGAACATAACTCCGTAGCTAGATCACGACCAAACAAGATCTAGAAAATGAATATGAAAGGTAGCGACTGAGTTAAGCCCCTTTTTCGACTTAGTGCACTGAAGCCTATGGTACAAATGTACAAACACTATGGGATGAGCCTTCTTTAGAGGCAAGCATATGGTTGGGGGCATAGTGTTTTATAAACACATTTTCTAGTTTTCAACACATTCTGTCCTTCTGGGGGGTGATCGGGTGGTGCGATGGTGCTGTGTATAACTTCCAGTGCCGGAGCCGACTACTGATTTGGAACACTGTTAGGCAAGGGCCTACTGTGCTTGCAGTAGGTGCAGGTGGGGGTTATTTGGACATTTTTCTCTCGTCTATCATTTCTCTTTTTTCTCCCTCTCTTTGGGAGACTGCCCGATATAGACTGAAATACTGTCTCAAAAGGCCGTTAAACCCAAATCAATCAATCAATTCTGTCGCTCTGTCGAGTCAATGCAAAATAAAGCCCATATTTTGAAATATATGTTGTTTTTCTTATTCGAATTCGGCAGATATATTTACCAATTTCTATTTAGCATATAATGATTCAACTTTTTACAGCCCGATGGCTTTAAATGAATATTGACATTTGAATCGTCATAATATTTTATTAACTCGATCAAAGCTACAAAGGGTTTTACCCGAGGTTTTGTTACAGTTCTGGGAACATTTCTGTCCTGTTTTATTTGAACGTATTGCGTTTCCTTATCACATTGACTCGTCGTACGGTTTTAAGGTGATAGGTACATTTTCGGAAGGGGGTGCGGGGGAGGGGGGGGGGGGGGGATCTCGGTCATTTACTTTTTTGCCTTCTTTCTCAGTGGGTGTCTATTCTGAAAGGAAAGAATTTCTCCTCTAGAAGACTGTTTTGTCCTTTAAGAGTAGACCTCTTTTTGAAGGGTTACGTCGTTGTCCAGGAAAGCAAACAGGAGGTCCCAAAGGTTATTCCATTTTGTAAAAATGGCGTAAACCCCATGTGCATCAAGCAGGGTTTATAAAGGAACAAGAAAACATTCTCAGTTCTTGATCTTTAGCTCATCCGTGCAGACGTTTGAAGAATGATAACTCTGCTTGTGCCTTAAATGGATAATGGAACTGGCTTCCTACTCTTGTATTGGTAAAACTTCGCCAAATATATAAACTAACATACCATGACAGTAATCATGACATATGCGAATGTGCAAGCTAAGACCAGACTACCTATATGAGCATGTGCAGTTCGTCCAGACACTGACTGTCAGAAAAACCAGCTATGTGTACCCTGACCAGATACGTATATGCACAAGCGGTCTATGCAGTTACAATGTAGCATTTGCAGGCTTAAGAGGCAGGTTCAATTGTCTTCTGCCTTATCTTTTTCCAACTGCTCAAAACGAGCTTGAGAGATTGGTTGGTTGATAAATTAGCTACTTTAATATCACACCTACTGAATTTTGCAGAAAACATGAAAGTAGCTTTGAAATGAAACTTACTTCTTTTTTTATACAAGAGTATTGTATTATTCCATGACAAAAAGGTTACAGTTCTTAGTATTCCTGGATATGCAAAATGACTGATCGTGTAATAAGTAGAGTTTAATTTGAAATGTTGTGCCGTCCTTAGGTCTGTTTCTGAAATCTGAGGCATCTGTTCATTAATTTGTACATTTGTTTCACGTATATTGAAAAGACAATATAAACAGAAACACGATACCCTGTTGAAAAAGAATTCAAATTCTGATACATTTTTGTGGTAAGTTCAATTTTTGGAAACTTGTCTTATTTTCATTGGTTCGATGGCAATAAACTTTTCGATAAGACTAAAATGGATCTCCACTCCACGCTGTGGTTTGTTAAAGTTCATATACATTTCCAAGAATATGTCTTGGCTGGCAGATAAAAAATATTTTCTCGGGTATCATAGCAATAGGAACGATGTTGTCCTGTTGCAAAAATGACAGTTATAGTAAATCCACTTGCTGGCAGGACCGGCAGGACAGTAGGTTAACGAGACTTAGACATATGAGCCGCGACGCGAGAAAACCAACAATGTGGTCGTGCGTCCAGCGCAGACTCAGATCAGCCTGGGCATCCGCCCAGTCTGATCAGAGTCTTCGCTGTCCGCATGGAGGTAGCTTAGTCCCTTGGCTACGTTTAAGCGCTTAACGAAGAGTCTGGTCAGACTGGGCGGATGCCCAGGTTGATCTGAGTCTGCGCAGGGCGCACAACCACATTGTTGGTTTTGTCGTGTCGCGGCTCATATCTGAAACGACTATTGGTAGTATGATATCTATTGCAATTTCTGCGAGACATATTTCTGCAGACACACACGGCTGAAACTTTCATTCTTGTGTGCCCACTAGGCCAGGCTAGAGCCAGAGAAGGATACATTCGTAACTTTAATTTAGCTACATGCACACTTAACTCCCTTCCTCCCTTACATGCCAACAATTTTAGTAGACTAGTTCCCTCCCTTTGATATTTTTGATACTGGTGTTTAGAAACAATTGTATCTGCAGCCCTCTCACACCGGATAGGCGGCAATCAAAAACGCTCTTAACAATCGACGAACGCGGATCAAAAAAAGTAAAAAGTATGCAAAGACCAGGAACTGAAACAATTAGAAACAGCGTTGTGGATTGCAAATTGTCGCGACAGGCGGCAATCGCAACCACTCGTGCAGTCGACAAACGCGGACCAAAACCCGTTTGAAACAGCGTTTTCAGTTGCAGATTGGCGACAATTTGCGATCGAAAACGCTGTTTCTAACGTTTTTTTTTTTTTATGCCCCCGCCACGAAGTGGGGAGGGGCATATAGTTTTGCCCTTGTCCGTCCGTACGTACGTACGTACGTACATACGTACGTCCGTCACACTTTGTAGTACTGTTCTTGTCTCCGCAACTCCTCCTACAGTATTCGATGCAGAGAGTTGAAACTTGCAACACATGCATTGAGCATGTGCATAAAGGAAACATAACTTTGATTCAGGTCTTTATTGCAGAATTATGTCCCCTTGAATAATATACATATTATGACCATATTTCACATTTGAGTACTGTACTTGTCTCCGCAACTCCTCCTACAGTATTTGATATAGGGAGTTGAAACTTGCAACACAGTTCAGACATGCATTGATCATGTGCATAAAGGAAACAGAACTTTGATCTAGGTCATTATGGCAGAATTACATCCCCTTGAATGACATGCATATTTTGACCATATTTCACACTTTGTAGTACTGTTCTTGTCTCTGCAACTCCTCCAATAGTATTTGATGTAGGGATTTGAAACTTGTAACACAGTTCAGACATGCACTCAACATGTGCATAAAGGAAACAGAACTTTGATCCAGGTCATTATGGCAGAATTACATCCCCTTGAATGACATGCATATTTTGACGATATTTCACACTTTGTAGTACTGTTCTTGTCTCCGCAACTCCTCCAATAGTATTTGATGTAGGGATTTGAAACTTGCAACACAGTTCAGACATGCATTGAACATGTGCATAAAGGAAACAGAACTTTCAGTCATGTCTTTATTGCAGTATTATGTCCCCTTGAATTACATACATATTTTGACCATATTTCCATAGCTTAAATACAATCTCACCTTTTATCGTAGCTCTAGCGGCCTCATTTATTAACCGATTTTGGTATTACATCACAGTTTAATTTGGGATGACAGTACCTCGAACAACTTTGCGTTTCAGTTTGGTAGGATGAAGGTCAAGGTCACAGTTGCTATTTTCAGAAAAACAAGAGCATTGCTCCAGCGATTTCATTTATAGATCGATTTTGATGTAGCTTCACATAAATGTTAAGTATAACAATATCTTGAATAAATTGCCGCTTCAGCACCTCAGGTCCAAGGTCAAGGTCACAGTTGCTATTTTTAAGAAAAACTCAGTCATCCCTCTAGCACCTTTATTTATTGACAGATTTTGATGTAACTTCACACAAATATGTTTTAACACATAACCCATCTAGTGAGGCATATGGCGGGGGCATTCATCACCTTCAGTGATTGTCTAGTTTTTTTGTTTGTTTTTTCAGTTGAAAACAATTTGCAAGCGTGCAATCGAAAACGTTGTTTCTAACGGATTTTTTTCTCTCAATTGTAAACGCTGTTTCTAATGGTTTTTGATCCGCGTTAATCAATTGTTAAGAGCGTTTTCGATTGCCGCCTATCCGGTGTGCATGTAGTGGCGTCAGGAAATAGAGGAAGGAGACTTAACATGCTCAGTCTTGCATTGTCTTTTTCAGTTGTCATCAGCAGAACTTTCCCAGCAGACACTCAGTACTGAAACAACATTGAATCGATGTCGATTCAACATCACAATGTTCCAATGTTGTTTCAGCCTTGTGTGCCCACCAAACTGTCTTGTTGTTGTTGTTGAAAATTTTGTCGAGTAAACAGTAATCGCTCATGTCATTTTTCTCGGACATAGACTTCTGGGAAATCTCAGCTGCCGTAGACGACCTTTAAATTTAATTAGCATGTCCCGAATTGGCTTGAAATAAAGAGAATTTATTGCTTATGCCATTGATGTCTCCCAAGATAGAACAAATTCTCTATTTTTGTCTTTGCCTTTTTTGTCTTTAAAGAAATGTTTGCTTGATGGCTCAGACCCAGTTTTAGATAACCTCGACTTAATCATCATTCTCCAAATACTGGAAAACTTTTAATTTCGTGAAATTTCGAAAATTCAGATTTTTGCAGATATTCCACATTAAAACCGTAGCGAAATATTTATAATATTTGTCTGAGTTTCTAGAGCCATTATGCAAATACGAAACATCTCAATATTTTCGAAATTACGCACTCAGTAAAGGTGGGACGACTCGTACTTAGCGAGATTGTCCACTATTGATAATGAACGGTGACTGCTGGTAGTGAAAAACACTAAGCAATGCTAAACTTGACTTTCATCGCCCTCTTGAATCTTTTCCGACAACCGTTCCATTTTCTGAATCTTCATTGAATGATATGCCAAACGGTTAATTGGGTTGAACAATTTAGGCCTTGTGATTTGGCATCTCATATTAAATTAAACAAATACAGTCAACTCTCGATATCTAAAAGTCGAAGTTTCGTCTCAAGATACTGACATCAAATAGTAAATTTTCTGGTCCTAGAAAATTTACTTTGAGATATCAGTAGCTTGAGATATCCAGAAGTAAAATGTAAAGGGAAATGGGAAATCTGACTGAACTAATCTTTGACAAAAGAGGGTACATTAAGATGTCAGTGTTCGAGATATCGAGAGTAGACTGTATGGTCAATTTTGCGGCTATCGCCTTACACGCAGCTCAGTATCTCAGTTGACGACATCCGCATCTTTAAGGCGTGAAATCCATGTGTTTACATGTTTTACGGAAGTGCAGGCCAGCCATTGATTTACGTTTTCAATTAGTTTGTCTTCTTAATCCGGAATCCGGCTTCATTCCATCTCTCACGTATTTGTGTTAATGCATTAAGTGCCCATTAATCTGTTTTGTTTAATAAATGACAAAATTGATGTTAAGGCAGACAATTCGTTCTCTCTCGTGATTGCTAATGGTGTTGTAGGCGAAAATCTAATATCAAAACAAGTATATCATATCTGGGCAGACACAAATGCCAGAGTTAAGCATTTCAAAGTCATAACAAAGCAAAAAAAATCCAAAGGAGCTAATTAGAATAATCAGTTTAATATATACAATTCATATGCTCCGATCCCATCCTCATACGACCCAAATAAACATGTGATAAAGATACATGGTTAAATGGCAATTTTAAGGGTTGGGTGGGGTGGGATGGCGGGTGAGGGCGTGATACATACATGTATGCACAGGCTGATCGTACAGAAAGAAGAGTTTGATAGAGAAAAAAGTCAAGTATTGATAAGACAGAAAGATAGAAAGATCATTGGTTTTATTGCAAAACTGTAAAAAAAACCAAGGGCGTAGCTACCTATACGGCAAATACGCAAGTGCGTATTGAAATTTTGTCAAAATTGACAAAATTTCAAAACGCACCTGCATATTTGCATGCTGAAAATTTATAAATTAGACAAGATTTCAAAACCAATTACCAAAGTGGCCGAATACTAGCTTTCCCTTCAAGAAGTAGAGAATAAAACATGGTTGTGCGTATTATGAAATTGCCCCTAGTTACGCCCCTGAAAACATTTGAAGGCTGAATGCTAAATTAACGATTTTAACAAGTAGGGGGTATGGCAGACATACTTCCGTGTGCACTTTGGCTTGTTAGAGGAAATCAAAATTGCTTGCTAAAGCTAAGTTTTGTCACGTTCCTCAGCGTGCAAATTCTGCGACACTTCCGACATGTTATTGCAGAGATTATTTCCACAGTTTTCCTTTTGTCTGCTATCCGCTTAAGTTCATGATGTTGTGTTTGTCTTTCCTAAAAAATCTGTCAATCCGCAGATGTTTTAATATGAGGATGTTTTTTATTGATAAAAGATAAAGCTACAAATTTCGTTTTAGCGGAGAAAACATAGTCACGTAAGGCATGGAGAAAAATCTCCATGTTTTCCTGCTATTTTTACGAAGAGAAACATGTATTGAGACTATTTGTTTGCTTTCCCTTATGGCAAGGTCATTCCAAAAAAAGTCTCCCCTTAAAGGAAAGAATTGTCTCATATGGGATCACATTTCTTTCTATAAGAGGCTACTCCTTGGGGACGAGCAGCAAAACGGTCATGGAAGAGTTGCTTTCCGTACCCAGCAGGCACATGATGTCTGAATGACGTCGCCCTGACGTTGATGCGACGTCATTACGTGGCATCGACGTCAGGACGACGTCATTTCAACGTCATGTGCCTGCTGGGTAGTTCTAAGCATACCCACTGATCTTAGAAATTACCGGGCAAAACGGTTAGACGAACAAAAAGCAAAATGTGGAGATCGACACTTTAAGCGCTATAGACAAAAAAAAAGCTTAATTTGCAAATAGTGTAGATCCTGATGAGGCGGCTCATCATGAGCCGTCTCATCTTGATCTACAATGTTTGCCCTATATCATTTGAATTCTCAGTATGATAAAGCTTGGATTAACATTTTTTGAAATTTTGCAGAAGCAAGTTTGTCGTCTGCTTTTTGGCGCTTTAAGGGTTAAACACACACAGTACATGTGACAGGAGCATTGCTAGACTAGTGGTAATATTGATAAATATTGGAAGAGAATTAACTCTCAGACTTCATGATGGATATGGCATCATTGATTGTCTTTACTCTGAAACATAGCACTGAGGTAAAGTCATTTTATTCTGGAAACTCAGGAGGTCACATACGTGACATTCAAATGCACACACACACATGGTAACATAAACATAATCATTGAATAGTAAACCATATGAAAACCCAATCTCACCATAGCCATCACCCCTTATGAGAAGGGGTATAAGTCCCGCTCTCATACTTTACCATCCGCCCCCTTCTTGCGGCAAGCGCCATTCGTCTATGCCTCCGGCATTTTATGTCCCTCTTCCTCCTGTCAGCGTTTAGATCCAGCCCTGGCGTATAGGTATCTGAGGGCAGTAAAAGTTGAAAGTTCGGTATCTGAAAGCCTTACCATTTTTCGGTCATTGCCATCATACTGGAAATAAATTTAGAAGAGGTCACAATTTCAGGATCAAGGAGGTCATGTAGCGTCTCTCATAGAACTTTCTTTTTTCGATGATGCACAACTTTCGCTCTCCGATGACCATGTGACGTAAATTAATCTGTGAATATCTTACTCTGTCAACCAAAACGTGTGCTGCCAAATGAACTGAGAAAAACAAGCTCCGTTTGTAAATGCCTGAGTAATACTGCTACTCAAAAATGGAAAGTCGTCGATGGGGAAATTGAAGTCACCCCTTTGTCATAAAGACTAGCAACAAGCTTTCCATTGGCAATGTCGGACTCGCGTAGTGCATTCGGTAGCGCGTCTGACTCAAGCCCCAGAGGTACCGTTTTCGATACCCGGTCCGGCCTCCTACACTGTAAAAAAATTAAGTAGATTTTACGGTAGAATAACTGGAAACCGGCTGCCAGTCGTTTTCCCGTTATTTTTTACGGGCGTTTGCCTGTAAGACATTGTTGAAAATCACGAAATGGAAGTTTATATTAACTTGGCGCTCTCGAAAATAACTTTGTATTGTTGAAGGGCTATCTGACCAAAACGACACCTGCTCTAATCTGTCCCACTCTGCTTGATGATTACTGCAATTTTTACGGGCGGCCGTAAAAAATAACGGTAAAAGGACTGGCAGCTGGTTGCCAGTTATTTTACCGTAAAATCTACCGTTATTTTTTGCAGTGTACCTGCGTTTTTCCTTCAACTGATTCAAGAAGGGCAGTTGTTATTTACTGGCGAAAGTACGTGCACTTAGTACTGGTTAACCGCTTAGGAGGTCTAAGCCTGCCCAGAAATAGTGTGGTTATGTTAACTGACCGTTCCGACATGACCTGGGTTCGAGGTTGTAAAGCTTTAGAACAATTTCAAACTCAAAATAAAGCACACTGATTGGCTGCTTCTGAGCATGTGCTCGGAAGCAGCCAATCAGAGTGCTTTATTTTGAGGTTGAGAATGTACTCAAGTTTTATAAGCTCTGGGCCAGAGCTATTTACAGTGGACGTAAAGCAACAAATCTACAACAACAATCCATTGTCGGTGCATAGTCAGCAATCTCAGCATGAAGGAGATAAACTGGGCCGTATTCATTAAACAACTTAAGTGGTTGCTATGCTGTTGCTAAGGCTAAATTTCTATGAAGGAGATTCCCTACAACTATGAAATTTGCTCAGGAGGAACAGTCTTTTTCAGACTGTTCCTCCAGAGCAAATTTCATAGTTGTAGGGAACCTTCTTCATAGAAACTCTGCCTTAGCAACAGCATAGCAACCACTTGTTGTTTTATAAATATTGCCCCTGGTTTCTATGCCTATAGCTTCCTATTACAAGTTCAGCTGTATAGATGACGTCAAGAAACACCGACGTCTTGGAAGAGTTATTCGCCAGCCCTATGTAATAGCTTTTATGTACAGTTGTTAAGTCTGTACATATCGGTGCCCTTTTACTTATTTTTATCAAGAAAAGGAAATTATATACAGAAGAACATTGAAATGCAGCTTTCAAAAGCCACTTGTAGGCCTTAGAAATCTTCTCATTTGCAGTTTCCAGGAATTACCTAATTTGTGGGTTTGGACACAGTTTGAATATTAGCATTTTAAAACAGTGCTTGACAGATCAACAAACCCTCTAAACAGCACAATGTTACTAGTTTGAAGAATTGAAATTTCCAATAGCATGTTTTGACGATAGCGATGTTATGTGTTCAAATATTAGCTTTGTTAAAGTAATTGGTTAATATACACTGCTCAAAATATTTCAAGGAACACCTAATATTTTTCCATAGACAACAGTGCAACGCATCCCCACTTTGAGGTTATATACTTTCGATCGATAAAGACACGGATTTTCCAATTATTTTACCATTTTTCTAAAGAGGGGCAAGGTTTCTGATTGCACAGTTTTTGATCCAATATTTGCCCTGCCCTTGTCCATGGACAGATTTAAGTAAACCTGGAATTTTGCTGAAAATTTGCAATTTTTCAGAACAGATGAAAAGCGTGAAAATTTCAACCAAAACCAAAAGAACCATTTTGTCTATGAAAGTGAATGTCTTTCAAGATGGCCCTTATTGAGAAGATCCCTTTGAACTGAAGTTTATGAGATTTTATAGACTTCAGCAAAATTACTCAATTTCAGAAAATAAGAAAATTGCAAAACTTGTACCATGGAAATGAGGAGGGCATCTGTTGTGTTAAAATTCTGGTTGTCTTAAACTTTTATTCTTCTTAAAAGTGCTCAAAAAAGATGGAAATTCTTGCCCACTGACGGTCAAATTTATGGGCCGTTAAACTGGGCATATGTTGTAGTAACATCTATGGAAAAATACCTGCTGTTCTTTTAATATTTTTAGCAGTGTATTTTAATATAAAAGGGTAATAACGCTATTCCATCGTGTTTCATGCATAGAAATGTTTCTTTGTACTTGCTGTTTAACTATGGCTTAGTACTTTTAAAGTCTCTTGTTTGTATTACATGTAACTATTTAGTCGTTAATGGTTTAGTACTTTTACACTTTATTTTTCTTAACATATTTTTTTCGATTACTCAGAAAATGCAACAAACTGTCGCGTTCTCGATCTCGCAGATGTTGGCTTTTTGGAACTTTTAAAACTTGATATTTGTATTTTTTCTGCAAATATTTTAACTGATTTTCTCGGCAAAATCGTAAACCACGTAATATGAGCCGCGACACAAGAAAACCAACAAAGTGGTTGTGCGCCCAGTGCAGACTCAGATCAGCCTGGACATCCGCTAAGTTTGACAAGACTCTTTGTTAATTTCTCAAAGGGTAGCTAAGGGTCTAAGCTACCTCCATGCGGACAGCGAAGACTCTGATCAGACTGGGCGGATACCCAGGCTGATCTGAGTCTGCGTTGGGCGCACAACCACATTGTTGGTTTTGTCGTGTCGCGGCTCATATCTGTAACTGAGCTGCTTCAACTTCCTCGAGAAGGCAGTTAATTACAAGACAATGTACAATACTACTTTTTTTCCAAATTATAATGCGTGGTTGTATATTAAAACGTGTTTACATCAATGTAGCATGTTCACAATGTCAAGGACTCTGATGTTATTTTGATCCAGTCGTTTTTGATAAACAAAAGAAAAAAAAGGAATAATTGACCTAGGGCTTGGGCAAATAGCCCCGTCCCAGATAAATCTTCGCAGTTTCGCATGTCGATTAGAATCTTTTTTTTCTTTCACTGTATTTGTGTTCTTCAAAGTACATGATCTATGGGAACAGGGGAGACTTACATCTGTGCAGACTAATATGAATCTTCTCTGTTCGCAGATGCCCAAAATGCCCTCAGTTTTTGCGCCATGTTTATTTGATATAAGGAATAGCCTTGTAGGAGGAATCTGATACCAAAGGAAGAGATAGCAATTTAACAGGCGGTGATTACATGTCCATAAATCGGTTTCCAGTAATGGGGTGTCTGATTCAGAACTGACAACTGACACAATAATGTTTCCAGACCTTTTCTGGTATTGGCAAGTATAGATAGGCAAATCCTACTATATGTACACTATCTAGTACAAGAAGTTGCGAAAAAAAACGATAAAAAAAAACAGTTATTTCTTTACAAAAAGAAAACAAACAAATAATTAAGGCGTATCATGGAAGGTATACAGAATGATGGCGAAAATATTTGGCAATGCAATGAAAATTGTTCCGCATTACGACAGTTGCATGTCAGTATCCTTTACCTGATGGATCATCGCTGAATTGTTGTATGCAAACGATGGTTGGCTGGTTGGTTGTTATGGGTTTAACGGCCCTTTGAGACAGTATTTCAGTCTATATCGGACCATCTCCCAGAGACAAGGAGAAAGACAAGAGAAATGAGAGGCGAGAGAGAAAAATACACCCCACTGGCACCTACTGCAAGCCCAAATTAGTAGGATGCCCCAGCCCTGAAAGTTACCCAGTATAATCGTCCGACCCGACCAACCCCTGTATGCGAACGAGATTTACGACACGCTTTCTAAACGCGCATTTCCATTCTCACTTCAAAAACAAACAAAATTCAATCTTCTGCGAATAGATTGTCATATTATTACAATGATAATCGACAGCTTTGTGAAAAAATAAACTGATGGAATTACCACATAACTCCTGCAAGTGGCCAAACCGAAATTTCGGTTTGGCCACTTACAGGAGTTTTGTGAAAAATCCACCATTTCTTTTACTTCTTTTAAATAGTGCACACAAATAAGCTTTTATACATATAGTCGAATAGCAGAAACTTGGTCCATCGGGCATTGGAATTGAGCTTTTACCAGTTGTATTACGAGTGAAAGTTGCTGAGACCGGAGTGATTGCTTGTCTTGTCATCTAGGTCTACGCCGGATAAAATTGAGACTCTCTTGGGCCTTTTTTGACCTAAAATACTTCTAGATAATCACGAATTCACGAGAAATAATGATTGCTTGTGTCTAATGAAATTATTACTTCCCTAGATAGTTGGATATCTATTTTAAATTACAGCTATTTTCGCGGTAAAAATGTCTTGGAAAAAATATGGTTACGTATAAGTGAAAACATCACGCTAGAAAATGTATGCCTGATACAACCAACAAAGACATACAGTAGACAAACAGTAGACTGCAAGTTTTTCCTCAATTTTCTTTGTTTCAGTCAGTGTACGCATACATGTGAATCTACATCTAGTTTTTATTATTAGTTAAAAATTCTGAGTATTGGAACAAATAGTTCGAGGCAAACAGTGAAAATCCAGATCGGGCAACTCTTTAGGAGTAATCTGATTAGGGACTATGTACACAGTTTTCATTCCATCTGCATCTCTTGGACGCACTGTTGCACCGTAAAACCAAACTGTTCAATTTGCAGGAAAAGTATGGTAATTAGTTATGGTAATTATTATATTAGGTGTCCCACGTTTTAGCATGTATGGAAGCAAGTAAATGCAGGGAGAAGAACTCTATACGCGTCCAGCTTTCGTTCTAATCCCAAGCCTGTATTGTATACTATATATGTATGTATGTTACAATTTCTAAAATGAATAAAATATGTTTAAACCAAGTAAATGTTGCTTCTATCTTCTTCGAGCTGATAAAAAACTTTGTCATTTCAGCGACAAACTTCAGTTAATTCACAAGCTGCATAGTGCAAAGGTCTTTGGAAAGCTTTAGCCTGAACACTGAGACGTGACCTACTCATTTTTAAAATGAATAGGTACACTTTCAGGAGGGAACTACGTTGCCGTCCATTTTCAGAAGGGGTCGACTCATAAAGGAAAGAATTTGTTCCTGTAGGAACAAATTCTTTCCTTTAAGAGAAGACCCCATATTTGAAGGTCTTCGCCGTCCGTGTATGCAAACAGGAATTCACAAAAAGTCCCCCCCCCCCCCCCACTGTAAAATTGAGATAAAAGGGAAAAATACAATTTTGCATGTGTGACAAGAAATGGCTCTAATTGTATAACGATATTAATTAAGCACATCCAGAATTACTGAGTGTAAATATTTACACTCAGTAATTCTGGGTGTGCTTCTCGTTATCTCAAACTCTGATATCTCAAAGTACCCTCGTTATCTCAAACTCTGATATCTCAAAGTACCCTCCAAGAATATGGTTTGGACATACACATATGTGTATTTCTATTTTTCTTTACATTTCAACTCCTGTCATATCAAACTACTGATATATCAAAGTAAGTTTTTTTGACAAGACGATTTACTTTGAGATATTAGTAGTTTAAGATTAATTTCGACTTTGAGTTATCCGGCGTTTACTATACACCTATTAAGAATTCTCATTTTCTCACTGGCATATTTTTTATATTTCTGCAAGAACACGAATCTGTTGGTGGACACCTTGCAGACAAGGTATTTTGACTATACAGTTCCACCTCAAATACTCGAACTCTCCTTAATATTATTTGACAGAACTCTATTTTCTTACCTACGAGACAGAGTTTGTTCTATTTTTAGCGGTGCTTGAAAATTCTGTCTTGCCCATGGGCTGAGACAAATCACACGAGCTTGAATTCTGCGTATAACTACTCGCTCAATGAAATGCGATAAGCCCAGCTCGGCGATTCTATACTTTATGCATTATTTTTAAAGCAACGAATTTCCTCAAAGAAATTCATTCTTTACAAGTCCATCATTATCTGTTTCTATGTCTTAAAATCGAAAAAAAAACTCCGAAATTGTCAATGTTTCACATAAACACTGTCGAGGATGCCGCCATTTTGAAGACGTTACCAACTGACGTTTGAAATAACGTTGACGTTACGTTATAATACTACTTACGCTTGTGTACGTTCGCATGGAATAATAGTTCCCCATTCATTATCGTAGGTAAGAAAAATAATCAATCATTGGCCTCCGATGCGAACAGGGAAATCCCAACCCGAGGGCACAAGGGGTGTGTCGGAAACGAGGCTTTGGAAATCCCAACCCTCGGGCACAAGGGGTGTGTCTGAAACTCGGCAAGCCTCGTTTCCGACACACCCCTTGTGCCCGCGGATTTGGATTTCCCTGTCCGCATCGGAGACCAGTGGTAGATTCTATTTATATTGAACGCCTTCAGACATGTTTTTATTCCGTCACTAACAGAACGTACGTTTATTATTGCGATATTGCGGTCACTGAAATTTGAATTTCTTCTTCAATATATTTGTTCTAAACCACTTTCGTGACACACTGAACCTCATAAATGGACATAATAAAACCCAGAGAAACAGAAAACCTTTTTTTCTCTTTTTTATCTTTTTTTTTTTTTTAATTTGAGGAAAAAAAATCTGGAAATTTGCAATATCTGAGGCATTTTGCGCTCACAGAAAAACATTTGGCATATTATTTCTAAGCGAAGCTGTCCCTAACTATGTCAACACCTGAGATGAGTCATGTAGGCCGACAAACGTACTTTTACCCTAAAATCATCTTATTGTAAAATGTTTAAAAATGGGACAGCTAAATAAATTAGCGTGACTGTCGGAAAAATTGAAAATTTTACGAGGCAGTAACGCAGGTGGAATGGCAAACGGTGTAGACCTAATCAGACTGCTCTTTTATGAGCAGCCTTATCTTGGTCTGCACTGTTTGCTCAGACCTATCTGTCCCGATATTTAGAATCTTTACGGTAGAGATGCAACAGCTCTGACTCAAATCTATGATACTGAGTTTCGGTTAGTATTAACTATACAAAATAATTAAAGAAGCAATTCATATTTGCACAACAATACCCAGTTCAACGGACCGCCAGTGGCCAATATTTTCTATTCTTTTGCTGCATGTAAAAGAAGAATCGAAGTTTCAGACAAAAAGAACTTTAGTACCATTGATGCCACGATCTTTTCCTTGGGACAAATTTTGAATGCATTTTTGTTTCTGGAAGTAAATAGTATCTCGTAAACTTTCGTTCCAAGTGATCCTTTCAAACGGGTCACCTTTTAAGATATTAAGTTTCATAAATAGTATGGTCGTTTTGATTTTTGATTTTTTTTTTTTTTTTTTTTTACCTGTTCTGAAAAATTGCATTTTCCTTCCAAAATTCAATTTCAAAAAGAATCAGTCCATGGGCAAGGAGTAAGGACAGGATAAATATTAGATCAAAACTTGCGCAGTCAGTAATCTTGACCCTCTTTAAAAAAATACAACATGGCAAAATGGTCGGACATTCTATGTTACAGTCGATCGAAAGTAAATAACCCTCAAAATGGGGATGCGTTCTTCTTTCGTTTGTGAGAAAATACGAGTATTAGGCGCCCCTTTTAAATCTTTTGAGCAATGAAAGTTTCTTTGTTTCGTTTCAGAATTTTGGTGATGTGTCTCCGACAACTCTGTCACCGGAAGTGTCGCCTAGCAACTCTTGTGATGAAGGCGAGGGAGCAAGGTAAGAATCCCTGTTCAGATTATTATAATTGTGACAGTGCCTGGCATTTTGAGCCTTGTGGAGGTCACGAAACGTGAAATGAAACTGACGTCATAAAATTTGCATGTAAAGTTAAATGTGTTTCCGCGCACTGACTAATAAATTTCAAAGCGTCACATGAATAGAGTGATTCAACAGTTCTATCGGCGTCTTTAATTTTCTTCATCTACACTCTTTTAGGAAAGTTCGCATTATAGATCTTTGAAAAGCGATGTCACGAACCAAAGTTATAAAGGTTTATCCAGCTAATATGTTAATTGTATCCAATCGGTAAAACGGAAACAAAAAATTGGGTTGGTGTGAATTTCGTTTGCTTTTGCAG
The DNA here is from genome assembly GCA_963989385.1 of Ctena decussata. NCBI lineage: Eukaryota > Metazoa > Mollusca > Bivalvia > Lucinida > Lucinidae > Ctena > Ctena decussata. The sequence goes on from OZ022507.1 coordinate 69,802,843, forward strand.
TAAATCTTAGTGCTATTTCTTTGTGCTTCTCATAATGTTTTCTGGAAGCAATAATAAATATGAAAATGTTAAAAACAAAATTTCCGATTTTCGCTCAATAAGGCTCAAATGCCAGACACTGTCACATATAAGCTGCGACACGAGAAAACCAACAAAGTGGATGTGCGCCCAGCAGAGACTCCTATCAGCCTTGGCATCCGCCCAGTCTGATCGGTCTTCGCTGTCCGCATGGAGCTAGCTTAGATACTTTGTCAGTTACTGGTGAAAGTAAGTGCACTTAGTACTGGTTAACTAACCGCCTAGGAGGTCTAAGCCTGCCCAGGAGTAGTGTGGTTAGGTTAACTGACCGTCCCGACATGACCATAGCTGTTTACCGTAGACGTTAAACAATAACACAACAACTTTGCTATCCTTTAAGTGTACAGCAAAGACTCTGATCAGACTGGGCAATTACCTAGGCTGATCGGAGTCTTCGCGTGTAGTGGCAAATATGCCACCTTGTTGGTTTTGTTGTGTCGTGGCTCAAATAAGCAGAAGTCCTGTGCCTTCACCCATTTTCTGTTGATTTTTTTCTGGTCTCATCTTAAGAAATGTTGTAATTTTCTTAATTGTGTGTACAATATTTTTTTTCTATAATACATGTTGTTTAAACGTAGAAAAGATAATGTTTAAATCAAGCTCCTTTTCCAAAACTTTTGGGAAATTTTTGGGTGTTAGCGACACTGAAGAAGTAAACATGAAAACAAGCGTCTATCGCACTTAATTGGGTATAGTAAGAAGAAGAGGCAGACAGAAGAAAGGTGGGAAGACAATATTAATAAAAGCATCGCAAACGACTGCGTGGTACCCCGCCACTGCAAACCTTTTACACACATTTATACATGTATATAGCCGGGGGCAGGGGGAGATAACTCCCATGGGGTAAATTTGAGCATCACTGGAGGCTTTCATCTCACTGATCATCTGATTTTATATGGAATTTTTCATGATTTTATACATGTATATAGTCCCAGGGCAGGGGTAGATAACCCCCGATGATAAAATTTCGGTGCTCATAAAAAAGCTTTTGTTACTTCGATCATGTTTGTGAACTTTCATCATGATACTCAAAGTAGTAAAGGAACTAGAGGCCAGAAACCATTTTTGTACATTGACAAGTGCCATAGCTCTGTCAGAAATTAACGAAATTTGCCCATTAACAATCCCAAGCGAGACATTCTCGGTACAAATGCATATGCAAAATTTGAAGGAAATCCATTAATAAATACTTAAGTTATCGAACGGAAACGAAGTGCGGACGGACAGACGGACGTACGTACTACGGACGGACGGACAGACACACGGACGGCCAACGTGAAAACATAATACCCCGCCACTAACATGTGGCGGGGTATAAAAAGTGGGCAGGGATGGATTTTGCCAGCTCAACTAGGGCAGCTGAAGATAGGACAAGGTAGAAAGGGATTGTTTCGAAGTCATCTGTGGTGCCCCAACGACCTAGTAAGGTTATGGGATAGAATAGAATAGAATAGAATAGAACGTTTTTGTTTAAACCTACAGAGCCCATTAAATTGTAATTATGTTCATTTTGAATTGAAGATGCAAACTGTGACAGTCATTGCATACACTACCTCAATACTTATTTTAATGACTGTCACAGTGCATACACTACCTCAATACTAATTTTAATGACTGTCACAGTGCATACACTACCTCAATACTTATTTTAATGACTGTCACAGTGCATACACTACCTCAATACTTATTTTAATGACTGTCACAGTTTGCATCCAGTCAGTTTGAGCATATTATGTGTAAGCTGTTAGAGATATATTGAAAATGTGCCTGGTGGATTAAGGGATGAAAACATTGAGAGAGGTAGCGTTTACAAAAGGTACGACAGCGTGGGGGTGGGGCGGGGGGGGGGCATCAGTTACAGAAACAATTTTATAGTCAGTCTTGAGTAAAGCATATGCTAATTTGCTTATGGTTATGTCGGAATCACAAAAAAAAGTTCTACATCTGTAACATCGATTATCCATCAAATGGGACAACGAAAATCGGATGAAGCCGACAGTTAACGATGATATATGTTATTATTGAGCTGTTTCAGCACAGACAAAATCATGATGCCACCTACTGAAAAGAAAGTCTGGTTTGGTTTGTTTTTATTTTGTCTGAACGCCAGGAGCTTGCACACAGAAAAATTTTGTTGATTTGATGGCATCACTTTACATACTTCAGATCATCTTTTGTCAGACAAAGCTGTCTGTTATAGAAACTGTGCAGCTTGGTATCTTTCGGTGTTATAAAGACTCAATTGTCTTCCCAGCGAGTAAGAGTTTAAACATAAATCATTATATAAATACCTGCTCTATCTTCAAGTTTGATGACAGTATGTTGGTTAAAATTCATATTAATTTGAAAAGTGATGAAACCCTTAACAAACTACGGTATCTTTTTCTGGTTTTCCGCTGAGCAATGAAATGTATATACTATAAGCAAAAGGAAGACTGGAAGTTTTGTCTATACACTGTACTTTTATCAGTTTTGTGTTAAAGCTTCTGACGTCAAAAGTATCGATATGTCATTTTTGTTAACAACTAAAATTGCCTACACTTTTGAAAGTCAGTGATGTTTTCCCAGCAGACACATGACGTCGAAATGACGTCGTTCTAACGTGGATGCGACGTCATTACGTCGCATCGACGTCAGTACGACGTCATTTTAACGTCATGTGCCTGCTGGGTTGTTGCTCAAAGGTAGCCAGAAACTGGCATTTACAATGATGAAACTGTAGCGATATCTTATGATAAAATTCTATCTGAATTTATACCACTGAGAAAGCAATTGGGATATAAGGGAGGGTTTACACGATGACGCCTGTGTCATGCAACCACTTTTCGAAAATAGATGTTGTTTAGACGATCATGCAACATTGTGTTATGAAACATATATTCTCGGTGTGTTTACATGATGACACTTGTTGCATGACGCATGCGCCATGCAACACTTCGTCGTGTAAACCCGAAATCCTTACTGATTTCGTCGCAAGAGTTCTGGAGCTGCTCAAGACTGTATGATACAAACAGCTGAAGAGTGTTTGTTATGTTAATGGGTTGCTTGGTTTTGTCAACCGTTTCTACTATTTTAGTCTTGTATGGACGGCGTTATATGTTATTGCAGTCTCCATCTGTAGTTTTATCTCCATGCGTCAGTTAATAAGACTTTTTATCGATAGCCATGACTGCATAATCGCAAAAAGGCATTATCCCTGTGCAATAACAATGATCTTTAAGACATAATGATTTTTTTTTATTGTACACTTTTGAAGAGAAAGTATCTTACTAGCATATAGCCATTTCTCCAATAACTAATTACGGCTAAATAATATGACTCTAATATTTATTTCAGTCTTTTTTAAGAGCATTGCCTACGCATGCCAGCGGCATATAATGAGCCGCGACACGAGAAAACCAACCGTTGTTGTGCGCCCAGCGCAGACTCAGATCAGCCTGAGCATCCGCCCAGTCTGATCAGACTCTTCGCTAAGCGCTCAAAGGATAACTAAGGGTCTAAGCTACCCGCATGCGGACAGCGAAGACTCTGATCAGACTGGGCGGATGCCCAGGCTGATCTGAGTCTGCGCTGGGCGCACAACCACATTGTTGGTTTTGTCGTGTCGTGGCTCATATAATGTTTTGTAGCAGGTTTCAAAATTGTTGTTATTGAACACGCATGACCTTAAGTAAACAATTGTAAAAATGTTTCAGTACTACGCAGTTGATGGCACCGTATCCTTGAACCGCTTCGTATTCGATAATCACGGTCTTTATCCCTAAAAGCGCCAAAACGCAGACGAAAAAAAATAACGTCTTCAAAATTTGAAAAAGCAAATGTTTCGTCTATGCTTTATCATATTGAGAATATTAAAATGTGTCAGTATTACGCACGTGGTTGATGGCGCTCAATATCCTTGACCAGTAACATGAGTAATCAAGGTCTTTATCTTGCATTTTGTAACCCTTGCAGCGCCAAAAAGCAGACGACAAAATTAACGCCTGCAAAACTTTTTATTCGAGAAAAAGTCATTCGCGCAAGATATATCATATTTTGAGACTATTAAATATTTCAGCACTTCGCACGCGGTTAATGGCACCATATCCTTGACTTCGCACGCGGTTGATGGCACCATATCCATTGTATTTTCCTAAACCTTAAAGCGCCTAAAAGCAGACGAAATAATTTGCGTCTGCAAATTTTAAAAAAAAATCCGGCTCATCTGGATCTACGCTGTTTGCAAGTTCATTTTTTTTGGTATTTGGTGCTTTAAAATTTGCCAGTTACAAGTAATTTACCATCCAGCGATTTCACAAAAGGGCATGTTTTGTTGGCTAAACTGCAACCGTCATCACAGACCCTAACCAGACTGATCTTTAGTTTGTTCTTGAGTCTTGTTTCAGTTTTAAGGTCAGTACAGTATCGGTGTGCTCTGCATTTTATCTGAAAAAGGTAATCGCGGAAAAGTATTTTTTCTGCTTAGGGTACTCGTAAATTGAATCATGCAGCTAGCTATGGTGCCAGGAAGTCCATGTTTTGACAGAACAAAGTGGTCTTTTAAGATTTCATTTGAAAAGAAATGTCAGTAAGTTTGACAAATATTTATTTAGTTACGTATAAACGCATCGAATAATACTGACATTTACTGATACTGTGAATGTCGGCTGCATTAGATGCAACTGCTGCAATCAATATCCAAAACCTTGAGAAAAGAAATCTTTCAGAAACTCCAGTCTAGATTATTTAAGCATAAAATATAGTTTGATCAAATACAATAATATATCGCTTTTGTAATACCCGACCTGATCTGAAAATGCGTCAAAATTAACAGAAAACAAGAACTTAAGTGGTTTGATGTGTTGCCGTGGTGACGGTATTAGGCGGGAAATAAAGTCAACTCACGATATCACGAACACTGATATCTCAAAATACCCTCTATCAAAGAGTATAGTTTGGACACATCCCATATTTTTTATTTACATTTCAACTCCGGATATCTCAAAATACTGATATCTCAAAGTAAATTTTCTGGGACCATTAAATTTACTTTGAGATATCAGTAGTTTGGGATGAACTTCAGCTGTGAGATTGGAGAGTTGATAGTATAACCAATACATATAGCTCAATAATAAACTTTCTAAGGTAGCCAGTCTGCAAGGGTCTTTGGACTGTTTCTCTATATACGAGTGTATAAACGAGATGTTCATATTACCAAATGTCAAGTGTTGACTAATGTCCTTAGGTACTCGCTGCAGGCTATATTTATTTGAAAGACCTTTGCAGACATCTATTTTTAACAGCAACTTTGCTCTTTAATTGCATCCCGACTTAGGAATATTACACGCCAGTAATTTTGCGACCTTTGCGGTGCAAACGTCTGTTTCACACCCTGTTCGAGTTCAAACATCTCGATAGCCAATTTCAAAATGTTTCGAAACATTGTTAGAGATATTTTGCGCAACTTGCAAATCTGTATTAAAGGAAATATTAACAAATATCACACGCAGTCATACTAATGAGTACAGACAAAAGTGCAAATCATTGTCTGTGTTTAACATTACCCGGTAATGTAGACTTTAAAATCTACTTTTGATGTTTTGACTTGTAATGTAGACTTAATAATCCACTTTTGATAACTCGTCCACTCAGTGTTAATTCATAGCAAATGCACACTATAGTAAAACTAATATACATGTACAACTAATTCATGCCTTTGTGGTCAATCTGACCCCGCCCCTCCCTCTCCCCCCGAGATGTTGTGAGCGACCTGATGAACTGTTGCTCAAGACCGTCAGGCCGAAGAAAAATGTGAATCAGGTTGCCCATATCTACGAGGTGTGGGGCCGATAGTTCTGACTGCTGCAAGAAAAGATATAAAACATCTGCTTTATTATTTTATATCAGTTTTACTTCCCAAGTCAGTTTTTAAAGAAATGATAGTTTTTAAAGAAATGATTCAGACGCTTGACCAATATCTAACTATATTACAAGATGCTGCAAAACACACACGCCCTCAGTTCCCGACGATCAAAGTCAATTTACTAGGAATCTAATAATTGAGCCACAACGTGTGTGTTCGCAAGAAGTCCCTACATAAAGCTGATGCAGCATTAGCAGTTTACATACAAAAAAAAAGACATTGAACAGTTCGAGTAAATTGCAATACAGTCCTTAAGATGTAATATCTACGCCATCGTCGAACTTTTTTAATAAAAATGTCTGTACACCTCCATTTTTAACTTCAGTTCAGATAGGTAAAGGTAAACGGTTGCATGGATGCTATGGGCGTATTAGTGGACTGGTTTGAACGCTTCGAACTATGTTTTCCAGGACTATTAGCACTCGATATCTCGAACACTGATATCTCAAACAATCCTTGAACATCAGAGAATATAGTTTCGATAATTTCATATATTTTATTCTTTTTTCAACCCCTGTTATCTCAAACTACTGGTATCTAAAAGTAAATTTTCTGGGACCAGAGAATTTACTTGCAGATACATTGTATCAGTAGTTTAAGGTGAACTTCAACTTCAATCGCGAGCGGACTTTCTAGATATTTTAATACTTGCGAATTATGGCTGGTAGGTAAGGGCAGTGGAGATGTATGCAGAGTTCATCAGATTACTGCACATGAACAGAATCAGTGGAATCGAGTCTGCTAGTTTAGTTTATCGAATACGTCCCTTGCATCCAGAGGACCTTATCTCAGCATTTGTGCCGCGACACGACAAAACCAACAAAGGGGCATGTGCGCCCAGCAAAGACTCAGATCAGCCTGGGCATCCGCCCAGTCTGATCGGAATCTTTGTGGTCGGCATGAAGGTAGCTTAAACCCTTAGCTACCCTTCAAGCACTCTGCAAAGACTCTGATCAGACTGAGCGGAAGCCCTGGCTGATCTGAGTCTTTGCTGGGCGCACATGCCACATTGTTGGTTTTGTCGTGTCGCGGCTCATTTATTTTACGAACAAGAATGACTCTTTTCAGACACACGTTTTTTTTTTTTCAAACGCGTGCTAATATTGAAATACATGAAATGCATTGCAGGACATGGTATGACTATTGATATCAATCCTTTTTTAACCATTTATGCCTGATGGACTCTTCCGTCCTTAATCATTGGGCGAGTCCAATTTTCAATAAAGTGTCATCTGGCTTAGCTCGTGTTCGCTTATTTCATTGTAAGGAAATGACCATTTTTTTTAGCAAAAAATGTGTAGACCCTGATCAGACGCCGCCTGTTGCGGCGTCTGTTTTAGGTCTGCACTGTTTGCTAATGTCCCATGTATGGGGCACTGGGAATATCATCAAAACTCCTGAAGAATTCAGAATGAAAAAAAAACTTATCTAAACATCTTCAGTAGTTTATTAGTTTAGTCTGCGTGGAAACTGTATAGGGACAATATTTCATTGCACAGTGAACACTATGAAATTAGATTTAATCGACTCAAAGGAGTAATTAAAGGTTATTGAGGAAATTCACCACATTGCTTTATCAAAATGCTTCCCAACAGTGCGAGGTTTTTCTTAAATTTGGTTGGGTAGAAATGTTTAAATTTTCTACAAAACACACTGCAATGAACTCTGTGAGCTGTAAACATATAGCGCATTGCCGCAAAAGGCTTGGGTGGATGGGTATAGGTCGCATCTGTTATTAGGTTCTCCGATTGCTTTCTCAAAATTGACATGTCCTAGTACCGATCCGTAACTTCAAAAGAGTTTTTAATTAATATGGATTTTATGTTTTGTGACAGTAGACTTTCCTGGGTATCTTTGTTTATATATTTTTACAACAAAATGTACATGTCATAATTTAGCCACGGCACGAGAAAACCAACAAAGTGGTTGTGCCCCCAGCGCAGACTCAGATCAGCCTGGGCATCCGCCCAATCTGAGCAGAGTCTTCCCTAAGCACTTAAAGGGTAGCTAAGGATCTAAGCTACCTTCATGCGGACAGCGAAGACTCTGATCAGACTTACCGATGCCAAGGCTGATCTGAGTCTGCGCTGGAAGCACAACTACTTTGTTGGGTTTCTTGTGTCGCGGCTCATATCTGAAAATAATGTGTAGACAAAATGTTCCAATATTAGTTGTTTTACTGTGAAAACGGTAAACAGTTTCATGAACAAAAGGCGGTTCCTTGATGCCTTGTGCGGAGGTTCTTACGTTCTAACCAAAGTTCTGCGGGACTTTATTTTACTTAATTATTATCAAGTGCTTCTACCATATTAACTCAATTCATGAAATACCTTATTTCTTACCGTGCGTACGAGTTATTAGCGCTGTGTCTTCTTAATTTTATTAGGCACAAGCACACCTGGTTAACTATCTTTTCAAGGATGTAATGAAACAAAAAAGAGTCACAGTTACCAAACGACCTGATGACCAGGTCGTTTGGTAACTATGACTCTTTTTCATTTCGTAACAAGGACCAGATCGTTTGGTAACTATGACTCTTTTTCGTTTCGTGACAGCTCTTTTTCGTTTCGTAACAGCCCTTGTACATACAAAGTTAACCAGGATTGACAAGTCAAGATGACCTCTCAGGGTACCTTTATGAAACTGTTTGTCACAGAGCAAACAGTGCAAACCCATATCAGATTTCTCCTAAAGGAGAAGTCTGATGATGAGTTTACACTGATTGTAGAAGAAATCCAGCCCAAAAGGTCGAAACTTCTACTACTTACATTTTTATGGTTTTTCTATTTCACCCAAATGTGGGGTCAGCATGCGATCTTTATATTCTTCATTTAGCAAAATATTTATCTATTATATTTCAGTCTGATTCTGTATTTATGGACAAAACTACCTACGTATTAGGTGGATTTGTCACTGACGCAGGAAAAAACTTGACAGTTACCATTACAGGCAATTCTATAAACCATTAATCGAAGCTAATAAGTCCAGAACGATCTGTGGGTTCAGTGGGTTTTCTTGTCATGGCCTTACAATATGTTTCGATACGGGTTGGCACTTTTCTCAAGTCATCATTCTTTAAACAGCATATCATTGAGTTTTGATATGATAAAATAAATTACATATTGGTTGGCCAGGAGTGTTTGATTTTCTTGAAACACTTGTATTTTTGGTGTTTTCCTCGAGTTACAGCACGGGTTGGATCTTTTAAATCATATCATTCCAACTGCTTCAAAATGGCCGAATAGTTTGAATTGAATAATAAAACAGTTGTCAAGAACTGTTTTATTATTGAAATCAGACGGTTCTGTCATTTTGTATAAACTTATAAAAACACCCGGTTTTCAGAGCAGTAAATCAAGAAAATATGAGCACCAAATTAAGAACCGTTCATGAAATATCATTTTAGAAACCAGTTCCTAATATAAAGGGAAACAACCAGCAAGAATAGCGTTACTACCAGTTAGAGGAAGAGACATGTGATCAAAGTTAATCATATTCAACAATTCCTAACATCTTTTTGTCTAAAGGCACTGGGTAGTTTGGAACCAAACATCTTGTGAATTATCCAGGGGTCAAAGAAATGAAAGTTTGTGAAACAGTCCTGGGGCCGTATTTATAAAACTACTTAAGTGGTTGCTATGCTGTTGCTAAGGCTAATTTTCTATGAAGGAGATTCCCTACAACTATGAAATTTGCTCTGGAGGAACAGTCTTTTTCAGACTGTTCCTCCAGAGCAAATTTCACAGTTGTAGGGAATCTCCTTCGTAGAAATTCGGCCTTAGCAACACCATAGCAACCACTTAAGTTGTTTTATAAATACGGCCCCAGGTCACGTATGAAGTCAACTGAATAAATACATGAATATTTATGAGTACCAGAGGTCAAGGCCATTCTTTGATGTTTAAACAAACATCATATTTCAACAGTTTGAAGCATCGACTCCTCCCAAGCCACTGACTCAATTGAACTTAAATTTCAAATGGAGCAGTCAGGGACTGAGGAACAAAAGTTTGCTCAAATTGTCCTGGTCACATAACTAAAGTGGCTGCCATGCCATGGTAAAACCTTTAGTTTAAAGTTCTTCATCTCCGGAACCAAACGACCTATTGCTTCGGAACATGGTAGACATCAGTGGATTCTCCAGTACCATCGAATTTGTTCAACCGATGAGCCTGGTTTGACATTGACAATTTTACAATATGGCTGAATTTTCTTCCATGTCTTTTTAAATGAGAAAATGCAAAATCAATAGCTTTCTTGGAATTTGTTAAAGGCTTTGGTATAAAAGATTGTACATCTTTATACAGTCAATTAATTAGTACATCAAGAATTTTATTTTGAAAACCAGAGGTCGTGGTCATTCTCTGACCTATGACCAAGATCGTCAAACTACATCTTCTTCCTACAAAGCCACGGAGCCAATTGAAGGAAGCTTGGTCCAGGGAAATGAAAGATTGTAAGAATGGCTGCGGTAACCAAGGTGGCCATCATGCTCATATTTGGTAAAAACATTTGAGATCCAGAACCAAAAACAACTTTGGCCTTGGATTCTTTTCTGCATCGCACGTAGACACTGGCGCTTATCTTAGTTTTTTTTTTTTTTTTTTTTTTTTTTTTTGATAGTGTCGCAACTATATACTGTTTAACACTTCATGAAATTGTTGCTGGACATACTATTTTTGCTACCGTGTTATAAGCCCATATCCGTGTACAATTTGATCTGACAGGTTTTGCGTCAGGGGAAATATCAGACTATTTAAAGTGCACAAACTTCCTCTTATTACCATAATGATTTTCCAGTTATTTGTAGCACTCAGTCGGAACTTTGTTTGTCTTTCTGAATAATTCTTGAGTGGGCTCCGCGAGCACCATTAACTTCCTTCTTGAAATGACATCTGATAGGCACCGTGACAAAACCTGCCTTACAGCTTTATTTAACAGCGCACGTCTAGTGTATGTTGCCTGGCCAGAGGTTGGCGAATAATGTACCTTGTATATTTTGTGAAAGGGATGCCTTGCCCATATTGCATATGTAAACAGGCAGCCTAGGCATACACAACCAGTTTGCAAAACATGTTTTTTAACAATTAGCTTATCTGAGCGCATGTGGGAATAAATGGCCTTGACGCCAACGCTAAAGGTGAGAACCCAGATTAGTTTGTAATTACATTTTGCTAATTACATTCGAATAGCATTTTGTAATGTCAGTACTGTATACACGAACAGTAAAGGCTAGAAAAGAGACTGGAATTTTAAGCCTGGCCTGGGAGGCACACTTTTCTGTTATTTTGAAATGACATTCTGTTTACCCAACCTTTGCTAAGTGGCCACCAAGGTTTGCGTATTGATTTGATTTAAGAGGTCTATGGGATACCTATGTCTGATTTCAGATACGTCCGAAAACCTGTCTCAAGCTCAGACTTTCTGCGCATCTTTAGACCAGACTGCACAAGCGCTGTCTTGTCTAAAGATGGACAGGGTCGAGTCAGGTAAAGTCGGACAGCAGGTAAATTCGGACAGTTATATTGTTTCGTATATATGTCAGTTGTTTGGAATGAAAACAAAAATAACTGGGCAAACAGTGAAAATCCTGATGAGACGGCTCATTATGAGCCGTCTCATCATGATTTTCAATGTTTGCAATGGTATGTCCGAATTACCCGCTGTCCGAAGCTACCCGATTCGACCATAGTCTGTCGTAAATAGTCATTTAAATAAGCGTAAACTGTGCCTGGAGCAGAGAAATTATATGCTCCTGCTGCGTATATGCTTTATCTGATGGGAGACGAAAATCGCGGAATGAAGATATGTCTTCAGATATATTTTATCAGGACGTGACATTGTTTCTGAGAAATTCGATAAGACTCATGCGCTGCTCAATGATATCTTAATATTGCGATAGCTTGGAACTTGCTTTGTTATGGAGTTTGATCTCTTAAAGTGACCAAGAAAATAGTTTATTTGAAATGCGCAATGACTTATTATCACTGTTTTCACTGTAAAGTTTGTGATTAAATCATTATTGTCGTAAGTACTTTATCTGTATTGTATAATAATACCAGAATTAATACTGCACCTGTCAACATTTCTTTCAGAATGTAAACATACGTGTGCAACATTAATAGCGTACCAGTCGTAGCAAATTCTGATAGAAATATGTACATGTATATGTGCAGTTTTTCTATATTATATATTTTATATATTAAATATTATAATGTGAACTAATAGCAGCCATATTATTTTGCAACTATAATGTATAACAACTAACATCATCGTCCTCTGCCACCGCCGCACCCCACCAATGTTATTTTAATTATCTAAATCAACTTTTATGATACTATGAATCTCTATTTGAATTGTTAATTCAACTTTGAAGATTATAAATTGTGTGTTTATGAACTTCAACAGAATCCAGGGTTCGAGGTTAAAAAAACTTGAGGATAATCTCAAACTCAAAATAAAGCACACTGATTGGATCTTCCGAGCACATGCTCGGAAGCAGCCAATCAGTGTGCTTTATTTTGAGTTTGAGAATGTACTCAAGTTTTATAACCTCTGGGCAGAAGAGAAGGTAAGGATCGGAAACCGACACAGTCATTTATCACATTTTGCCCTAAACACCAAATGGAAAAGGAAAATAATAAAAACGCCACGTAAAGCAAAACAAGACAGGCGTAAAACCAAGAGATCAGCTGGTCCCGAGGCTATCCTATATATATGCGAAAGGCAAAGACTAGTAAAAAGCCTACAAAAGATTACCCTCGCCTGGATTCTGTTGTGGATTATAACATTTCAGTTAGACTCCTCACAGTTGAATAAACACTTCGAATTATCACACACACACGGAGAAAGAGAGAGAGAGAGAGAGAGAGAGAGTGATTTATTGCTGCCATTTCTATTGTGTTGTTTCTATAGTGAATGTGACATTTTTCATATGGGAACAGATTCAAGTTGTCATGAATATTGAGTTACGTCCCTTGAAAATACTCGGTATACAGGTATTGTAATTCATGCAGTAAATATTCGAGTTTTTTTGTGTGTGTGTGTGTGTGTGTGTGTGTGTGTGTGTGTGTGTGTGTGTGTCATGTGCGAACGCCTGCACATTGGCTCTCTGATCAGCCATTTCTTGACCGCATGTGTCTTTTTATGATTGCAGCAATCCATCTCTGTAAAAGCGGAGTTTTAGCTCAGGCTCCGTAGGGGGAGGGGAGGGGAGAGGGGGTATGGCGTGCTTAAACGGTGTTTACGTAGCCCTTACCCTCGTCTTAGCTCCCGTCGGGTTTTACAAGATATTAATACCTGTTTTCTATTTTAAACTAAGTCCTGGGTTTTCATCTCTTCTCCTGTCGGTGTCTACTGAGAAGTTTCATCTAGATTTTCGAGCCACAGTGTGACACCTATTCAAACTGCTTTCGGGATTACTATTTCCAATTTTGTACCTTTCGAAGGTTTTGAACTTCGTCAGCTAATTACAACTGCGGTTAATCTGGTGTTAATCATATTAGAGCAGCTTATAATGATAAGTACATGTATGTTTCTATCAGTACACCGTTCCATGCTAAGACGAGCTTAGGAGATGCGAAGTAGGCCTACTATAATTTTTATTGGACTACCTATAACCCAACCCAAAACCCAGTTTCCCCCCACACACACACACATACACACACACCCCTCCTCCCCCCCCCCCCCCCCCCCCCCCCCGTACATTCACCCCAATCCCCCTATCAAAGGAATCAACTCTTGAAGGAAAAGAATTTTGGTAGGTTTGCTTGTTCAGTGAAGCAGACAGACGGCCATAGAAGCACGCCTTCCCCTCCTCTTCTCTTCCAACCCCCTCCTTCCCCACAAGACTTTATTGCTGACCGTTCCGATACGATTCTTTTCGTTATGGTTTATCATGGTTATTGTTTTTGTGTCCGCTTATTTATAGTCCTAGAAAAAAAACTTTTGTTTGTCTGTTTCTTCTTATTTGTTCTGATGTATGTATCATGAAGAAAATGAAAAAGAATACAGGTAAAAATAGATATTTTATGTGCTTTATGTATTTTTGTTTTGCTAAAGCCACCTTCCTGGAAAAGTGCTTCACATAAAAAATCCCTCATGGGTGTCCATGTGGGATAGGGAAATCTTGTCCTCGAGGTGGGAATTTCAATCAGGGACGCGGCTTGCATCTTGTATGCAGAGGTCGCATAGAGGCATTTTACTTATCACTGAGGAGACATGACAGTTAAATGCTAAATGACACGACAATAACGAAGGTGCAAGGTCTGGATTGAGTTACACAAGTCTGTGACAACTATGATCTCCGCATCAGACCCGGTACATCGAGCCAAAAACTAGAATTCAGGAAGTAGATAAAATCAAATATCTTGGTAGCACTCTGTTAAGGCCAGTGCAGTATTTGGAACACAATCTAAAAATTGTAGAGTTCCAGCCGTATGTCAAGTCCACTTTGCTCCCAAACAAGACACAATCCCAGATACTGAATAGGACAAGGATTTAAAGCATACATGATACTCTGAAGCTAGTACAGATAATATTGGCTGACCCTGTCTCCAGAATGTTTGACAAACGGTAACAAACGAAACGCTCAGTCTTTTCAGAATATGAAGTGCAGTTGACGCTTTCAATATGAGTAAAACATTCTAAAAGCCTCCCATTAGGGCAGATTCCTACTTGCACAGAAATGTTCAAAATGGAATGGTCTCGTCAGAAAGAGTAAATACCCTATTGTTAAAAGCATCGCCACCCTAACGAAGTCGTTAGTCAATGATTCGTTAAATTACCAAAGCTCCTCGCAGTCTTTTTACCGGCAAAAATTACAACTACTTGCTTTTGCGTACCATACGTGTGGAAAGAAAACTAGAGGTCGTTCGTTAGTTTTGAACAACTGGGCCCAAATGTGTATGAAGCGCGAAAGATTTGTGAAACTGAGCGAGGCATAAAGGGTACAAAGTCAGAGCTCACGTATTACCAGCCGCCCTTCTATCTGTAACAGACAAATTAGAGCAAAGATTGGCTACATTAATAAACCCTTAAAGCGCGAAAGAAACAACAGATTACCAAGTTTACGACTTAATAAATTCAAAAAGTATTTCCTTCGAGCTATTTCGTCTTGAGAATCGGACAATGATCATTAATGAAAGGGGTATAACTTCCGTCTTAAATTGGACGGAATAAAAATGGAAACTACTTGTCAGTCGCTGTCAAATGAGGCCTATGCTGACCAAATGTTGAGAGTTATAGTAACAAGAAATGCGGGCTATCTCAGAGTTCATGTTAGTATATGCTCAAATATTTTATTTATAGCAGTGCTTAAATACCTTTCATGAATGATATAAAGGGGCATACATGTTTGAAAACCTTTGGAAAAAGAAATGTCGGGCAGATCAAGTAGAGGTTGTATCAAATTTTGCAGATACACATCAAATTCCAACTTTTCGGAAACCTTTGGAAAATGTTATAGGCAGATCAAAATGAGACTTTAAATAACGTTATTCGTTGTGACACACCCATTTTCTGAATTTTGTAAACCAGAAAGCAATTATGGTCCGTTACGAATACACACGGCCCCAATCCCCAGGACAAATGAATAAACAGTGGGATATTTTTAACTGACAAGATTTTCCGTCTTGCAGAGATTTTTCATCTTGACGTTCGATAATGCTAATAAGATGAAATGCGGTTAACCAAATGGTTTGTTTTGGATTCTCATCAGTGAATGTTTACTCGTTCTAATCTCCTTATAATCCCCAGAGTTCTCTGTTTAGGTCTGTGGATATGATAATTATGAGGGTTATGTCAGTGTGATAATGGGTTCCATGCATGATAATGCACATATTGAGCTGTAGCAAAATCTTAACCCTTGTTCTGCTAATTTGAATCATTGAATTCTCTGTCTTCGACATTAGAGAAGTCCACCGCAATATTATAGGCGTGTTTAAACTGGGGAAAAAGCACAAATCCTAACATTATGAAGACAGCAATCATATTGTTGAATTTGGACCAGCCGATTCAAACATTATTGGAGACATTGTATGCTCATCAGACTTCTGTTCAGGAAAATATACATCGTGTTGTCAAAAACACATCGTTTTGTCAAAAGCACGCAATAGATTAAGACTAAAATCTTCCTACAGATTTACTGAACTTTGTACTGGCAAACGCGCTCATGCGGTTAAATCTGTCAGTGGGTCATGCAGTTAAATCTGTCAGTGGGTCACATGTCTTAAGCAGCCAGCTTTTCAATCAATGACCCCTAGACTCTCACTGCAAATGAAGCAGTACTAAAGATCTCTTGCTCAAACAGCTTCTTCTTTCAGGTAGCCCTAAATACAAGTTTGAATATATGCAAAAAGTAGCGAGGCACGTGGCCGAATAGTTAGGGGCGTTAGATTATGGTGCAGAAGGTCATGGGTTCGAATCTTTGCTGGGTCACCCAACGACTGAAAAATTTGCTCTGTCAATTTAGCATTAAATGAACACGTTTTGAATTAGGGAAAGAAAAGATTGCCAAATGATAGGAATGTGTTCTGCCTTTCAAATGTTGTGCCCAAAATATGGTTGACCTCTAATACTCCTTGCCCCTACGGAAAATAGGCTACGGGAAACTTTTACATCTACCTATAAAAATAGACCAAATCTGCAAACGTTGATATTGCTACCATATAAAGAAGGCTATAGGATTTCCGTGACTTTTCGTGACTTCAAACAGTTTTGGATCCTGACATGCAATGTTTATAGAAACTGTCGATTTCAGCTGCTCATTTGCTATTATAGATTATGAACAATGCCCTGACAGATTCTGTGAACGTCAACAACACGGTTGTGCGTACAATAGTGCGCATATATATACCAAATGATCCGCGGCGTGATTAACATGCCTTATAGCCTTTCCGCACTGCATGTGTCAGTGTCAACCCTGCGCATGCGCGCAAGCTGGCATAGGCATGTTCAGTCAGTCTTTTTCATCTTCGAGATTCGATCATTGCCTGAGTGAAATATCATGCCTTGATTCCATGCTATTAGAATCACGCACAGTTTTGCAAGTGCGCAGTCTGGTTTTATCGCGCCGCGGTGCATATTTTTACCAAGATATTCCTCGCCTTTTTTCCTCCCAGCGGATGGTCTGTCGTGCATATATAAATGCTGGCTTTTGTTAATTCCCCAGAGTTTATAATTGTCACGAAAAGCAGTTATTTCATTAGCATAAGAAGAACAAAAATATTAACTTAGGTTTCCGAGATCTGGCTTTACATATACTATTATTAAAAACTTGTGGATTTTGGATTAATAAATTGACTACTTGTTTCTAGTTTCCTATAATGCTATGGAGTTTTTCAAAGCATGCCAGACTTGAACAGTTTTGAGGTAAAAAAAGATGTTTTGGCTAAATAGGAATAAACGAAGGGCCAGTGATGGAGCGGTCCTTAAGCACAGTGAAGTATCCCTTATTAAGGGAAATATTGATGGATCCCTTCTTAAGGGAAATGATGGAGTAAAGAGGTAGGTATCAGGTATCCAAAATTACTCCTTGCAAAACTGTAGAAACTTGCAAAACTACGCAAAGAATTTTTTCTCAATTTTATTTTCTTTCTCTTGTTGCTGTTGGTGAACAAGCTTATGGACTATCATGTCATGAAATATAGACACAACGCAGACAGCTTCAGATAACCGGCTGACCGTTCCAAGACGGAAACTTTTTATGAGGATCCCGTTTGTTGTACTTCTAGCGTTATGGTTACCTCTACCCAGCAGGCACATGACGTTGAAATGACGTCAAACTGATGTCGATGCAACGTAATGACGTCGCTTCGACGTCAGTATGGCGTAATTTTGACGTCATATGCCTGCTGGGCTATACTTGTTCTCTCCGCTTCCTGTTTTACCTAGTGGACTGACGTCTTATCAGTTACTAGCAGCTAGTAAAACCACAGCATAAAATATAGGGAAAATACACGCCCACTTTTGAGAAATTCTGCTGTGAGTCTCTAAGGTAGTTTTGCTATTTGGTTTAATGTAGAAAACAATTGCAATGTGCTTGAGTGAAAAAAAAGATTACTCCTTTTATGTTCATGGGTGAAATAAAATTTTATCTTGCACGTAAAAAAAAATAAATTTTCTGTATTTTTTATGCCTTTAATTACAATGATATACGTAATAATATTTCTTCTTTTCCTAGAGGAGGCAAAATTGAAAATAAAATAAATTAAAAATAAAATTAAAAAACCCCACTAACACTGTACCCAGTCAGCTGAAATGTTTGGTTTCATTGATTTCCGTCAGTATAAAAGTCTGCGAACCTCTTAAAGGAAATGATATTTTAATAAAAAAAAAAGTATAATCGTTTTTCACTGAAACGAACTGACCCAATTTTATATGTCCACAAATATCAACGATTTTGTAATATGCATACATCTTCCTTTCATGTTAGTTCTCCGTTTTTCTTCCATACCGGAACAACCCTCTGTATTCGTACACACCAGCATTACTCTGAAACTTGAAAAATAACTGAGGCAAGTTATTTTGTCTTTTGGGGAGTAAACTAAAAACAAAGTAGACCAAATCAGCCGGATCACGTCTTGTTTTTTTCTGCCATTTCTTACCAAATATATGGAATTCTTACGGTAATCGCGATTGTTCTGTGGTTTGTTTGACATTTGAAAATGGTCTTGAATTTTCTTTCTGAATGTTTATTTCTTCTGAATTTCGTCATATTAAGGTTCTTGTCACGGTAAACTCGCATACATTCGTTAGAGAAGACGTTTTCTCCGTCATAACTCTCAGACTATCTGAATATCTTGTCTTTTAGAAGGAATACCTTTTCTTTTAGAAGATCATTACTTTCGATATATCATCATACGATTGTCAATACAGGATACAATCAAGAAGGAACTGGTAGAAATATATGCCGCGACACGAGAAAACCAACAATGTGGTTGTGCGCCCAGCGCAGACTCAAATCAGCCTGGGCATCCGCCCAGTCTGATCAGAGTCTTCGCTGTCCGCATGAAGGTAGCTTAGACCCTTAGCTACCTTTTAAGCGCTTAGGGAAGACTCTGATCAGACTGGGCGGATGCCCAGGCTGATCTGAGTCTGCGCTGGGCGCACAACCACATTGTTGGTTTTCTCGTGTCACGGCTCATATATGCATGACAATTCGAGTAACTTCAGTTTTACGTCCATTTAAGACGTCATTAGCTCGTTTAAAGCTAACATGAGTTATAATTCAGTGTTAGTAATGATATTTCATTTTCTAGGACTACATGGGTGATTTGTTTGGATTAATTGTATATTATTTGACATAGTTACATACTGTACTTAACATGAAAACTGCTCGCGTGGCAAAATTCCAGCTAAGGTGATATAATTTGACGGATAAAACATGTTATACATGTACCTCAGATTATGAGTCTTTGCATAAGGTCTATGGGCAAAGCTTTATTTTCCCCACCCCCTTTTTTACAAAGGGAAACATTTTTGTGACTTTTTATGTGAGTGATGAAGTCCGGAGAAGCAACGCTTTTCCTTTCAGATTTGATCAACATTGAGAAAAGCAAAATATAAAGAGTACCCTTTTACCCCACGGATTGGTCCACGGATTTTTAAAACGAACAGAGACTGTGCGAAAGCTCAGGCTGAACGGAGTCATGGTGGTGTGCTTATACCATCTTTGGCGTAGCTCAGTTACAATGTTTAATTAGTTACTAAGCCACAGCGGCAAATGTAGACCCAGCTCTAAATATTTTGCTTTGATTAATATAGTGAACTTAATTGTTTATAAACATTTACAGATGGCTGTAGCATAAACAAATCATGGATATTTGTAGAAACATAAAGTTTTACTTGGTTTCTGTCGGATCTACACTTGTTGTTTTATCGAAATTTCTTCATGATTGTGTTCAAAATATGACATAGATACAAGTATGAATTATAATACATAAAGCAGTTCTAACTGAAAAATAATAAAGTTTTTATAAAAATCAGTATTTTGCCTCTGTGACATATTAGGTAGACCTTCGTTAATATATCTAAGTTTATATATTATACTTTATTACTTTTGAATTTCACTTTAAGTTCAGCTTTAAACATTCTCAGTAAAGTTAATTTTAGGACTTTGTGCTGTGGTACATGAAAATACATGTAGCTGTAGTAGTCACATTTCTTCCTAATTTTGTTCAGTGCTCCAGATAAGGAGTAACAAGGATAATTCAGAGATATTTTTTCTTATTTCTCAACAAAAACATATGTTGTGACCCATCATTGGAACCGTCTCGCTGAGACGGTGCTAATGAGTGGTCACAACATATGTTTTCTCAACAAAAACATATGTTGTGACCCATCATTAGAACCGTCTCGCCGAGACGGTTCTAATGAGTGGTCACAACATATGTTTTCGTTGAGAAGTAAGAATCATCTCTGATTTATCGTTTAAACCCTAACTTATCTGAAGCTCTGTTTTTCCACTTCACGATTACCCTGCTGCTGTTGAGTTCTTAGCCCATATATGCCTGGTAGACTTATCTGTCCTTATAACTTGGGTGAGTCCAATTGTCAAGTAAGGGGCGTGGTTTAGTTTAGTTTTATCGTTTTACTTTATTTCAATGAGAAATACATGTACACATGTGTCTTACGAAAAAAATACATGTACACATGTGTCTTACGCAAAAAGTGTATACCCTGATCAGACGCCGCGTTCTGCGGCGTCTGATCTGGGTCTGCACTGTTTGCCAATGTCCCTTGTCTTGGACACTAGGCATAACCGGTTAAATTCAGCCATATAAAAGTCAGTGTTTTCAACTAAAGCCAAAGGCTATTGTTCTTCCGTTATTTTTTATATACTTATATATTTTTATTATTATTTTTTTTCAATAAGATATTTTTTAGATGAACAGTAAGTTTGTCTGGCAATATCTAGACAATTGTCATAAATGTATGTCAATAAACTCGTTCGTATGTCTTCTATGACAAGTGAACCTTTAAAAGACAAACAGGATACACTAGGTAAACCGTTTGATTCAAATAAATATTTTCAGAACCAAACTACAGTGCATATCCGCCATATTAACGTCGATTTATTTGGCCAAGCGTTACCAAGTGCAAGAGGTGAAATGTATTGCAATTTTTTCATTTAACAGTTCTTAAATGTGCTTCCATTACTATCTAAATATATAGCCTGGTGCAAAATATGAATTCTATATTCGGCCTTCCATTTATTTGGCCAAGCGTTACCAAGTGCAAGAGGTGAAACGTATTGGAATTTTGCATTCAACAGGTCTTAAATTTGCTTCCATTGATCTGTTGATATTTAAATATATAGACTGGTGCAAATGTGAATTGTATGTTTGACCTTCGACTTATTTGGCTAAGCGCTACCAAGTGCAAGAGGTGAAACGTAACTGGAATTTTTGCATCCAACGTTCAAGTAATATGTTTCCATTGATATTAAATATATAGCCTAGTGCAAAGTGTGAAATCTGTATTTGGCTTTCGTTTGTGACCACTCTCAGCTACTGGAAAGCATGCCTGGAATATTTTAGATGCTCGGAAATATACGACGATTCCAGAGTAAAAGCTCTGTTTAAAATAGCTAGACACCAGATACGATCAGAATGATTTTGGAGATTATGAACATATACTCATATTTTAAGATGTCATATTTTCTTTGGTGAAATTTTACTTTTGAAAGTAAGCATGTTATTTCAGCAAATAAATCATATTGACTTGTCGCAGCAACATGAATCTTAGCGTAGTTTGCTTTCAATTCTTTTGGATTATTTTGGCTTGTTGCAGGTTCTCACTTTATCAGACATCTCTTTGTTAATGCCTTACCTGTCGTCTTTCTCGGGACGCGGAATTGAGGTGGAAACGGTAGGAGATGCCTGCGCCCGTGAATGAATACTTAGGCACCTCTTACTTGACATCCACAGTGCTGTGTCTTGCGGAGTACGTTAGTGTTCAGAGGATGAAGTTCGTTGCCTATTGAAATTAACCTTTCGAACTTTTGGGATTTAGATACATTGGAGAAGTTAAATACAGAAATGCGCATCTGTCGCACTAAATTTGGCCACGATACATTTGTATTCTGCAAAACACGCCCATATTTTATGAAACATATAATAAAAACGTGTTTATTGTATATTTTCAGTAATATTGCTGGTCGGCTACGACGACGTCGGAGCTCAGTTGACCTCGCTATGAGTATCTACCCAGGGGATCTTCTCGTGCAGGAGCATCACAAGAAATTGATAAAGCGGAACACAATCTCAGATTTCTACGCCGGCAGGAATGGTTCCACACCTAGTCTAAATGACGGTAAGAAGAATAAGATAACTTGTACAGTATTTTGTAGACCCAGATGTTAAAACACCAAAAGCAATAGTACAGTAAAATAACAAATTTATACTATTATTCAATAATTTATTGATTTTAATCCATTCAAATGCTAAACTAAATGCAGCAACGTCAACGTTTGTTAGATTAGTGACATCACTTGCTCTTACTGTTTCATATATGAGCCGCGACACGACAAAACCAACAATGTGGTTGTGCGCCCAGCGCAGACTCAGATCAGCCTGGGCATCCGCCCAGTCTGATCAGAGTCTTCGCTGTCCGCATGGAGGTAGCTTTGACCTTTAGCTACCCTTTAAGCGCGTAGCAAAGACCCTGATCAGACGGGGCTGATGCCCAGGCTGATCTGAGTCTGCGCTGGGCGCACAACCACACTGTTGGTTTTCTCGTGTCGCGGCTCATATACCAAAGAAACTGAGTCCATGCACAATAAGCAAAATCGGCGTCATCGAACCCACTTCTGAAATCAATTAAATTGCAATTTGTGTCAGATATAGAGACGGTATTAATTCAAATGAAAACAAATATTTCAAGAAAACGTTGCTGTTAGGGCAATTGAGAGGCTGATTATGCTCTTGCTAATGGCGATACAAGTTTATATGAAAGGCAAACTTATAGTCTAGGTTTTGTTGTTTAGAATTAGTTCAAAACGAATTCAACGTGAATGCTCGGACGCGCTTGCTGTTCTGGGTTTTGTTTTTTCGCACATTATTTGCAGTGTCATTTTGATGGAGCAGCTAACACATGATATAAAGATATAATTTTAGAGAGTAAAGGAATGGCTAGCATTATCATTACTTTTTATACAGTTTATTAATCGTCCCATTTAAGATATGGGATTTATCAACCTCGGGAGGTTTGAAGATCCGATAAAGAAACGAGTCCGAAGGACGAGTTTCTTTATCAGATCTTCAAACCTCCCGAGATTTATAAATCCCATATATTAAATGGGACGATTCAATAAACTGTATATTACCTTCGTATGCCTTAGTTTTAAGAAATATTTCCTTCTGTATTTATGTTTTCAAGTGTCCTTGCGAGAGCATGTACAGTACACAATAACGCGAAAGGATACATGAATACTGCATTGCTTTGGCAATGCATTTCCACATAAAATGGCGTTTTCGTATAATCATTCATGTCCACACGCCATAAATACCTATCAAAGTTTGTTATGGGTTTGTTTAGCGTCTGTTGTTTTTCTCAAGATCATAAAACACAACTCCATCGGTGTTTAATAGCTACAACTGCAGTGGAAAGAAAGAGCTGAGGAAAGTAGTTCTAAAAGCCGGTACCCGGTCATACATTTTAACTAATCTCCGAATGTTGTCGGGAAGGTAATCAATCTACAGGGATTTATTTCCCCAGAGGAAATAATTCCTCATAGAGAACTGGGAAATAGCATATTTGTATGACAAGAAATCCTAGTATTTCTTCGTAAAGAATGTAATATATGGCATTTACGCTTTTAGCGTGGTTAAGAAATGATTCTTCTCAGTGTTGTGAGTGTTGAAATTGAGTCAGTGTGGAGTAATACAGTGTGAAGTAATACGAGTAATCCACTGTTTGTCGGCCAGTTACTAGTAGATGTATCATTTGTGCTCCGCGCTCATGTTAAAGATCTACTTATCAAGTGACCTCCAAACAGCGAATAATTACTCAACAGTTCGCTGCTAGTAGTAATCTTTTTCCTGAATGAAACGCTATTCTTACTCAAAACGATGATGTTTGCTTACTTAATTCGATAACCGCTTTCAAGTCAGACTGTTGCATAATATACTGTATCCATTTTGTGGTCAATGACTGTATAATTAAGCTAACGATCTTCTTAGTCTAGTTGTGTTGTATATAAATTAGGTTTTCAAGATGCTTGAATAGTTTTCACAAGGAGCAAGGATATTAAGAAGGATTGCTTGTAACTCAGAATTGCAGATTTCGGACCAGTAGCTGACTAAATGGATATTACATAATTTTTCTGTTAAAGTAATCCACAAGGTCCAAGATGTTTTGCTCTTACTCTGTTTACTGTACTATGAATATTTTGCTACACTTCATTTCCATACTGTACCATTATTTGATCGGGCAACGGTCAAAGTCCCACATCCACAATGGAGTCATCAATGGAAGTAAAATCATTGACAGCGCACAGAAAGAAACAAGAGACATCATTAAAAAAGATAATCGTCGAAGATGAAATTCGTTTTTAAAGAACAACTTTTTAGTCATGTCAGGACGGATCCACCGCTTCCTGGGTATTATCAGTCAGCACTTTTGTAAAGTAAATGTGTCTTGTTCAAGGACAAAACATGAATTCCCGAGTGAGGATTATCGTGATCAGCCTTGGTCGAGTTCGATTACAACTATTGTCTGACGATAGTATGTCATGGAAGAAGCGGGTCAACTCGGCCTGCTTTCTGTAAGCCTGGGGTCTTCACGGCTCCTGGGTCAACTCGGCCTCCATTCAACTCGTCCGGGTCAATTCGGCCTGCTGTCATTTGCATCCTCGCCCCAACCTACGAAGATGGGCTGCGCCAGGAATGAACGGAAACACAATAAACGAATAGAGTTTGTTGGGTTGTTGATTTAATAAGAAGTCCTTCAAAATGGTGGACAAAACATGAATTAATATAAAGGGCAACCCAATAATCCCTCAACGGATAACTGCATCTGCACCTAGACTATGGTAACGGGACGTTCCGGGCCTACAATAATACAATGGCGCTGGGATAGCCGGACCAAGGTGCAGGGCAAAATTGTTTCCATAGTGTTTTAAGATTGGGGTCCTTTACCCTGTGAGATTTTCTGTAGTATAGGGTCGAAATAAGAGCAAGGTTGTTACCATCAGCTAATCATCACAGGTCTCTGAAATGTAAAAATTCCATTTCTGTAGGTGGGGTGTGTGGATACAAATGACTGGCGCATAGATATATAACCATGCGGCACCATGGCCAAAACTGATGTTTTCCTTACTCATTTTCATACAACTTCGATATCCTAGTTTACTTGCCACAAGTAAGATTTAATGGCATGACT
This sequence comes from Ctena decussata, assembly GCA_963989385.1. NCBI lineage: Eukaryota > Metazoa > Mollusca > Bivalvia > Lucinida > Lucinidae > Ctena > Ctena decussata. The sequence goes on from OZ022507.1 coordinate 69,828,206, forward strand.
GAACTGCAAAAATACTGATACCTCACCAGGAGCTAGCTGTAACCGGGGGAACACTTATTAAAAGTCTATTTCTTAGCTTTTTATGCCTCATATTTTCATGATTTTCCCTGACTTCGTTTGGCCCAATTGCTAAGGGAGTGAATTCGTGCGTTTGTGAGTGAGTGAGCGTTTGTGCAATTGAGCGAATAAGTATCAAGATAAGCCTGCATCGAAATAATTCCTTATCTAGAAAATTTTATCGCCGATGCAATGAATTGGTTTCAAAACTCAATGTCAGGTTAAAATCACTTTCACATGAAGGCCTATCGGAACCAGAATTTTATGATGACTTAGTATACAAATTCAAAAAGATAAGGGGTATGTCTGATTTTTGTTCAGCTTCGAAAAGTAGTTTTTTTGTTCTCATTGTATTTTGTTCAGTGCTAGTACTAACCATCAAAATCAGGAAGTCATATGACTTCCAAGGTTTGTCATTTGGAAGTCATGCTGTAGGATAGACTTGGTTTCTTCCAGAATGTCCATATTTATATTGCTTTCTCCTTCATTAATGGCCGGGCCGGGTGGCGCAATCGGTAGGGCACCTGACTCGTAAGTCAGAGGTCCTGGGTTCGAATCCTGGTCTGGCCACATACTTTCGTTTCTCCTTCCGCTGATTCAAGAAGGGCAGTTTTCAGTTACTGGCGAAAGTATGTGCACTTAGTACTGGTTAACCGCTTAGGAGGTCTAAGCCTGCCCAGGAATAGTGTGGTTAGGTTAACTGACCGTCCCGACATGACCTTAGTTGTTTACCGTGGACGTTAAGCATCAAATCAACCAACCAATCCTTCATTAATGGGTGAAATACCATTATTACAACAAATTTAACTCATTATTTAAGTCAATATTCACTTTATAAATGGTAGGTTATGATAAAAATTGGAAGTCACTGACTTCCTGGCATTCAGTTTTAGAAGTCACAGACCCCCAGACTTCCACTAGTGGAAGCACTGTTTGTTTCCTTGTAATTTTAGTTAGAAATACATCAGTTGTTAAAGAAAACTGATTTCTGGTGCGGCAGATCGGAAGCGCGGTGCGGTTATGGCTTTCATACTAGACCTTTAAATACACGATTGGAAAACTCGAATGCGCCTGATTTACGGCTGCTCAAACGGGTCATGAAATTTGCAAATACACTTTTCGTCATTCGTTATTATTGAATAAAACACGTCTATCCGCAAATAACGGCGATTAAATTAAAAAGGAAACGAAGCCAAAATAAAGTTTATATTCATAAAACGTCATTTTAAAACTGTTTCTTTTCACAAATGGTAGATTGTGTTTATTATCCCCCATACAATAAAAACCCGGATGCAGGTCATGCATGCTCTGATATGTCTACGACAAATAAAGAAAACTAAACACTTTATACGCCATATTAATATCTTTGAATGCATGCGCATTGTTTTGTCACGATTTTACAAGGGATTTTTATCCATGTTTTAACAGAATTGTACAGTCAGTTCTCGATATCGCAATGTCGACGTTCATTTCAAACCACTGATATCTCAAAGACATTTTCTGATTCCAGAAATTTTACTTTGAAATATCAGTAGTTTTAGACATCCGGAGTTGAAATTTAGAAAGAAAAAAACTGGAAACATGTCCGAATTATAATTTGACATCAAAGGTTTCTATGAGATTTCAATGTTTGAGATAACGAGAATATATATGTTCAGAAAAGTAAGATCCTTTGGAAGAAAGGAACACACCAAAGAATAGAAAATAGCAGTCTCGGTTTAATTGAGTCTGTTCATGACTAGTAATGAAAAGTGCGACACCAGCCACGCCCCATTGCACCGGCTTAAGCGGAACTCTAGTCTCAAAATTACTCAAATGAACTCAATGATCCCAAAGGACCAGAAAATATAATATGCAATATGATGATGTGCGGAAAGACGTTTTACGGCCGCCAAACTTTATTTACTTCAGTGGTTTGTAAATTTATTTCTCCAGTAAAGCCTACTCTTCAAGGACAGAATTTGCTCTGTCTGGGAGCAAATACTTTTCTTTCAGAGTTGCCCTATTTAAGAAGGGGGCCAAAAAACGTTTTAGACCAAAGTAACTTTCAGTTAAGGTACACCCTTACACCGTGAATGCCCAATTGCTTTCCAATAATGCATATTTCTATTAATTCAATGTGATATATCGCAGCAAGCTTTTTCACTACGACTTCATCATTGTAAATGGCTTTGATTGGTCAGGCTTTGCAAATAAAATAGTCTCTTTTTTAAGATTTTCATTATAATGGACGGACGCTTGGCGCCCCGTTACTACGGCTATGGATTCGTTCCGCTGAGATGCGGGGGCAACGTCGATATGAGAATTGAAATACTACTACTAAGATTTTCATTTCTAAAAAAATGTTGGTGTGCATGGTTACCAGCCAGGCCCAGTGGTACACTGCAATGAGTGATAAGGCAAGAAAACACGCGTCATGTCCTAAAATAAAATTTTGTATACCTCACCAATAAAACACTTAATGGAAAAATGTATTTTCATAAAGAGGAGACCTTGTTCAGATTGGCCCTTACAAAGCAATCTGATATGAATCAAATCGGACTGCCTATATATTTTAGTCCCAATTTGATGAATTTTAATAACATATGCCATTCTTATGCTTGAGCGGATGTGAAGAAAATGTTTAATTTCTTTCTTTCTTTTCAGATAATAAAAAAGCTCGTCAGCCATTTTCTTTGCTCAAATTGGTAAGTAGACCGAACTTATTCCACACAAATCTTAAGTTAACATACTAACTGAAATATTTTTATATCTAACAAAAATCAGCGACGCAAATTTTTTATTTACTTTGATTCCGTTACCTGTCCTCCGTAAAATAAAAGGAATATCGTTGATGTTTGTCAGTCCGCCATTTATTTTAGTGTTTTTAACCTTTCTAAAATAAGCAAACCTCTTGTCTCAGTTTTGCAACAACAATAACAGAGCTGAGACAAAGAAATCTTCAATTAAATTTGGCGCTCTTACAACATTTGTGCCGCAACACGAGAAAATCAACAAAGTGGCATGTCCGCCCAGTCTGATCTGAGTCTTCGCTGTCGTCACGGAGGTACCTTAGACCCTTACCATCCTTTCAGCTCACAGCAATAAATCGGATCAAATTGGGCGGATGTCCAGGCTGATCTGAATCCTCACTGAGCGCACATGCCACTTTGTTGTTTTTCTTGTCTCGCGGCTCATTTATGGAAATGAGCATATGCTGTTGTGCTGGAGCTGTCATTAGCAGACCTTCAGCGTCGATTAATTCCGTCAGCTTTGGCATTTCATGAAATTGAAACCTCCCATATTTCAAAAATAGGAACAACAGTTTGTAGATGATGGAAACAACATTGTCCATGACGTCTGATATTACATGTAAAGCGTAATATCATAAGACCCTACGTCACTTGCAGCTACGCGATGTGGGAACAAAATCCCAGTACATATTCAATCAAAGAGAATGCAACTCAGCATGCTTAGTTGCGTGGGATCAGCGAAGTCTCTGGCTAGACTGGCGAGAATAAACTCACCCACGTGATACAGTTCTGGTTGCAATTGTCCTGTGATCCCAAGCCAGATATTTGGAATACTGTTTTCTGTTTGTTATTGTTTAAAGCGTTACTGTTTCTTATTCATTATAGTATTAACTTGATCTTAGGGCATTCGGACTACGCATTCGGCAAATATTTCCCGTCTTACTAAATGTTACCTTTTTTTTCAGATGAAAACCCGTAGTAAGGAATCTCTGTCTCATCTTGGTGACATTCTCCAAAAATTGAAACCGTCCGAGTTTAAAGATAACCACTTAGCAGCTTATAAGGTAAGATTCCCAATCCGCACACGTCGGTGAAACAACAGTAAAACAACATTGACTAAGGTCCTGACACTGAATCAACTTTGATTCAGTGTTGCTTCAATTTTGTGTGCCCGATGTGTTTACTGTTTAGATCATAAGATAGATATTACTTTTACGTGATAAAATTACATTGCGCATTTAGGTACACTGTAAAAATCGCGCTTAGCTGTAAAACACAAGTGGTTACATGTTTAGTTGTAAACATGTTTAGGAATATGTCATATAGCTAAACATGTACGCCTTTTCTATTATTTTCCCGAACAAAGTCTGCTAAACACGTTTTATTCTGTTACGCTTTTCGGATGAATCCATTTTCTCTTTTCCCCGTTGAAGAACGAAAAAAAGAAACAAAAATGTTGACAGAGGAAATTTTCAAAATAATTGGTAAATATAACCAGTTTTGTACATTTTTAATTTCTAAACATAAACCTAAACATGTTGCAAAATGAACATGTTACGATTTAAACACATAAAAAATCGGACTGCATTTTTTGCATTGATTCTAAACACATTTTTTACAGTGTAATAGCTTTTGCTTTTAGATTATGCACAAAGATTCCATACTGCAACTGTATCTAAACCTTTGCACTTAGAGTAAAATGTAAACTTTCGTACATCTTTTTGAGTAGTTAACTAAGCTTGATTTATGTTTAGATAATTGTCGAAATTCGTCCTGCCTTCAAAATTAATAAAACAAAGAAAAAATGAACTGTGATACTGTCAAACCTGTCTTAAACTTGAATTTCACCTCTTTTAAGCAAGAAGCTGTTTTTAAAAAAGTTTTTCAGTTCAAACCGGCCTGTATTCAGCGAGCACCTGCCCTAAGCAAGCAGTTTTGCCGGTTGCATAAGACAGTTTTGAGCTCAACTGCTGTCCTAGTCAATGCTGCTTTCACTGAATGATTTGCTTTAGACATTGCCAGTGTTTCAGTAAGTTATGAAAATACACATGTCAGCCGCGAAACGAGAAAACTAACAAAGTGGCGGGTGCGCCCATCAAAGACTCAGGTCAGCCTGGGCATCAGCCCAGTCTGATCAGAGTCTTTGCTGACCGCATGGAGGTAGCTTAGACCCTTTGCTACCTTTTAAACGCAAAGCCAAGACTCTGATCAGACTGGGCGGATGTCCAGGCTGATCTGAGTCTGAGCTGGACGCACAACCACTTTGTTGGTTTTCTCGTTTCGCGGCTCATGTGTTGCGCTCATATAGGCATTGAAAAATTACCAGTACTTATTACTTTATTTTCAGTCTGTCCACTGGACCGATCTAATCGCTAGTACGGACAAACAGACGTCTGTAGCGGACAGCCTCAACATTTCCGAGATGGAGAGAAAGAGACGGGAAACAGTTTGGGAGCTCTTTAAGAGTGAATGTGTCTTCCTTATTGACCATCTAATGGTCTTAAAGCATGTAAGAGATTTTTATTTTTTACATTTCAAGGTTTTTCTTCTGTTAACTGGAAAATCTGTTTTTTTTTTTTTTTTTTTTTTTTTTTTTCTTGAAATAGAGTTAAAGGATATGGATCAATCAGTATCACTCATTTACTTCAACTTCGCCGAACATTTGAAGTAAAGAGTAACGTTGATTGTTGTTGTGACTAAAGATCTGTGCAACAACTAAAATATATACATGTATTCGTAAATTCGATTCTCATAATAGTTCTTTGCGCTGATGAAGGCTATAAATGTCAGGCGGTATTCCTGTTTTTTGGCAAAATTTTTCTCTGCACAAGTTTGCGGAAATAAATTTATTGTGAATATTTGTCATAGACATAGACATAGACATAGATAACTTTATTCACTCAAGACATGTACATGACATATGTCAATTTAAAGTAAAGTATAATGCATACGCTTTCGGAAGAAGCTTCTACGAGAAACTTCATTCCTTTAAGAGAAGACTCCATTTGAAAGGGCTGCATTATCCAGGGAAGCAAACAGAAAGTCACAAAAGTTGTGTCCCTTTGTTAAAATGATGCATAAACGGGGACATATACCCATACAACCGAAACTCAGGAGAGCCTTAAAGGTATTCAATAACCTGCTATGGCCAGTATTGTTCATACAGCGTGGCTGGTGCATCCACGCTATCCACGCTGTATGATCAGTATTAGCCATAGTAAGTCCTGAACCATATCGAATAGCGCTGCATACTTGTCCTCTTTTTCAAGTCCCTGCCTAGGCTACAGTCCAACCATGCCATTATAACTCACTTAGCCTACGCGGGGGTGGTTCGAGAGAATATGATATGTTGCATTATTTATCATACCAACAGCCTCTGTGGACTGGACAAGTTATAAACAAAATCAGATCGATTGATAGCAGGCCAAGGACTCCAAATTTTATGACTGCGTAGTTTAATTCTAAGTTCTGTACTTCCTAAATGATCTGACAACAACGTCCGCAAAATGCTTTAAGCAAGTGTTTTCTTTTAAAATGCTTACCTTTAGAACATGAGTAGGCTGACTACTTTACCATACCGACCATGCTCGAGCACCTCATTGGGTTTATGGTTCGTTGTTTATATTTCTAAGCATAAACTTCAGAATTTTGCCATTCCACCTTGGAGTTCAGTCCGGGATAAAGATAGAAATTAACTGTCTCATGCAATGATTGGACGGATTATCTTAAATCATTTCCGAAGCCCGATTTTGACGATCTGGAATCTTTAAGAAATGATCCAGTTTCTGACCAAAATACCCCTTTGCACTTTTGATCCTTGTACTCTTATAAATTATTCATAAGAATTAGCGTTCAAGCATAATCCATACGACAGTAAAACTATTTATTATGGTATTAACACATTTTACAATGTCAATAAATACAGGGATAACAGGCAGTCGTGACTGAGAGACTCTTCCATCAGAATTGCTCCATTTATGCCTGTAATTAATATTATTCCGCGTATGATAAATAGTCCCGCATCGTTAGGGAATATGCGAATTGCACATTCACAGAGCATCCTGCGCAGGCTACTCAGGGAAATGCTGATCGCTTTTTGAATCCTTCGAGACATATTTATGGGCGAATCGCATTAACTCACTCGTTTGCGCCTGTGCGCATTTGCATTTGCTTAAGAATATTTCCTCGTTGCCAAAAGCTCTAAAGAGTTTCTTCAAGTTAACCTTTTTCTACAGAATGATGCTAAAATGACCTTTGGCAAAAGAGACGGGAAGTTATAGTATTGCCCAGACACGATTTTAGAACAAGTATATGGACTTGTTGAATAGCTTTATAACATGTAGAGGCTTTATTGCTTTGTATGTCGTTTGAAATTTAAACTTGAGGCGTGTCATAGAAATCAACATTTCGTCCTTTCTATCCTCCAACCTCGCAATGGAAAACCATGTTTGATCTTTAGTATTGCATAAATTCAATCACAATGCTACAAAAATAAAGAAAATGTTTGGGCACTTTTTTCGGCCTCGTCGTCATTACCTTGCCGATTCCTACACGTACTATGCATTTCTGTAAAAATCCGCATTTCAGGCCATGGTCAGCTACCGTGAATGTTTCATTGTCCAACTTTTAGCAGCAGTTAAAATCAAAATCATTTTCACTCAATGTGGCCTGCACTTCCAATTTTACAATATCCGAATCTATATAACTCTAGCATACGTCTTTTAGCGATACCTACAATTGCATACTTGCTGTTTGTTTCTGTACTGACGTAGTATTGCCCTGCAACGTGCATACGAAAAGTCATTATAGCACGAGAATCGCCTTGTTAATACATGGTTTTGTGTTCGTTAAAACATGCCTGTTAACAGCGCGTGACAACGATGCAATAATGTGGATTCAGCGCTGTGTGCCCGTTGTGATAGTTGAGAAACAAAATATATATGAGGAGTGTTTCAATGCCCTATAAATATTCAAACGCATTCTTCTTTATATGTTTGTTGTTTTAATTTCATTGACCATAAATTTTTATTTACCCACATGTAAATTTCAGTGTTTCTTGGAGCCACTCAAGAAGGTGCAAGTGGAGGGATTTCTGATGTATGCAGAACCCTTGGACATTTTCAGTAACCTAGATGAATTATGTTATGTAAGTAGCTCGTAATTCAACTCGATGCAATTAATGGTTGACAGCGTCCTTGCCGTGACAGCAATATCTATTGACAGTGTGTATGTTTGGATATAAAATAGTAAAATAAAAACAATAGGTAGCATTGAAAATTTAGATCTTTGAATCACGTCGATGCAACCATACCATCCTGTATAGATACTTGCTCGCACAGCAGAAGGCGGTCATGAGAAAAAGCTATTGACAAAGAGATTCACGTGCTGTCTGACTATGCCTTAATGTTTTGCATTTTCTTATTCTGCTTTTGAACATATTGCCCTTACGCTCTAAAATACTGTGTTACGTATTTCACGTGGCCTCGTGAAGCATTGTTGCTTTACCCGTTCACAAGCCACATTGTTCTAAAATTGGTTAGCATCTAAGCCTTTTCTTTGGTATGTCAGTTGTTTGGAATTAAAACAAAATTAACTGGGCAAACAGTGAAAATCCTGATGAGACGGCTCATTATGAGCCGTCTCATCTGGATTTTCACTGTTTGCCATGATATGTCCGAATTTACCCGCTGTCCTAAGTTACCCGACTTTACCCTATTTGCTGAAGGCCTCGGACGTGTTTGAGTTTTCAGTTTGAACGCTAGTCTTTCCCGCTCGTATTTAAGCATGCTCCTCTGATCTCCTCTGATCTCCTCTGCACCAGACGAATAGTAATACATTGTCTTGTATACACTTACCTGAACATATAAAAGGTCAGCTAGTAAATTTGTCTAAAAATGTCATATTTATGGATTTTATGAAGTTTCTTTATATTAATAAAGCAGTTTTCATTAAAGTCGCCTTGATGAACAGTCTGAGCACTATGTTGCCCTTTGTACTCAATATTATCTTACTGTATGACATTTTTCCAGCTCCATACTTCGCAAAGTTGAACACTTTTGACTTGGTATTGCTTAAAATACAAGTTGTCATAGTGTCTTTAGGAATTGGATGCAAGGCTTTAAGATACCATAGAAAACGTGAATATATTCATGTTCGCCTATACCGAAGGCCACCGAAAGCGAAGTTTACCGAATCATGCAATGCACTGAAGGAGCTTTTACGTTTATGTATTTCCAGTTTGTATAGCATCAAAATCTGAAAAGTTTGTTTGTAAAATAAAAGAAACAAAAGATAATGTACATAAAACAGCTCCTGGGGAACATCGTTATGAGAATTGGAGCACCAAACATACATGAAACAAACATGCATGTTGTTTATAATCGTCACGGTACGGGTGAGACGATCGACAATATTTCAATTATTCTGAGCGATGAAATGATGAAGATGATTTGACAATATGCAGGAATATAAGAAAAGAATTTATCTGAGTTTTTACCATAATGCACAGTATGCTGTAGTGATGAGTGATGAGTCTCCTTTCTTTTCAGGTGAGCTATACATTCTGTAAAGACTTTATTGCTGGCCTTGTAAAAGACATGAGTGCTACAGATTTTGGTCGGACCTCAATTCTCATTAAAGCCTTTCAAAGAGTAAGTAAAAATTCCGACTTAGGGTGACTGGATACATCTGTATATTTAAATGTCGTTTGTACAAAGGGAAACAATTTTGTGACTTCTTGTTTGCTTTCCTGGAAGACGAAACCCTTTTAAAATGAGTCAACTCTTTAAGAGAAGAATTTGCTCCCTAGAGGAGCAAATTCTACTATTGTAGAGTTGATCCCATAGAGAAGAGAAACAAAAATGAGAAGGACAGAGTTCAGAGTTGCTGCCTCTGAAAGTGTATCCATTCCCCTAAAATATGTTAAGCCCAATATCTAAGATATGGTGTGGCATTTAATATGTTTTACTCCTCCAAATAAAAGCTGAGTTGATTCATTTCAGTAAGTTTAACAGCCTTATCAGTCAGTATTTCTTTTGAAAATGAGAACGGGAGAGAAAAGGTGGACAGGAAGGAACAATACGACTAGGATTTTAGGGCACAACCCAATGCTTATCCTGCTGCGTGCTCCTCAGGCTCTTGTCCATCCATAAGAAAAGATAAGTAGGACATCCCAGTGCCGAAAGTTGCTCTGCGTCTTCGATCTACACCTCCACTTTGTCTGAGGCTCGACCTCGACTTGTGCAATTAAAGAGGGAAACAGCAGCATCAGCTATTATGGTACTTAGTTCGGCGACGGTGGACTAATTCTTTCCTTTTAGGTGCCTGACGGTGAGTTGGACCCCAAACTAAATGACGGCTGCATCCTTAATCTGTTACAGAGGTTGATACCAGAAAGCTTCTGTCTTTCATCAGGCCTAAATGTCGGTGTTGTTTTACTCTAGCTTCAGACTAGCAGAAATTTCTCAGCTTTATTCCATTATAGTGTGCATAAAACCACATGTTTTACTGTCATATTTCACGACCCTAATATATAAGGGACCTTTTTAATAATATATTTTTCTTTCTTTTTCTTTACCTTTTTCATCATTTATTCTATTATTTTTTTTTGGTTTTGTGTTACTTTATTGCCTGCAAATAGCACAAGCGTTTCTTCAACTCTTGACTTTTATGTGACACCATCCTATGTTGGTTCTGATGTTTTCCAGGAAGTTTCAAAATCTTTCAGTAATTGATAAATCTTGTCCTACAATTATGTTGTCAGTTTCTGCTGCGACGCCAGAAAATGTACCTTACAGCATGTGTGAAATGATTGGCATACTCAGTTTTGTTAAAAAAATGAACAGGGCATTCTCACAGGGTATAATCGATTCCGCTAATTTTCGCTTCCTGCAAAGACTATACATCATATTTGGTTTCCGCCGAGACTGTCTGCGAACTCTTGCTTCCTTCCGAGAATTCTGTACATGATAAATGGCTTCCTGCAGAGACTGTCTGCGTGATTCTGCTTCCTGCCGAGGCTCTCGGCAGGGAGCAGAGTCACGCGGACAGTCTCGGCAGGAAGCCATTTTACGAGGACAGAAGTCTCTGCAGGAAGCAAGAGTTCGCGGACAGTCTCGGTGGAAGCCAAATATGACCGACAGTCTCTGCAGGAAGCGAAAATTGGCGGAATCGATTATACCCTGTGATTCTGGAGAAACTTAAAATATTTAGACGTAGGATGATAAGATAGCCTTATATATATCCTAATGTATGTTTGAAAAGAAAGAGACCCAGATTAGCCACCTTGACCTTAGATGTTTGTACTGATAATATCTGGCAGTTCTAAGATCCGTGTAGATTGTCGTCCAAAAACTGAAATTGTACATATGAGCCGCGACACGAGAAAACCAACAATGTGGTTGTGCGCCCAGCACACACTCGGATCAGCCTGGGCATCCGGCCAATCTGATCAGACTTTTTGCTAAGCGCTTAAAGGGTAGCTAAAGATCTAAGCTACCTTCATGCGGACAGAGAAGACTCTGATCAGACTGGGCGGATGGCCAGGCTGATCTGAGTCTGCGCTGGGCGCACAACCACTTTGTTTGTTTTCTCGCGTCGCGGCTCATATATTTCCTCAAATGCATTTATGCTGTAACCCGCAGAAGAAAGCATTGTTAAGCATTGTTCTGAGATTTACGTTTCTGTTAATAATTAGCAAAAATATGAAAACTCTACACGACTTGTATATATACTTGTAAATGGCATATTTGTGTCGATGCTTTGCTTTGAAATAAACAACTGGTGAAACCTGTAAGAAGTCAAACCGAAAATGCGGCTTGACCACTTTCATTAGTTTTGTGATAATGCCATCAGTTTATCGTTCGCAAGGCTGAAATTTTATACTAATATGCATTTACATACTTAGTATCCGAATAGCTGTGTTAAGGTTGGCCAATTACTGTAAGTATTTGCAGAAGTTGAAAAGCGAAAATGGAATTGTGCGTTTCCGAAGCGTGACAACGGCTTTTTCAAAATAAATCACCTACTTTTATCATGTGAATCAACCGGTATCAATAAAATCTTTTTATTTCAGTTCTCCACCCATTCCAAAGATGGAGAAGTATATCATTCATATTGCCTTAACTACACAAACGCCCTTAACTACCTAGAAACCTTACGGAAAAACGACGATTTCTGCGAGTTTGAAAAGGTAGGTCACCACATGTTAACCTTGCTCAAGGTGACTGGACCCACTGCCATATTTTCCGTCATTATTACATAGACATACAAATTTGATGACTTCCGATTTGCCTCCCTGGACAACGAAGCCTTACTAAAATGGGGACAACTCTTAAAGGAAAGATATTGCTTTCCAAGGGAGCAAAGTCTTCCCTGAGAAAGCAGCCCCCAGTCAAACGGGATAGCTTTTTTCTTGGTCAAGATTACCGCTGGAAAGTTCTCATTCACGATAAGTTTTATATTTGAAAAACTTAAGATTTTTTTCATGTAGTGATTTTTGGCTACTGGTTTGCGTCTCAGCCACAAAACTGCAGAGATTTTGTTCCTCGCATACAAGTATACCAGGGGAGGGGTACATGTCAGAACTAGAGTATATGAATTTACGTTGGCGGATTTTTCAACTGATCTGATATCTTAACTGTCACGTATATCTATTGCAAAACTACATTCACTCAATGGAGTCATTTCGTGCTTTATGAGTAACTACCCTTGAAGAAGGGATTTCATCTACCAGGCAATCAAATACCATTCTGATAATGTTATCTTTCTTTTAAAAGTGGCGCTCAAGATACCCTAGGTATATCCTTTTATTATTTTGGAGCCCTGAAAGAACTAGGCAAATGTTAATCAACAGACAGTCAAACCGCATATTTTCTTTTTGTTCTGTTCGTCGGGGATATCGGCAGTTAAAACGTGTCAGCGATTCTCAAAATGGATCAAGGTTAAAATTCTGTAGGCGTAAAATTTGTTTCTAGCATATTTAAATAAGACTAGACAAATTACAAAAACAAGCAATTTTATAATAGGACTTCCATGAACTGAAGAAATTATGAAAAAGTGGCGCAGACAACTTAATATTAGACCGCATTTGAGTCGCGACACGAGAAAACCAACAATGTGGCTGTGCGCCCAGCGCAGACTCAGATCAGCCTGGGTATCCGCCCAGTCTGTTCAGAGTCTTCACTTAGCGCTTAAAGGGTAGCTAAGGGTTTAAGGTACCTCCATGCGGACAGCGAAGACTCTGATCAGACTGGGCGGATGCCCAGGCTGATCTGAGTTTGCGCTGGGCGCACAAACATTTTGTTGGTTTTCTCGTGTCGCGGCTCATTTCGTAATCAAAATAACCCATAACAAAGGACATACATAAATGAGTGATATCATCGAGTTTACCTTAATGTCCTGTGCAGTTTAAAAAACTACGGAGACAGCATTGATCACATATGTAAGAAGAAAAGCGTATACATATGCCTTTAAAACGGCCACTGTGGACTGCTGTTATTAGGCACCATAGCACACATATAAACGTCCCGTAGAACAAAAAGAAAAAGAAAACAATATGAATAATGGGGATGCTTTTGCTTCTTTACAAGATCACAGAATGTGGATTTTTTCTCCTGATTTTGTAAAGTTTGCAACGCACTGTCAAATTTTTATCCTATCTATATGCATACTTTATAAATCACGACTGGTATTCCATTTCCATATGGAGACTAAAATTTACTTTTCTGCAATTGGACTACCAAACTTTAACAATGTTATTTGACTGCTATGTATACATTGTATATAAAATATGATTAGGCCTACAAAATTTCAGATCAGGAAAAATAAACTGTAGGTTCTCACAAAACTCCTGAAGGGGACCAAATCGAAATTTCGGTTTGGCCATTTTCAGGAGTTTTGTGATAAGTACAGTTATTTCACATCATGGCAAATAATATGCATAGTATACTTTTAAAACATAGAAGTCAAATACCATTGTCATATTATGTCTAGTTATTTGCAGAAACATCAATTTTTAACATTTTTTCTTTCAGTGGTGTGAGCAGGATGCCCGATGTAATCGGCTACAGCTAGCAGACTTGTTAATTTCACCCATGCAGCATTGTACAAAACTTCCACTCTTGTTATACAATATCAAGAAATATACAGAAAATCCTACAGAAAAACAACAAATCGCAGATTCCATACAGAAAGTGGAGACCTCATTACGTAAGTTTTTCAACCTAATCTACTGCATCAGATTTCTGACTTTCAACATCAGTATCCAACACGGTCCTTTTAATGACATCAAATATCTTGGGTGTTTGGCAATACTAAAAGAGCCCTGATGCGGATCAAAGAAATAATGTTTACTATTTGTTTGTTCGTATATGAGAGTGCTAATACCTTGTTGTTATTGTACATGTAGAAGCCGTGAAATTTAACCCGTTATCACTTTTTCTCAGGATTTATAGTATGACCACGATGAAGTATAAAAAAAAGAATATTTTTTTTTCTTTCCTGTGAACACAACACTGAAAACCTATATCCATTTTTTCATTATAACGATACGAGAAATCAGCACTGCATCTTTTGTCAGTGACCATTACACTTCTAGTGGTCAATGACAAAAAGATGCATTATTGCCGATGTTTTATACACTAACTGTGCATTCAACAGTACTGGAGTCCATAAAATGTTAAGTTATTATATTTTATTTTCCACAGAGCAATTAGAAGACAAGATGAAGTGGTTAAAGAATTTTGAGCGTGTACAAGAAATCCAGCGCCACCTTGTGTGGCCCTCTGTCACAGATCTCGACCCCAGAGCTTTCATTCCAGAAGTGAGTACCCAAGGGTTTCACTTTTTTAGCTGCGACATATGAGCACTGAAATTTAAGATGAATGCATTCATCTTAAACTTCGATGGCCACATGTCGCAGCTAAAAACGTTCTTTCAGGGGAATCAACTCTGTCATCTTATTTTTGTTTCTCTTATCAGTAGAGGTAGGGGTCAACTCTTAAAGGAATGAATTTCCTCACTAAGGAGCAGCATTAGTATCCAACCAAAGGTCCAGTTGAGGAAGCAATCAAGAGGGTAAAGCTTGATAAAGGTGAACTTGTTTTCACTGAAAAGGTACCCATTCGCCTGTAACTCGTGCAGCAAAGTTTCCACCTCTACTCTTCTTGCTTATCAAAATGTGAATATTTGAAGCTGTTTTTAAACATGTTACACCTACGCTGTTTAACATTCTAAACGCAACAATTGATATCTGATTATGTCAGCAACTGTTGCCAAACAACGTAGTTCCATAAAATAAATGCACATGTCATAATAGCATTGCAGTTGGTTGAAAGATCTGCGCTAGCTGTTAGTTACAAATACGTAAACGCCATAAACGGTAATTCAGCTGTAAAGCACTTGTCATTTCCATTTCTGTAAGTTTTTACGTGATTTGTAAGTTGTATAATCTTAGATATTAATTCCAAACAGTTTTGGGTGAAAGCGATTGCAAGTTTGAAAACACATGACTAATGCATATGCGTCCTCTATACCTAATATGGCTGTCTGCCGTTTTAACCGTTGCCCGATTTTCCCATCTAGAGTGTCGCAGACGCATGACAGCTTTTATAAATCGTTACAAATGACGTCGGCAGAATTTGTTTCCAGTAGCATCGACGCAACATCATGACGTTGTTTTGACGTTGATATCGCCTTGTTTTGAACATTGTCTGCTAGTAAATAAGAATCTTACCTTATTGGTTTGTCATTTTTATTTCAGTATTTGAAATCCAAATTATTACAACAGCCGTGTGAGCGACTTCTAGCCTGCCCTAGACGTCAACTCATACACGAGGGAGCAATCTCACTGACAGGTAACCCTAGTTCTATTTATAGATTGCTTTCGGGGTTTAGACATTTTAGTGGAATGGGCAGAAGTTTCCTTTACCAGCATTCTGCTCTTTGCGACTGATCAGTAAGCGCGGATGCATGACTGCTTGTCATGGAATTAAAGGTCGTATATTTCTTCACCAGGAAAATGACTGGAAGCAATTTCTTGACATGCAAAAATAGTTTTATATCTCGAGAGAGAAATTCCTGGGGCGCCCCTTAGATATGCCATGACTGTTTTCGGTCTAATTTACAAAAAAAACACGCCAGTTGAAATTTTCATAGTGTATTGTGGCTATGATGGTTGAATTGTACTGAATTGTAAACAACGTGTTATCTGCGCTTAAAGATGTCTGTAATTGTGAAGAACTATTACAGTTTGATGACTTTTTCATCAAAATAAAGAAGGCATATATGAGTTTTCTTAGACAAAATATGCAACCAGGCAATCGTTCGTCACGAAAGACATTTTTAAGAATGTAATAGAACATATATTGAAGTGAAACCATATTTTCTTTTAAATCCAAAATAGAAACAAAATGTGAATTACAATTTCAGTGCCTTATTATGAGCAGAATGCTGATGTATATTCAAGTGAGCAAGTAAAACAAAGCGTATTTTAAAGAACTGGGGCCGTATTCCTAAAACGACTTAAGTGGTTGCTATGCTGTTGCTAAGGCTAAATTTCTTTGAAGGAGATTCCCTAAAACTATGAAATTTGCTCTGGAGGAACAGTCTTACAAAGACTGTTCCTCCAGAACAAATGTCATAGTTGTAGGGAATCTCCTGTATAGATATTTAGCCTTAGCAACAGCATAGCAACGACTTAAGTGGCTTTATGAATACGGCCCCAGAGCCGCATCATGGCGAAACGAACTAAATTGCAAGTGCGCCCAGCACAGACTCAGATTAGCTTTGGCTTTAACCCAGTTTGATAAGAGTCTTCACTGTCCGCATGGGGGTAGCTTGGAACATTAGCTACCCATAAAGAACAAAGTGAAGAGGCTCTGATCGAAGACTCTGATCAGTCTGGGCGGATGCCTAGACTGGGCGGATTCCCAGGCTGATCTGAATTTTGGTCAGGCGCACATGCTACTTTCTTGGTTTTGCCATGTCGTGGGTCAGATTATAGAAATACAGTTGCAAACGTTTGCTCAGAACGCAGTTGGAATAGTAATATGGGATAAGAATGCCAGGGGAAAAACAAAGACGGATGTTTACTAGCTTTATTAACAGAAATGTGTCATTGATCCATTATCTAAGTGTTTCATTATCTCTCTTCTCTTTCTAATTTTCAGAATCTGCCAAAACGCATGATGCTTATTTATTCCTCTTTGATGACATTTTGCTCATTACAAAAATCAAAAAGCCAAATAGAAAGGTGAGAACAGCTTTTAACAAAACTCATTTAAAGTATTTGAAAAAAAAATGCTTGACAATTTTTTGAATTTAGTTACCCGAATTTCGTGTGTCAGCATTCTAGTATCAAATTTGATCTGCGGGGCATACAATTTGAAGAAAGGGTGAGCCGCAATACGCTAAAAATGCATACGCACTAACACTAGTAAATGCTTGGACCAGCCTGCACATGCGCGCAGTGTGATCAGAGCCTTTACTGTTTGCACACATCATGCATAGGCCTCAAGCAATTTATAGTTACAAAATTAAGGCAGTTCGTTTTAGTTATATTGCACAGATTAAGAGACTGATTTTAGTCTTTGCTACCTAAAAATACTTGAGCACATTTAAGGTGCCAAGGCTCAGAATGATGACACAGTTCCACTTATGTAGTAAATAGGGGGCTTGAATGCCTAAATGCTATGGTACATTTAAGTTGATTCCGGTTCTTGTGCTCAGGCTAGAGTTCCAAACAGAATTATCCGAAATGATTTGATTTTTTCTTAAACGTTTTGATTCATTATTGTCGTCACTTATGTCTGTATTTGCTGCTGTTAAAGTAGTTAATGTAAATATGACAGAAAAAGAATGCTTATATCTTTACGTCTTATATTATCTAAGGTTTAACATATACATATGTCTTTCTTTTTTCTCACTCTCAGGCAATATTCAGTGAAAGTATGCTGACATACTGAAGTGAATTCCATTTTTACAACTTGAAATATATAAATTTCTAACAAAATTTTAATGATTAATCTTTCAGAAACAGACCGTTTCCGACGTGAACCACTCCAAACAGAATTCCTCTAGTCAGCCAGACAGACAGACGTACATAGTGCACAGGCAACCAATAGCATTAGATAGGTTTGGCATACATGACGTCAGTTCGTCCGAGGCAGCAGGTTCGTACCGTATTTAATTTGTCATATGACAGCTTTTTCCTTTCCAAAACAATCCCAAAAATCTAGATCCGTCTTTGAAGACGGATCTAGATTTATGGGACTGTTTTGGAAGAGCAAATTACTAATAACAGAATTACACAAGACTGATTTACATATTGAGGGAAATTTTGGCAAGCAAACTCCTGTAGGATAGCCGACTGGATACCATGGGTATTTAAAACACATGTGTAAAAGGATTACTGTATATTGAGATAAATTATAAACAATAAAGGCGCGAGGGGCACAAAAATCTGAATGTATTTGCATACTGAGGAGATTCAAAAAAGTCTGAAGATCTGCGCAACCTAGGTAGTGCTTTCATTATGTGATTGCACATTCCATTGGGTTCATACTTGTTGTGTACCAACAGTCAAAGTTTTTCTCTGCTATAATTATTTTTTAAAATGGGCACATTTACGGATTCTAGATTGTTTGACCTGGAAGATGACGCTTTTAAACTATTTGCCATAAATTCTATAAAATTTTCTTCTACAACTTTAGAAAGAAATTAATGCACATAGTAAAGGCCTTAAGCTTGGAATTGGCATTAGAACTATCGCAGCTGCACAATGCAGCTGCAATGTTTTGATTGCAAACATAATTGTCGCAAGTCAATTTGCAGACCTTGAAACTGCTTAACATTTATTCCTGTTCTAAAAGGTTTTCAGAGGTTTTTAAAGAGCAATAATACAACATGAAAGAGAAACCCTTTAACAGTTGTTAATGTTGAAAGAATTAGTGTCGTGCAAATGGGATGTAATATTTATGATTTCCTGTTTACGTCCCTGGACAACGACACCCTTGCCAAAAGGGGTCGACTCATAAAAGTAAGAATTTGCTCTCAAAGGAGCAAATTCTTTCTTTTAAGAGTTGACCTCTGCTGAGAAAGGATGCAAAATTAGAATGACGGTGTTGCTTCCTCTGAAAATGCATCCCATGTAATTGTTCCAAAGTTTCAAATAGTTGAGATAACAATGTTAACTGTCAGGTGTGGTGGAAAAAATGCTGGCAGAATTGAAAACAGTCACGCTACAGATCCTGGTCAAGACTGCTATGACGTTAAACCAACGTTTTGATTCAACGTTGCATGCCCGCTGGATTAGAAGCAGTCCTATTTGGAATTACACTGTTTGCTAAGGTGTATTTATATAACATTTGGTGTCATTGCCTGTTATTCTGTTTGAATAGTAATTATGTTAAAATATCCACATTTTTGTTTTTCAGCAAATGGCCTTAAATACGCCTTTGTTCTGGTACAGATCAGTCGTTTCCAGCAAATCATTGATGTGTTCACACTTCAAGCACCGACAGAACTTGTAAAGGTAAGATAGTTTAATCCTTTTTCGACTAGTGGACTTGTCAACCTTTATCATTTGGATGTGTTCCTTTTTTTAGAGATAGGGGTTTTGGTGGATGTTTTCATTTTTATTGTATTTTGTATAGAAATTCCTATAAACAAACAGTGTACTCCTGAGTCAGACGCCGCATTCTGCGATCATAGCCTTCTGCGGAGTCTGAACTGGGTTAGCACTGTTTGCGTATGTCCCCAAAACGGAATATGGCATACAAACAGTATGCCATAAAAAGGCCTAAGTATCTGCGCAATGTCTGTACGAGCCTTCGCACAACTATCGACCGGGCGAAAAACAAGCGTTCTATTCTAAAAACTGGATGTAGTATAGAGCGTCACTATAGTGACGCCCGCGCTGACGACCATGAAATGTTGTAAGGTATTCACAGTACGGCACTATCCAAGTCTTTAAAGCCACCACAGCCTTTCCAATAGCGTAAAGGTACCAGCATAAGGGCGCGTTTACACGACCAAAGTTTCTATGACAAAGTAGGTTTGTCACAGAAAAATTTGCTCGTATAAATGCCAAAATATGACAATGTTTCTTTAACAAATATATATGGTAAAGTTACTTCGATAAATTAAATTTGTCCGTGTAAACGGAGAACTTTGCTAAAGATTATGTAACAAAGAACATTGCTACAAGCGTGGAAAATGTGACAAAGATTTTGTTTCATCGCTGCAGGTAACTTTGACGAATAATATTTGGTCGTGTGAACACTGCAGCAAATATTTCATTGCCAAAGTTTATGTGACAAAGATTCTGTGGCACATTTCTTTACTAATTTGCTCCGTGTAAACGCAAAATGTTTGTCATACTTTCTTTGTTAAAGTTTCTGTGACATAGAAACTTTGCTCGTGTAAACGCGCCTTAAATCACTATAAGCATCAGTTGAAACTGCTGGCGTATTTTCTCTAATCATGTACATTGTAAGACATCGTGCGTATGTCAGCCAAAGCCAAATGATATGTTTTCGTCGACAGACGTTGACAATGAGAGAAAATGAAATACTCCGCACGAAGAGACTGTATATTTAGTAATGACCTACTACGGGCGCGTTTACACGACCAAAGTTTCTATGACAAAGTAGGTTTGTCACAGAAAAATTTGCTCGTGTAAATGCCAAAATATGACAATGTTTCTTTGACAAATATATATGGTAAAATTACTTCGATAGATTAAATTTGTCCGTGTAAACGGAGAACTTTGCTAAAGATTATGTAACAAAGAACATTGCTACAAGCGTGGAAAATGTGACAAAGATTTTGTTTCATAGCTGCAGGTAACTTTGACGAATAATATTTGGTCGTGTGAACACTGCAGCAAATATTTCATTGCCAAAGTTTATGTGACAAAGATTCTATGGCACATTTTCTTTAACAAATAATTTGCTCCGTGTAAACGCAAAATGTTTGTCATACTTTCTTTGTTAAAGTTTCTGTGACATAGAAACATTGCTCGTGTAAACGCGCCCTAAGCCACATATGTGCCATTTGTCATAAATTGGCACAATGACTTTTACGTCATTTTACGTCTTTTATGATTGGCATTTCTGTCAGTACAAGTGGTGTTTGTCAAATGTTTTTGAGATGCTTGAAGTAATAAATGACTTCAGTGACGTCACATTGCGTTTGCAAAGATAAAACGGGATACTATAGAGACCAGTGACTTTTTGTTTCACTAATGGCTGACGTTTTCAGCGACATTTGTAGACAAAGTGGCCAGTCGTTTGACATGTGATTCAGAGCTAGTTATTGAACTCAGCTCCATATTTAGCACTTAGAAATATTGGACCAGAGGATGACTTTTTTTATTGGAATCCGCATTGCAGTCTTTTACTGTTGCATTAACGGGGCCTCTGAATTCCATTGGCAAATTTTGACCAAATTTGAATTTAACGGCGGTGGCTTTTTGAAACTAGTTACAAATCGTGGTCCGATGTGGGCCAAACCCAAGGCCTCCCGTGTATCCTTTGGGGGATTTCGCCAAAAAATTCAGTGTAAAACACATTTTGGTGGTAACTGGGTTTGGGCGATATTGGCAGTTAATGCAAGAGCACTAAAATATAATTCCACCAACTATTAGGGGTTCAGATAAAAGAGACTACATTCTTGGTATTTGAGATATGTTCTTTACCGGTTCTACTAAACTATACACTGTGGCATCCAATTAAAATCGCCCCGATGGGGCGATCTAATGGGATGCCAAAATGTATAGTTTACTAGAAAAAAGTAAGAAAAATTGTCATAAATTTACAACAAATTTTCTGCATTATCTTGAACCATTGTATATCATGAACGCCAAAATTAATCTCCGCAAATACTGATGATGTCAGTTTCACTAACTCGCCGAATGCCAATACCGCAGAAATTTAGTGTTTTACAGAAAATAGTTGCTTTACCAACGCTGTAACATATAAATAAAATCATTTGCATTGGTATTTGGCATCATACCCTCTACGTTGCAGCTGCACCGCTAAAATTATAAACTGAATCACAAACGTCTGTGTTCTTTGCAGACTTTGTTTTCTACTAGAACATATTTTTTTCTGTTTAGTCTGTCACATTTCAACAAACGACAACTGTTTTTTTTTTTTTTGTTTTTTTTTTTTTTTCACGATTTTGGGCTATCTATAACAAACTGCAAATAGCCATTTTTGTTTGTTTTGTGTTTGGCTATTGTCAATTAACTGTAAAAATGGCCATTTCAACAATTTTGGCTATTTACAGTTAACACTAAATAGCCATTGTCTTATCAAATTCATTTGGATACGAATATCAAGTGATGGCAATGACCGTGTAAAGCTTAGCTATAATGTCTGTTTAGCTTTACCTAGCGAGATTTACGTTAGGAATTGGACCATGTTTGGGTATCAAAGAGCAGTTGGTCTTGGCAAAAAACAGCACAAATTATATTTTTTCTTTCAGAGTTCATGGATGGTGCAAATTCGAGAGGCTAAACGGAAGTATAACAGTGTAACCATAAGCAGGGACAATTCCTTAAAAGAGGAAGAAGACATTATTGACAATAATAATCGAGAACCATACAGTAAAGAACAACCACAAATGGACAGTGTACAGGTTCCCAGCAGTACCGTGAGAAGACGATCAGGACCAAACGTCAAAAAGATTCAGCATGGAAAATCATTGTCAGTGGACGCTATATTCTTGTGAAAATCAAAAGTTTTTTCAGAAGTTCTAGTCTCAAGCATTATTTATTGAAAGGAAGTTATCAGTTGTGCTGGATTATGGGGAGACCGGTTATCGTTATATGCAGTTGGCCAAAGAGAGTTTGGTTAGCGCGCTCGATATGTGGCTGATATGAAAACTCGAATGATTTCAGTAATCTGCATTCTCGAGAAGTAAAGATCTCGTTATGACCTCTCGTATATGGCTCATGGACTTACGGGTGGCGAAACATTGTTGACAAAGCTTTAACTTTTTTTAAGCGCCAGAGACAAAAATGGCTATACGTATTTGCAAACAGAGTAGATCCTGATGAGGCGGCTCCTTATGTTTGCTCTCAGTATGCTATGGCTCGGACGAAATTTTCTTATTGTTTTTATCCTCTCCTTTTTTTGGCGCTCAAATTGATACAGGATAACTACTGAAGTTTTTTTGCATGAATTTTTCTTCAAGAATTGCTACAGATCAGTGCAGAAAGTGCTGCCTTTTGCAACAACTCGGTAGTTTACGAGATCATACGCGGCCGAACGAGTGATGACGTTGATGCGTCTATTTATTACATTAGAAGCTGCCTTGACTGACACTATCATTTAGTCATCCCTCAGGTCGCTTTGATATATCAAAATATCCGACTTTTGTGAAATTCAGACTGTAATTCCAGAGCACCATGACAGCAACACCAACCTCCTATTAGTTGGACGTAAAATAGATCCTTGCGATTCTTACGTTAGCACAGAATTTATTTGAGAAACAAACTTAGCAAAAACTACAGTTAATTTCCCATGAGACTGTCTTTGCTAATCTTCCATGTCCGATACGCATTTTTGGTTACGATAATTAAAGTTTTATATGTGTTATATCAATCATTTTTTTCTCAATTAAACTTTATTACTTTCAAAGAACATTTAACATGACATAATGAGGTATCAACAAAGCAATTATCTAAACAGCATTAGGACAGAGCGCAAGTGCAAACTTTTTCACTAAAATAATAAAGGCAAAAAGAGAGAGAAATGAACCATGGATCTCTGTCATAGATGAAATGGCTCAGAGTAGATTATATCTCTCCATTTTGTAAGAGATTGTTGCAGAGCAAACTCTCAACAATCACCAACCGGAGGATACTAGGATTTTGTATTCTGGTCTCAATTTGAAATGGCTCAGCACTTTTCTTCTTTTCCCGGCAGTTTAAGCGCTTGTTTCAAAGCTTTTGAAGAAATACGTTAATAAAATAGTGTATTCTTCTTGAATGGTGCATGTATATCCATGACGTAAGGATATGAAGCATAACACACCATTTTAAGTCAAACTGATGTCGCCTGATTTTGTGTTCATCACATTTAATATTTTGTTAATGTCTGTATGGTATTCTTTTTGAAGAAGAAAGTTTATTGGACAATAAGACATGGACTGGGGCCCTTTCTAAATTTGGTGTAAGTTAGAGAAAGGAGGATTCCCAGATGGGACCATGTAACTCAGAAATAGAGCAAATCGTCTTTGCCTGAAATGGCATTTTAGTAGCTAACTTTGTCATCACAGGTTGTGAACTATCATAATAAAGCTTTAAAAGAGGAATGCAACATTGTGAAGAACATTTTTTCAAAGTTTTAATAATTGCAAACATGAATAAAAAAATCAGTTAAGCTAAGCTAAATGCTCCATGTGTTTTTCTGCCAGTTTTAAAACGGGAAATATCTTTTGTGACTTACTGTTACCTTCGCTAGACATCAAACTTTTCCACTAGGATCAACTCTCAAAAGAAAGAATTTGCTCCTTCAGGAGCAAATTCTTTCTTTTAAGAGTTGACTATTATGGAGAATGGGGGAAACGGTGAACATCATACAGTGGACCCTCTTTAAAAAGACCGCATTTGTTCCCAAACATTTTGACGTTAAACTGAATTTGCTGTTATAAAGATTACGTATTCAGAACAAAAACAACCATTCCGTGCAAATCAAAATGACGTTATAAAGAATTTTCTGTTGTAATGAGTGCCGTTATAAAAGAGGGTTGACTGTAGTTGTCTCCCGTGAAAGTCTCGGTGTGAATCGGAACAACAGCAACAACAGCAACCGTGGGACTGGATCCGTACATCGTAATTCTCAAAAACAACTTGTTTATCAACTTTTTCTTCCAGTGTTGCATTCCCTGTTAAATTTATTTAAATATTATGGCCTTCACCATTCCTTGCATCGTATGTCTCATTTATACATATCGTCTCATATTAAGTTATTACAAATCATATCACATACGTTTTAGGGCTTGCACGTAATACAACCAATGAGTTTGCAAGCTTGCAATATCAGATCGTAAAGTGTTCACTTATACAAATGTCCTCATACTTTCAAGTCTGCAAGTGTGAGAAATCTTAGCTGGATGATTGAGCCAACATACATAAAAAATTGCTGCTTTGAATTGAAGACACACGCACAACCCACCAGACATTTGTGTCATGTCAGCGTCGGTGAGACGTCTTGACGTCGCACTGACGTCAAAATTACGTCATTTGGACGCTGTTTCCCGCTAGGAAATAAATGCCAAATGGAATATAAACACTGAAGAAAAATGTTTTAAAAATTGATAATAACATATGAATTCTCAATTTCATTCTGAATTTAATATGATCCATTAACTAGTTTATCGCTTGCTCATGATAAGTACCTATGTATCATACAAGACTTTTATCATTGATCACGTAATCTACATCAGTCAGCAGCATAATAAAATCAAATCCAATATTTTCTTACAAAATGTGTTTTTATTAACATAATATTATTTGTTTCATGTTTTTAAATCACTATGTATTTGATTCAAGTGAAATCCTTTCTAATCATATTTTGTTATGTTTTTGAAGAGAAGCATCATGTATGTAATATTTATTGTTGTTATTTATACCTGTATCTATATGAGCCGTGACAGGAGAAAATATACCTTTTGGCCAACAGGCAGACTTCCAGAGGAAGCAACTCTGTCATTTTCAGTTTTTTTCTCCATTTTCAGAAAGGATCACTCGTAAAAGAAAGCCTTTTGTTATTGCAGAAGCAAATTATTTATTTTTTTTAAGATTAGACCCAATTTCAAAGGACTTCATTGTCCAGGGAAGCAAGCTGCAAGTCGCAAAAGCTTTCCGCCTTTCATAAAATGGTGGAAGAACATAATGATAAAATGGTGGAAAAACATAATGATACAAATCCTATATTTTCACCATTTCTTTCAAAGGGAAACACATTTATGGTGTTTATATAAAATTTCCTATCAGACGAATTCCTAGCTCAGAGGGATGGGAGAGGGAGACAAAATTAAAATGGCACAGTTGAATGCCCTGAAGCATGCGCCAAAATTAAAGACTCAGTTCATTTTACAAAGCTGTTCAGACTGCTCAGGGTTAAGTGTGTTCGTACATGCTTAAAGGTGTATTTTCTCCTGTGTATTTTGCTCATTTAATGTTTTGAGCCAGCTTATAAAAGTCTGATTATCAGGCTCTACAGCATGCAAAGGAACATACAAACTTTGTTTATCTGAAGCATTTGCAGAGTATGACGGTTTTGCAATTTATTTATAAACAATTAGAAATGTTTAATTCCAGATCTTCTAGCTTGTAGAAAATGGTTTAGGATTTCATTTGTACTGATATTTCTCTCAAACCTAACGCTAATACATTTTTTTCTGGCAAAGGAACCATATTTTTTCGACATGTATCCTTTTTTTACCACGCACTGAAAACTGATTCGTTTTAATAATTCTTTATCAACCTTGCTTAAGTTGCTTTGTATCTACACTATTGAAATATCCTAGTCCCGGCACCAATAATATGATGAGAGTTTTCAAAAGGTCAGTCAATTGATTGTCCTATCTTCAATTCATTATGCTTCTGTTTTCCACCACAAAAATATTTTAATTACTCGAGATTTACCAGATGAATACATGTGTACACAGTCTGATCAAAACGTCCCTGTTCGCATATTCGAAATTCTGGTCAGTGCAAAGTAAACTCTGATCTATTTGTGCACATACGCATGCTGATTGCAGTAATTGCTGTATGCATTTTGACTATATGTCTTTCTCATGCCATATCACCTATGTATTATTACTACAAATTATCGTCAGAACCCTGTTCTGTGTTATTCTGGGATTCTTTCTGCGGGACCTCATAGGTCACAAAGGGGAAGTACACAGGCCTACATGTCGGAAACGGCTTTATATTACAAACAAAAACCTAAGTCATCCTAAACAATGAACACATTATCAGAAATGAAATGTTTCAAGCAAAGAGAGAAAAAAATCTTTGCGAATGCATCAGCTGATCCCAGTTTGTGTGGCTTGTCGCTGAGAGTAACTTAATCATCCTTTTATGGTAAAATGGCTCAAAGTTTACCTAACGTGTGACCTGTGATGATACAGTGGTTTTCTGTGATAAAATAGTCTTGTACAGATTATACATGTATATATTGATATAATGTAAATAAAAAATTTGTTATTAAAAATGCTAAGTGAATCAACAAAGCCTCTCGATTCTTTATTTGACCCCTTATGGTACACTGCCATATTTTTCAGCCATGTTTTCAAAGGCAACCATTTTTATACGCCCGTTTGAAAAACGGGACGTATATTGTTATGGCGCTGGCGTCCGTCCGTCCGGCGTAAACTTTTCGTTTCCGGATAACTCCTCCTACAGTTTACATCCGATCGAGCTGAAACTTGGTATATAGTTAGACTATGAGGTGGACCAGCGCATATCGTTTCGAGGTTACGCTCCAATGATTTTTAGCGGAGTTACAGCCCTTTACTTAGAATTTTTGGGGTGTTCGTTTCCGGATAACTCCTCCGATAGTTTTCATCCAATTAAGCTGAAACTTTGTAAACAGTAAGACTACGATGTGGAGTAGCGCATATTATATGGGAATTTTTCTCCGATGATTTTTAGCGGAGTTACAGCCCTTTGAAAAAACTCGTCTATGGCAGTTTGTATGGCAATTCTTTAGCATTCCATAACTTGGTTACACTTTGGAATATCATGATGAAACTTTATAACAATGTATATGAGGTTAAGACAACGTGTCTCATACAAGAATGGTTACTCCCCTTGACTTAGATTTTGAGTTACCTCCCTTTGATTATTTTGTCAGACTATATTTGTACACCTCATATCAAACTAACCCATTGGACTATTGTGGTGAAACTTGATAGTGATGTATATTAGGTTGACACAATACGTCACATATAGGAACAATTGCCTCCCCTTACTTATTTTTGGAGTAACCTCCCTTTGAATATTTTCTAAGGCTATTCTTATGCAAGCGATAAGTAGGCAACCGTATGGAATATCTTGATGAAAATTTATAGGTTTAATGTATTAGGTTGAGGCTGTGTGTCTTATATAACAATAATTGCTCCCCCTTCCTTATATATGGAGTTACATCTCTTTGATTAATTTCTACGGCTATTCTTGGGCAAGTCATTACTAGGTAACTGTATGGAATATCTTGACGAAACTTTATAGCAATGTGTATTAGGTTGAGACAGTATGTCTAATAAAATAATAATTGCTTCCCCTTCCTTATTTTTATTAGTTACATCCCTTTGATTACTTTTTAAGGCTTTTCTTTTGAGAACATTAATGTTTGGAATGTCTTGATAAACTTGATAGCAATGTAGACAAGGATGAAACGGTGCAAAAAACACATTCAGAAACGGGCGTATATTGCCCCGCTTGCGGAGCTCTTGTTTTGACTTCATGATTGCTTTCCTGGGCGACAAACGTCTTCCAAAATGAGACCTATACTTGAAGGAAAAAATTAGCTCATAGGGGGTTAAACTCTTTCCTTAGAGTCGACCTCGTTAAGGAAGAAAAGAAAAGAAGAAATAATAACAGATTTGCGTCCTCTAAATGTTTATTCGTTTGCTGAATAAAAATAAGCATTTGTTTCATAAAAATTCAGGTTTGGACAGTCAAATTTATTTGAACTGTGACGCGAGAAAACCAACACAGTCGTTGTGCGCCCAGCGCAGACTCAGATCAGCCTGGGCATTCGCCCAGCCTGAGTCTTCCATGTCCTAATTGAGGTAGCTTAGACCCTTAGCTACACTTTAAGGGCCTAGTGAAGAGTCTGGCCAAACTTGTCGGATGCCCGGGCTGATCAAAGTTTGTACTGGGCGCACGACCACCTTGTTGGTTTTGTCGTGTTTGCGGCTCAAATTTATCGTTTCACCAGCAATTCCAATATATAAGGGCATACAGATCCTGTCACATTATCATACATGTTGCAACACGTCGCACGTACCGAGGGGGGGGGGCACGAATTGTAACCTAGTGTCAGAAGTGGGATAAGCTTCTTGTCGTCGCAAATGAGTTTCGTGTTTCTTTGATAATATGTAGGCTGATGATCAAACAAGAGCTGTCATCAGACAGCAAAGCTCGCCTGAACTGCCCATCATGATCACAAAGATCTAAAAATGTGATCTTGACTTTCAAGGTCCATTAATAAAGTAATGTTGCTAACATGTAAGTATCTGAAGCAGCATCTGTCATCAGTCTGGATATAACTTTCCTTCCAGGCACTGTGAAACTATAAACCTTCACATTCTGTGACCTTGACCTAAAGGTCAATGAGAGGGAGGGGGTGGTAGAAAAAATCTGGACCAGCATCTAACAGAGATCTATGTATCAACTATCCACACACAAAATAAATACTGTGCCTTCAAGAAACTTTAACCAAAAATTTTAACATAACATTTTTAAGCCCATGACCTTGACCTCGGTCATGAAGAGGGGGTGGGCAGAGGGGCCGGGCGGACAGTGTTGCATAAGAATTTACATCATTTCTAATCACCTATGGAAGTATAAAGTTCAAGGTGTTTATTGGACATTTTTCGTCCTATTACAAACAGCTGTTAACAGTATGAGAAGAGCATGGCAAAACACAGATAAACATAGAGTAAATGTATCTTAGTACGTCTTTAATAACTTTAGCCAAGAACATCCCAAATTTCAATATAAATAATTCTACGTCTGTGACTTTGACCTATAGGTCATGTCTGGAAGTGGGGATGGTATTGAATAGAATTTCAGATCAATATCTATCATCATACCAATATAATTCAAACAAATCTAAGGGTTTGGAAAATATTAGATCTAAAAAGCTTTACTGTAAAATTTTATCGTGAAATATTTAAGTCCATGACCTTGACCTTTTGGTCATGACCAGGCATGGGGATGGTGCTGAATAAAATTTCGGGCCTCTATCTATTATCATACCAGATATAATTTAAATCGATCAAAGGGTTCAGAAACTATGAGATCTTAAAAACTTTAACATAAAACTTTAACATAAAATTTCTAAGTCTATGACCTTGATCTATAGGTCACGACCTGGGTAGGGGTTGTGGTGCTCAATAAATTTTTGGACCAATATCTATCATCACACT
The DNA here is from genome assembly GCA_963989385.1 of Ctena decussata. Classification (NCBI taxonomy): domain Eukaryota; kingdom Metazoa; phylum Mollusca; class Bivalvia; order Lucinida; family Lucinidae; genus Ctena; species Ctena decussata. The sequence continues at coordinate 69,858,166 of OZ022507.1, forward strand.
AAATATAATTCAAATCGATCAAAACGTTTAGAAACTATGAGATTGTAAAAACTTTAATCTAAAACTGTAACATAGAATTTCTAAGTCTGTGACCATGCCCATGTCACAACCAGGGGTGAGGATGGTGTTGAATTAGATTTAAGACCAATATCTATCATAATACCTAATATGATTTAAATCGATCAAAGGGTTTAGAAATAATGAGATCTTAAAAACTCTAACCTAAAACTTTAACATTTTGCTAACGCCGGGGGATGGTACAATAGCTCTTCCTGAGATTCGTTCAAGCAAGCTAAAAGGAAGCATTGTCAGTCTTAAAATAATTTCACTCATTGTTCATCTATTAACAATGCTTTGACGACTTTTGAACTTTTTTACCCGCATGTATTGAAGTCCATTCACCATACTAGGGGTGTCTATTTTTTATTTTATTTTTTTTTTCATTTAACTCTTTAAGCCCCAGTAACGAAATTAGCACAATTTGCATACAGCGTAGATCCTGATGAGGCGGCTCATAATGAGCCGCCTCATCTAGATCTACACTGTTTGTCCTTTAGTTTTAGAATTCTCAATATGAAATGTCTTGTACAAGGCTTTTTTTTATTTTTGGCAGACATAAATTTTGTTGTCTGCTTTTTGGTGCTCATAGAGTTAAATCAAAATTGCAGTGAAGTTTTAGAAAACAATGCAGACCCTGATCAGAAGTCGCTTTCAGCGGCGTCTGATCTTGGATCACATTCAAGGGTCCTTTTTATACGCCCGTTTTGAAAAAACGGACGTATTATGTCGTGGCGCTGTCCGTCCGTCCGTCCGTCCGTCCGTAAACATTCTTGTGCGCGCCATAACTCAGTAACCATTTGGGATATCTTCATGAAATTTTATAGGCATATGTATTAGGTTGGGGGAACGTGTCGCGTACAAGAATGGTTGCTCCCCCTTTCTTAGTTTCGAAGTTATGCCCCTTTGATCAATTTTTTCCCTGCAAGTCTTGTGCGCGCCATAACTAGATAACCGTTTGGGATATCTTTATAAAACTTCATAGCAATGTGTATGAAGTCCTAACGATGTGTCGCGTACAAAAATGGCTGCTCTCCCTTTCTTCGTTTTAGAGTTACGACCATTTCATTAGTACTTTGAGCCTATTTTTGTGTTTACTTATCTTGTGCATGTCATAACTTGGTAACCGTTTGGAATATCATGATGAAACTTTATAGCAATGTGCATGATCACAAGACAATGTGTCATATATAAGAATGGTTGCTCCCTCTTTCTTACTTTTGGAGTAACCTCCATTTGATTAGTATTTTCAGGTGTTTCTCATTCACTCCATATCTCCTGAACCTTTTGAAATATTAGAATGAAACTTTGTAGGAATGTGTATAATAATGGGGCAATGTATCCTGAACAAGAACCACAACTCTGGCTTACTTACTCAATTATCTGCCCTTGCATAAATTTCCTGTTCACTCTAACTCCTAAACCATTCGAAATTATAAAATCATTTCAAGGGAATATAGTACAACCAAAAAAGGCCTATCTAATATCTTTAGGTTATCTCCCTTGTACCACTTAGTCTGTCTATCCTTTTGTAGGCCATCTTCTTCATTCTGTTTCTGCTTTATGACATTTAAACGGGCGTATTATGCGCCGCTTGCGAAGCCCTTGTTATGGGATGCCAGACGTAATGGGTTAATCATGGAAGGGGATAAAGACTTTATAAAATAAGTTCTGAATGATGAAGATATTCTGGAAGCAAAAACCACATCAATGAAATGAAAATAGCAGACACGGTCTAACTGAGTCTGTTCATGTTCAGTAATGTAATGGTACAACACTAACCATGCCCTCAGCATCGGCTTCAGCGGAACTCTGTTTTCATACTGACAAAGAATGAGCCTAATAAGGACCAGAACATAATTGAGCCGCAACATGAGAAAACCAACAAAGTGGTTGTGCACCCTGCGCAGACTAAGATCAGCCTGGGCGTCTGCCCAGTCTGATCACTCTTCGCTGTCCGTATGGAGGTAGCTTAAACCCTTAGTTACCCTTTAAGGGCTTATCGAAGAGTCTGAGCGGACTAGGCGGATGCCCTGGCTGGGCGCACAACAACTTTGTTGGTTTTCTCGTGTCGAGGCTCAAATTGTTATATAATCTGCAATATGATTATGTATGGGGAGACGTTTTACGGCCGCCACACGTACAGCACAACCCCAGCTGCAGTGAAGATAAAATAAGCTCTAAATGATGATCCTCTGGAAGCAAGGAGCACATCAAACAAATGAAAATAGCAGACTCGGTTTAATTGAGCACCAATGTAATGGTGTAACACTGCCAACGCATCAAAAACTAACCATAAATCAAGGCAGATAAAAGGGTTACAAGCGAGTTACACTATGTCAGGAGAATAACAGAATGTACAAACTGTAGAAATATATATTCAATTTTATTACAAAAAGTATAAACAAACATTTTTGTGTAATAAGAATGCAAAATTTTCATAAAAATTGAGATTTCGTCCTGAGTAGATATAGTGAAAAATAATAAATGCATAAAACTTGTAGATACAATTACTCTCATAAGCCAACCATACTTTAATTGTATACTATCAATTACTTTAATTTGTAATTTCTATTGTTATCATTATTTTAATTATTACAATCATTATTTTTATCATTATAAGTTTTAATTAATCATGATTATCATAATTATGATAATCATTATTAAATATAACATTTTTTAAACAAATAAATAATTTGAATATGTGCAATGAAAACAGGTGCTCTAAAAACTATGAAGTCAAAATATTGGAAATATAATATGCATCAACCTCCAGTGTTTTAAACACAAGAGTTCCACGGAATGCTGTGTCTCTCTGCCAGCCCAATGTCACAAAACAGCGCTAAACAAGAATAGTCGACGCATAGTTTAGGCCGCCGACGACACCGACACTGGAAAAGTAATACCTGTGTCTTGCTTCTGCTGATCACAGGCGAGATAAAAATGAAAATAAATAAAAAAAAAAAAAATAGTACCTCAAATAGTTAACTACTTTTTGCCACTTTTGAACCCCGAATCTAAGTACATATATGTGCACAGGCAAGTCTAGCCTAATCACCCTAATCTTAGTATAAGTGCTCAAGGGGAATTGATATAGTTCCATGATTTTTCCACCATTCTCACAAGGGGAAACAACTTTTGTACTTCCTGTTTGGCTCCCTGAGAGACAAAGCTTTTCCAAAATGGAATCTATTTTTAGAAAAAAATTTGGTCCTACAGGACAATTTTTTTCCTTTCAAGCGTTTTCAAGAGATACAGCCACAAATGGCTGTGTTGCTTCCTCTGTTAGTGTACCCTTTCACCTCAATTTCGGCATGCATGGGTCCATGTATTGTTTAGAATCTGTATCAGACTGCAGCTCCCATACAGCCTTCAGCACATCTATCATTGCGCACCTCAAATATGACTGTCAAGTAGACCAAAATAGTTCTTCAAATTCTACTTTTTGAGGAACCAGATTTCATTGTGCCTATTGAAGAGGGACCATGGGCTGTCATATCCGTTGATAAAGTAATAGCTTTCCTCATAGCTGGCCATGTCCTTGTCGAGGGCAGCCTTTAATTCTAGGGCCTTCTCTATCCAGCCACTGATACCCCAGTAGTAGCCACCGAACTGACTGTAATATAAAACAAAACCCAATAAACATGATAAAGGAAAATCCCAATACGGTTCAGGGGCGTAACTAGGGGCAATTTCATAATACGCACAACCATGTTTTATTCTCTACTTCTTGAAGGGAAAGCTAGTATTTCAGCCACTTTGGTAATTGGTATTGAAATTTGGTCTAATTTATAAATTTTCAGCATGCAAATATGCAGGTGCTTTTTGAAATTTTGTCAATTTTGACAAAATTTCAATACGCACCTGCGTATTTGCCGTATACGTAGCTACGCCCTTGCGGTTACAGGTTGCAATGTCATTGCTGTTTACAGAATTCCAGCTACTCTTTTAATCCGGGAGGATAAGAGTACATGTTATGCTTTCAAATTTATAAAATAAAAAAAAAATCCTTTTATGCTTAATAACAACTGAGATTGAAGGGGTTTAAATCAGAGCAAAATGGTCATCTGGCGTGGCTTTACTGTGCCTCTGGCAAGCTACTTAGATTCATAAAATTCCTATGACTGACTAATCAAGGTTACTGGAATTCTTGAATAAATTGCGTTCTAGAAATCATTAAAGTTTAAGGACATGTAAATAAGCAACTAAATGAGAGGTCAAATGTGCCTGACCAAATAACACCTTGAACTTAAGTAGTCATTGGGTACCTTTTCCTGGAGCGAACAGCAAAGACTCACACCAGCTGCGCAGATGCGCTAATTTCTGTTTGCATCAGCAAATTCAGTTAAATGCTGATCTGTAGAACTAAGTCCTCGTCATCTGTCAAGAGTCATTTAGTGAAATGAAGCCGTTTATGTGCTCTTCATGGCCACTTAAATTAGCAATGATTAAAGGTTAATTGAGGAAGCGGAATTTTTAAGCCTTCCGACTGACCACAAGAACAATCAAGTACGCTCTCACACTTGTTTATTTTCCCTATTTCCGGGCAATGAAAGTTCAATTCTGATAAATTCTATATAAATAATATAAATTTCATGCCTGAGGCTTGTCCTTGTTCTGTTGTCCTTGTTCTGTTTTTCTTTTTCTTTATTTCTTTTTTTTTTTTTTTTTTTTTGTTGTTTCTTTTTTTTTTCTTTGATAACATCGCTTGTCAAAGGCGTGTGATACCAATAAGTCTTCAGATAACATAAATAATTAAAGAATTGTCACAGATTCTGAAGCTTTGAATGACTTTATAATGTCACCAGCGTATATATATATTTTTTTTCTGGCATTCTGTTCATCTGTGCAGTTTGCTGTTGTCATTTTAAATCTAGTATTTCATGGTACAAAACAGCAACTATCCTGGCAAGACTGCAAACTGGTAAAGACTGATCGACTTCAGTACGACCTCATTCCGACGTCCTGTGCTGCTGGGTCTGATAAAGATTTTTTGATACCAGTCACATGAAAATGGACCTTTAAACATTTGAAGTGTAAATACTCAAATCAGTCTATGCATCTGCTCAAACTGCTGAGATTCTTTACTCTTGATTGTATAGAAACCTAAACATTCCTTGATTATGCGTACTGCACATATGCACAGACTAATCATATACCCTAAGGGTACCTTTTACGTGGTACTACTTTCACCTTCATATTGCTGCATTATCTTAATCTACACTGTTAGCCGGACAGCCTTTGAAGTTTCAATATTATACAGGTTGGACGAACATTTTTTTCCTAATTTCGCTGACGTAATTCACAAGTCTGCTTTTTGCTCAAGTCTGTTTTTTTGTGTCACAAGTCTGCTTTTTTGTGTCATAAGTCTGCTTTTTGGGGCTTACAGGATTAACTACCTAACACATGCTTTCCACTAGACCTACCTTACGTAGACAGTGAATCCCTCTGGAAGTTCGGTCAGAGTGACAGTAGGGTCATTAGGCATGGGTGGATCCGCCACTTTGGAGGAGAGGAAAAACGACATGGTAAAGTTGTTTTCACAAGCAGGACCTTCCGCAGGGACGATGCTGGTTCTAACAGGAACCGTCATGTCGATCTTCTCGCCTAGAATACAGAAAAATACAAGCCCTGCCGTGAGAAATGGGACCTACATGCATTAACAGATTCAAGTAATGCAGACACAATTCAGCATGTGCACCTGTTTAGACTGGCTAAAGTCTTTATTCGCTATTGGAGAGATTGCACATATTTTCGGAGCACCAGTAGCTCAGTGTGTTTGGCCTACTAAGCTAGCGTTCTACATTCGAATCATACAGGAGACAAAAAGTTTTCCAACCAAAATAAGAGTTCCGGTGCACACATCCTTTTATAATAACCATTCGATCGCCTCGATATGACTAAAACATATAAAACAGGGCAATAAAACAAGTCGCCCACGCATTGTCACAGATTTTTATGTGGATGGACAAACACAATTATGTTGTGCTGCCTTATTGTAATTCTCTCGTCGGGATAATGGCAACGCTTATCAAAGTCCCTACTGAGTACCATATATGAGCCGCGACACGAGAAAACGTACAAAGTGGTTGTGCGCCAAGCGCAGACTCAGATCAGCCTGGGCATCCGCCCAGTCTGATCAGAATCTTCGCTGACCACATTGTAGCTTAGACCCTTAGCTACCCTTTAAGCGCTTAGGGAAGAGTCTGATCAGACTGGGCGAATGCTCAGGCTGATCCGAGTCTGCGCTTTGCGCACAACCACTTTGTTGGTTTTCTCGTCTCGCGGCTCAAATTTGTGATTTTCTTTTCTTGTACAGTAATAAGACACAACTGGCTTTATTTTGGAGCTTTGCTCTTGACTATAACTCTAGCCAGAATATGGACAAGCTTTGAATTGTCTTTTCAGAGTAAAAATATGCATACATATCTTGTAAGTACACTCTAAAAGTGATTTTGGCCAATACCGCAATTTAAAATACTGAGAACTACACATTCTGGGTTGAATTTCTCCATAACGTCGTAAGAAACGCCTTTCAGTGCAGAGGAGCCCCAGTAGCTCAGTGGGTTGAGCGCTGACCTGCTGATCTAGTGAACCGGATTCGAGCCCCACTAGAGGCGTGAATCTTTCCTACCGTAAAACGGGATTCCACAGCACACAGCCTTTCATTATCACCGTCCCATCGTTCTGATATAACTGAAATACTGTTGAAAAGGATGTAAAATCGCAAATCATCCATCCATCTCTCTGCTCAGTGCAAGGCCATTCCAATGAAAACCAGATATATATGTTAAAGACACTGTGCAAAAACTGTGTTGTTTTATAACATGTAGTATTAGCGTGGAAACCACATTGATAAAAGAAAACTTACTTTTGGAATTACTTCCTTGTATGTAGCCAAACAACTTCATAAACATCTTAGACGAGGCTTTACTATGATCAATGTCTAGCATGGTGGTGGATACCCAGTTTGAGGCCATGTACTGTCTCACTTCGTAAGCCTGAAATAGATGATCGAATGGGTCTAGTCGGGTAACTTCGGACAGCGGGTAAATTCGGACATACCATTGCAAACAGTGAAAATCCAGATGAGACGGCTCATAATGAGCCGTCTCATCTGGATTTTCACTGTTTGCCCAGTTATTTTTTTTTGTTTTAATTCCAAACAACTGATATATAAAGGAAACAATGTCAGTGTCCGAATTTACACGCTGTCCGAATTTACCTTACTTGACCCTAGATGGTTGTGAATAAAAAAAAAACTTCTTTCGGAATGGTGCAAACTGCGCATGCCTAGACCAGCTTGTGCACGTATGTCTGTATTCCAGATAAAAAGGCATTACATGAATAATTTAAGGATAATTTTCCTTATTTTTCCATGAACACATATTGAGACCCCCATTAAACCGTATCGTCGAGACGGTTCCAATAAGGAGTCACAACATGTTTTAGTTAAGAAATAAGAAAAATTATCACATAATCATACTCAACAAGACATCTTATGCAAAAGCTCCTCGCAATTTTTCAGCAAAAATATTAGAGCAATAAAGTGTATGAGTACTGTAAGACGTGGGCCGGCAGCCCGACTGTAGGTATGCAGACCAGCAGAAACTTTGAACAACCAGGGCCCGTATTCATGAAACGACTTAAGTGGTTGCTATGCTGTTGCTAAGGCTAAATTTCTTTGAAGGAGACTCCCTACAACTATGAAATTTGCTCTGGAGGAACAGTCTTACAAAGACTGTTCCTCCAGACCAAATTTCATATTTGTAGGGAATCTCCTTTATAGCTATTTAGCCTTAGCAACCGCATAGCAACGACTTAAGTGGCTTTATGAATACGGCCCCAGGTTCTAATGCTTATTCCAGTAAAGGCACCCACAGCTGGCTGAGCTGCGACAACCAACAAAATGGCATGTTCGCTCAGCGCAGATTCAGATCAGCCTGGGCATTCACCCAGTCTGATCAGAGTCTTTGCTTTGCGCTTAAAGGGTAGCTAAGGGTCTAAGCTAGCTCCATGCAGACTGCGAAGACTCTGATCAGACTGGGCGGATGCCTTAGCTGATCTGAGTCTTCGATGGGCGGACATGCCACATTGTTGGTTTTGTAGTGTCGAGGCTCATATACAGCACATGCTCCAAACACAGTGTAGATGCAAACAGGTCTAGGCTGACATTCCGTGCTTGAACAGAAACAAAAAAAGTCCACTTTGAATGAGATTCGAACTTTTGTGCCTAGATCAGCTTTAAAATGGTTTCACAGAAAACTGCGATATAACTGATAATTTCTTATCATACTGCATCAATGTATGTTTTGGCCCGAATTAGAGGCGGTTCTTAAGAAGAGAGCTCAAAACATACGGCCTAATTTAGTTGAGAAAAAACGCAAAATCATTTCAGAATTCTCCTCAAAACCAAACAGTATCTGGGCCCTAATATCTAACGACCGGAAGATGACAAAAAGAATCTCACATCATTTTTCTCAAGTACTGTGAACTCCGGACAATCCAGTTTCTTACAAAACTTGCGGGAACTGTCGCCGTCATTCACCCTCTGGGGTCTAAACCTCAAGCTGATAGCATTTGTAGCAACAACCACGGCAAGCAGCAAGAACAAAACAGTTTTCATCTGAAAAATATCATAATTATTCCTTTTTAACCAGTGGACTAGTCCATCCTTATCATGTGGATAAGTCCATTTGTAGTTTTAATGGCTTCTGCTGCATGTCTTATTCTTTATTGTATTATGCAAACAATGTAGATCCTGATCAGACACCGCGTTTCCAGTCTCAAGTGGATTAACAATCAGTTTCTGCACTGGAATTATCCTAATAAAATCGTTCGATCGAGCGATGTGTTATGATAATGATACTGTCATTACTATCTATTCATTTTCGTTCCTAACTCAAGATATTTAAAACTAAATAAACAGGAATAAAAATACATTTTGTTCCAACGTTCGACAAAAAAACACCCTAACTTTCTTGACATGTACTAATTTCCTTGAGAAAGGAAAAGGGTATTGTATGACCGCATGAAAATTACTCTCACCTGGTTAGCGAAATTTTAGACTTGATAAATGCAAATTAGTTAGATAAAGAAATAAGTAAAGAAATAAGTAAAATCAAACGCAATCTACTCTAGTTAGGGTAAAGTCGGGTAATTCGGACAGCGGGTAAATTCGGACAGTGCATTGTTTCCTGTATGTGGCAGTTGTTAGGAATTAAAATTCACTGGGCAAACAGTGAAAATCCAGATGAGACGGCTCATAATGAATCCAGATGAGACGGCTCATAATGAGCCGTCTCATCTGGAGTTTCACTGTTTGCAATGGTATGTTCGAATTTACCTGATGTCTGAAGTTACCCAACTCTACCCTAGGTGGCGATCGACCCATTCAAAAGGTTATTTAAATGTCCAGTCACGATAAAATAAACGTGACCTTTTGTTATCACAACTTTTATCTATTTGTATTGACAACAAAAGCATCCACAACATTTAGTGATATAAAATGAATTTTTAACTTACCGTTCGCTTGTAATGGCACGTCTTTTACAATGGCACAAAACGTTTGAGCAGGTTGAACTAGATGCAAATTGTGCCTATTCGTCCACCTTTAATACTCTCCAAACACGTGTATAAACATTCAGTACTTACGTACTTAGGGTACAGTCCATTATTGACCAAGGCTAGGCAATTACCAAAAAAAAATGTGTTTTAGTCAACACAATGAAATAAAGCCATAACAGCAAGTTGTAATCAGATTTAAAGAATTGTTAATCCTAATCTATGAAATGAATTTAAATCTGATGGATTTATTTGATAATTATTAAAGTAAACTGTATTTCATACACCCTATTATTGTAAATAATGGACCCGTCCAACCCGGAAGTTCTAAGTAGTAAACATTGACATGCTAACGATTTATGTAAGATCTGGAAAATCATGTGAGTAATTTTTGAGAACTTCCAATTTATATAATTCTGGATCTTAAGTACATGTACAAACAACGTCTTATGACGTTTTCGTCATTTGTTATTTAAATTAACATGATTAATGTTTAGTTTGCATATAAATATAGGTAGATGGATTACTTATCCTTTGTTTGAGCCACAGGTAAACCGGTAAAGTGTCACTTTGTGACCTGTTACTTTAAGATGGGAGGCGCCGTAGTCGAGTGGTTAGAGTGGCTCGGCTATTGTGCAGAAAGTCACCGTAAGGTCGTGAGTTCGCGGCTCACTGCCGCCATACGATGACTGGAAAACTCTCTCTGTCAACCCAGCAGTAAATGGGTACCTTTTTCGAATCAGGGAAGGCTAAGGCAGCGAAAGGAGAGGGATGGGCTCCGCCTTTCATCAGCTGTGCCCAAGATACAGTGGGTCTCTAACCCCCACTGCCTCTTCGGCTATTAGGCTATGGGAAACCTTTACCTTTACCTACTTTAAGATATAGATACAAGCAATCTGTTTGGGGTCTATCCCGTTTGACTGCTTGGAAGTTGTGTGCTGTTTTTACACATGCGGTGCGATGACGTACTGTGGCACATTTATTTTTTATTTATTTATTTGAAATTACTTGTATATTATTTTCTTTATTCTATTTACAATTCCTATTGCCCCAGAAAAGTGCCCGAAAATTTTCCTGAACGCAGGCGACTTTATATATCAAGCGTGTGTGTTTGGGAATAGAGATGGACGGACACACGGCGTCAAGTGTGTGCAACTATGGTTACGTACCGTTGAGCCACTTGGGGAACGTCGATAAGAGAATTGAACTGAACTGAACTGGGAATGGAGAAGAGGACGCTGCATGGAAAACTGATGGCACATCTTCACACGGGAAAGTTGTCTGTGATTTATTAACAATTTTGATAGAGGGTTTTCGTAAAGGTTTCTAAGCGGACATATGACGTCGAAATGACGTCGTACTAACGCCGATGCGACGTGATGACGTCACATCGCGTCAGTCTGATTTCATTTCGACGTTATAAGACTGCTGGGTAGATACCTCAGTAAACAGATGAGATATGATCTCGATATATACTTGAACCACTAGAATGAGTGTATCTATCAGTTCTGGAGTTAACCTGTTTTACACGGTTGATTGAACTGTTTAACATAGTCATGAGTTTGCAGGTTAGGGGATAACTCAAAATTGATATTTAGGGAGGTAAATCGTAGGTTTCATTGTAGCGAATTTCGTTTTACGAAATTGTAAAATGCAATTTGCGACCATCAAATGGACGATTTACCTCAAAATGACAGTTTTCAATACAGTTAACTCCCCCCCCCCCTCCTCATTCTGATGCACCCCCCCCCCCTCATTCTGATGCACTATCCACATTCTCACCTTTAAAAGTTTGCAGCTTTGCTCCCATATCAAACGTTTTCAGCGACGTAAAACTAGACATTAGCCAATGAGAAGCGACGTTACGACTGAGCCGCATCATGAGAAAACCAAAAAAATGGCATGTGCGCCCACCGAAGAATCAGATCAGCCTGAGCATTCGCCAAATCTGATGGAGTCTTTGCTATGCGCTAAAATGGTAGCTAAGGGTCTACGCTATATCCATGCGCACAGCGACGACTCTGATCAGACTGTGCGGATGCCCTGGCTGATCTGAGTCTTCACTGAGCGCACATGCCATTTTTCTTTTTTTGGTTTTGTCGTGTCGCGGCTCAGTCGATATGACATCGGGTTTCCGACAGTATGTCGCAGGATATACTGTCGCAAATAATTGACGTTATCCAATCAGACGTCGCGTTACATACCTAAGTGCATTAGCGCTGGCTGAATATACACAGTTCCGAGAATAGCCGCTAAGCTCCACCTGCTTAGTTACTGTTACTACGTCTCACAAGCTTACACAAAGATGGCGGAAAAATAAATGACGAATGCAAGTGTCTGCTAAATGTTGGCGAGTGAGTGAGTGAGTGAGTGAGTGAACTCGGGTTTAACGTCCCACCAACAACGAGGTCATATGGAGACGGGACCTCGGTTTAAAGTCTCATCCGAAAGACCGGAGAAGCGGGGGATCGATCTTGCGACCCCTGGATTGGTAGTCCGGACTACACTACAGCCGCTCCTTAATGTTGGCGATCTATGGCGAAGAATCAGCCTCCTCATGACCTACACATGGCAGTTGGCGCATCATGCATTTCCGATGCGTTCTGTTCTTGCAGAGCAGCGTAAGTTTATTAAAAGAGGTGTTAGTATGTTTTCTTTAAACAGGTATACATCCCTTCCTTGTAAAATCACGGACTTATGTGGTATATTGACCACGTGCGATTTGTTTGTGAGACTATGTCACGTGCTAAGTTATCGTTGCATTGGCCAGATATACGCAGTCATGTGATTTTGAGTGACTTTCTGGGTGTGGCTCGGAACTGTGTATTGCTTGGACGATTTTAATGTCTTCTGCTATACAGACAGCTTGTGTGTATATGTGTGTGTGTGTATGGGGGTGGTGGTGGAGGGGAAAGTGGGGTGTTTTGTTTTGTTTTGTGTATTTTATATGTTTATAACTAAGTTTCTCTTTTGTGTCTTTTTCAGTATTAAACAAGTTTACACCATCAACACCTAGAATGAGTTTCTTCAAAGCAATAGGCCAAAATTTCCTTGGCACTGGGCTTGAAAAGCCAGAATACGAACTGGTACAGAAAAGTGACGTAAGTATAAATATACCAACTGTTCGGAACCATGACGGATACTTGCACATATGAGCCGCGACACGAAAAAAACAACAAAGTGGCATGAGCGCCCAGCGAAGACTCGGATCAGCCTTGGCATCCTCCCAGTCTGATCGGAATCTTTGCTATGCGCTTAAAATGTAGCTAAGGGTCTATGCTAGCTCCAGGCGGGTAGTGAAGACTATGATCAGACTGGGCGGTTGCCCAGGCTGATCTGGGTTTTCGCTGGGCGCGCATGCCACTTTGTTGGTTTTATCGTATCGCGGCTCATATACAGTTTTGCCCTGTTTGATAAGGCGGAGGCCATTGCCGACGGTCGGCAGCTTTGTTCTAGAGTCGTGGATTTTTATTTGTTTCATATTGGAGGCGAATAATATTGGCTTTCAATGGCAAAAAATGTTAAACTTCCCGCGAGCGACGGTAAAAAGCAGCATTATATAAAGTTTCCTGTATCTTGTATCAAAGGACAACGCCAAAGCATATGCAAGCGGTGTTAAAACGGCATCGTCTTGCATTTAAATGCGTGTACATGTTACTCGAAACAAGTGTCTTAAAATTTATAGGTGCGCCTCCATGTTTTTCTGCCATTTTACAGAGGAGAACAACTTTTGTGACTTCCTGTTTGCTTCTCTGGACGTTGTAGCGCATGGGGTTTACTCTTAGCTTTTATGGAATACATTTGCTCCTCATAGCAAATTTCTTACCTTTTAGAGTTGACCCAATAACACACACACATATGCACGCACGCACACACGCACGCACACACACACACACACACACACACACACTTAGAGGAGAGCAGAAAAGATAGGATGCAGGCATGGCATGGTGGCAGACGAACGGACGGATGTATGGTCTTGTCCCCGTAGTTCAGGTTGGTGGGCTGACGGAAGGGCGTTCTGCATTGGTGCACCGTTTGGGTTCTGACAAAATTTCGGCAGGAATCAAACTCTTGACCCCATGATTTGGAGTTGGGAGCGCTAACCAACTGGCAACTCAGAGGCAAAAATGAAAATGTCGGAGCTGCCTCTTAGGCTTGAAAGTGTGATGATACATTCATCTAAAGACAGAGTTTATTGGGACAGGCTGCACATAGCTGAGCCGTGACACGAAAAAAATGGCATTTGCGCCCAGCGAAGACTCAGATCAGCCTGGGCATTCGCCCAGTCTGATCAGAGTCTTCGCTGTGCGCTTAAAGCGTACCTAAGAGTCTCAGCTACCTCCATGCGGACGGCAATGACTCTGATTAGACTAGGCAAATACCCAGGCTGATCTGAGTCTTTGCTTGGTGCACATGCCACTTTGTTGGTTTTGTCGTGCTGCGGCTTAGGTGGAACAGGCTACTGCTTATATTGTATTTTAACTTTTTAGGGAATAGAAGAACGCCGTTACAAGCCAGCTAAATGGATGAGCACCAAAGTCCAGTCAATGGTATATAAAGAGGCTACATCAACTGGTTTCTGGAGGCTCTTTAAGTATATTGGTGGCGAAAATGAGAAAGGTATGTATTTTGTGTTTCTCTTCAGAGTCTTCCCAGCTGTAATTTCAACAAATCTTTGGATAGAAAGTCTAAGAGTTACCATTTATTCCTGAGTAGCTATAGTGACTGCAAATGTCATAATTTAGCTCATTTTCTTGTGCGTTGTCCCATTTGAATGAAATGTGCAATCACAGTAAAACATGTTTTTTGTTGTTGTTGTTTTTTTTTTTGCAGTTTTTAGTTATATAAAATATAAATTGTAAACGAGGTCCTTTTTTTCTTCGCCTCAGGTGTTATCGGCTTTATTACATTATACATGTAAATACCGACAAATATTTAACATTCATTTTCATAGCCATTTGTTGTTACATGTATAACATACTAGTTATGTTTTGGTGCCGTGACTAGGCTTACCATGTGTCCATTGTCAGATTTACAGCAAGGATTAGTGTATTTACACTTCTTAAAGAGTGTCTCCAAATTCACCCCGTGTCAGTTATGATTTACATGTCGGGTCCTCTTTCGAGGGCACTGTTTAATGGGTTTCGACAGACGCATAATAAATTCAGTTATACAAAGGGTGCCTTTCAGAATAACAGTTGACGAATGCATCTGTACAGGTGATCAGATACAGAATTTCAAGATCGATGCAAGCAGGGAGGGCTCTGATCCAAACGCGCAGATATGAAGTCTGGTCTGAATGTTCATGATTTGCATAAGGTAAATGGATACACTTTCGTATATTTTTCCGCAATATTTACAAAGGGAAACAACTTTTTTGATTTCCTGTCTACTTCCCTGAATGAAGAACCCCTTCCAAACTGGGTCTGCTCTTAAAGGCTTACCTTAGGTGATCAAATGCATGGGCATGACAAAACATAAGAGAATGTTTCACCTATTGGTTATTTTTTCAGGTGTTAAAGTAGAGATGACGGCTCCAGTGGCTACACGAATTGTCCCAGGAGCGGGGCCAAATTGTGAAAACACCTTCACCGTTTCTTTCTACATTCCATCCGTCCACCAGGAAGACCCTCCCAAACCGAAAAATCCGGAAGTGTTCGTGGAAGAATTTCCGGAAATGACCGTGTATACTAGATCATTCGGAGGATTCGCGGATGGTGACAGATACTTAAATGAGGCCAAAGACTTAAGCAGCCAATTAAAAGACAGAAAAGTGCACGAAGAATTTTATTTCACAGCTGGTTATGACAGTCCGTTTAAGTTATTTAACAGAACAAATGAAGTGTGGTTTGTGAAACAATGAAACATGTCATTAAATTAGCTTCATAAATTGCAATATTCACTACTCGTTAGGCTAGAGGTCCAAATAATTAGTTGTTTGTATGTGCAAGACTGTGTAAAAGTAGGATTGTTGATGTTTGGTGGACTCATCTTTAACATTAATCATGCATGGTAAATGCATAATTCTATTTGCACATGGAAATAAAAAGTTCCAAGCTTCTGCAAATAGTTAGACAAAATATGAGCCGCGACACGACGAAACCAACAAAGTGGCATGTGCGCCTAGTCTGATCAGAGTCTTGACTTTGCACTTAAAGGGAAGCTAAGGGTCTAAGCTAGCTCCATGCGGACAGTGAAGACTGATCAGACTGGGCAGATTCACAGGCTGATCTGAGTCATAACTGGGCGCACGTATGCCACTTTGTTGGTTTTCTCGTGTCGCGGCTGATCTAATGATTCTATCAGATAGACACATATATTTGAGCCACGACACGAGAAAACCAACAAAGTGGTTGTTCACACAGCGCAGACTCAGGTCAGTCAAGCTTTGGCCTAGTCTGATCAGTCTTCCCTATGCACTTTTAGGGTAGCTAAGGGTCTAAGCTACCATCATACGGATAGCGAAGACTCTGATCAGACTGGGCAGATGCCCAGGCTGATCTGAGTCTGCGCTGGGCGCACAACCACTTTGTTGGTTTTCTCGTGTCGCGGATCATATGTAAAGTTAAAAAAAATCAGCTTTGTCAGTAGTAGATAAAGTGGTGGAGTTCTCCCAAAACTCCTTAAAGTGGCCAAACCAAAATTTCGGTTTGGCCACTTTCAGGAGTTTTCTGATAATGACACAGGCCTTTTGTTTCAAAGAATATTGTACACAAGTATGCTTTAGACACGTATAGGTCGAATGCTTTTGCAATATTTTGGCTAATGATCTGCAAAAGCTAGATTTTTTTTCCAGGTTGGAATGAATGGATGCGTGCCTGTTTGTAAGGGAGGTAAAATATAGGAACTGATGATAAATGGGAAATATTCCCTATTTATTCTAGATAGAAACGTATTTTACGATTTTGACTAACGGAGAAATTAGTAAGTTTATCACTTCAGTTATCATCAAAGCCGCAGCTATTTTTACGCAAATAACAAAAACATCGATTTTGTAAATTATGAAGGTTTTCAATACATGTATGTTACTGCTTACGGGTATGCCAGTTTGAAACACATCAGGGACTGAAACCTTGTATTTGTCTCCAAAGTCATGAAATGATTTGGTATAATTGAGCCGCGACACGACAAAACCAACAAAGTGGCTGTGCGGCCAGCGCTGACTCAGATCAGCCTGGGCATCCGCCCAGTCTGATCCGAGTCTTTTCTGTCCGCACGGAGGTAGCTTAGACCCTTAGCTACCCTTTAAGCGCTTAGGAAAGAGTCCGATCAGACTAGGTAGATGCCGCTGCGCTGGGCGCACAACCACTTTGTATGTTTTCTCGTGTCGCGGCTCGGCTCATATAATTAAAATGCTCGTGATTACATTTTCATCTGAGTAATTGTAATTAAAATTCTATTTCATGCAGGGAAACGGTTGGATACTGGGCATTATCGTGTACTTGCATTAGTTATCAATTATGATTATGTTGAACAAATTATATTTAATAAAGTTAATGACACATTATAGCAAGGGCGTATTTTGTCCATTATGAGTAGCCCACATTGGAGAAACCATTTTATCATATGACGTCGCGTCTGAGAGTGTAATAAGGCCATGCATTAAAATCGATAATCCACTAGTGGATTAAATATGCAAATTACGTCGTAACGTTATACGTTGACGTCCATTAAAACGTCGCGTTTTCTAATGGCGAAACCGTGACGTTTTAGTTCAAATTTTGCTAAAAAATGCGATTTTAGTGTCATATGATAAATAGAATCTTGCATTCGTGCTCATGTATTATTGAATTTATTAAACTCGTTGGGGAAAACCGACAAGATGCTCGGCAAAGCCTCGCATCTTATCTTTTTCCCCAACTCGTTTAATAAATTCATTAATACATGAGCACTCATGTAAGATCCTCTATAAGCTACACCGGGAGAAAATATATTTCATTCTGTTTAAGACGAATCCGTGGTAAACATGACGATCAATCCAGGGAAGTGTATCATACACATTAAGGCGAACGAGTACACCGTTTTTATCCGCCATTTTTAACCAAAGAAATAGAGGATATTTGACCTTTTAGTGCAAGATCGATTTTTATTTCTCCGAATGAACACCAAAAACAGCATTTTTACGAGTGGCGATGCCACTAGTGAAAATACCACTTTTGGTGTTCATTGGTGAAATAAAAATCGATCTTACGCTGAAAAAATCACATTTTCTGTTTCTTTAATGATTTAAAATTTCACAGATAATTCAGTTTACATGTATTTCAACGCCTTAGCTGACACGACAGAGGCACAGCTTTATTTCTAGCCGTTTTGCGTCAAAGATGCTTCCTGGTTTTTGCTGGGTATGATAGTGGTTGCAGCTGAGAAATAGCTTAAAATTTCATCTCAAGAAATTTGCTAAGAACGAATGCCAACAGGAAACTCAAGCGGCCTGACATCGCATGAATTAACAATGTTAGTTTGTCGCTTTTAGTGACGCTATTAAAGGAAAACACTCACTAAAATGCATGTTGAACTCAAATTGAAGAGTCAAATAAAACATGAAATTTGCTGAAAATTTCATGAAAATCGGACTTAAATGAAGAAAGATAAGACAGTTTAAGGATATTAAAATGTTGAGCTGGGAACCAGCAAATCTGTGAGTTAATGACGTCATAAACTCACAGTCAAAAATAAAAATCCTAAAAAATTAAGTTTTAAACAAACTGTAGATAAATGAAATGCATAAATCAATATTTTATTTCATAAAGAAATGATCAAAACTAAATACTGTAAGAGTATGCAATTTATGCTCTTATTCTAGATATAAATATTTATCACGTGACATGATCTTCCAAAATGGCGGCCTCCTAGACCGCCATTTTGAATTTTTAAAATCTTCATATCTTTCTTAATTTAAGTCCGATTTTCATAAAATTATCAACAAATTTAATTGCTAATCAAGACCTATAATTTGAAGTCTGTTCATATTTAAGTGAGAGTTTTCCTTTAACGTCGTAATGACGTGCAAACATCTGTGACGTATTTTATGTCTAGCTGGATAAAGTTTAGCTAATTAGCAAATAAATGAGACATTTTAGCGAAAATCTTATTAGTTTGAAACAGTGAAATATGAAATGATTATTTCACAGTTTGAGACTGTAAGATTAGCGAAACTTTCAGATTCCATTTCACCGAGAAACCTCAAACACTTTTTATACTTCCAGTTTGCTTCCCTGGTAAGGACGAAGTGGCCTATCAAAAGTAGGAGCTACTATTAAAGGACCATATTTGCTGCCAGGGGAGTAATTTCATTCTTGTAAAAGTTTACTCCCATGGAGGAAGAAAGGAAATATCAAATCGACAGTTTTACTGTTTTGTTGCCTCTTTTTCCATCAAATGCTATCTGGGAAACACAATTTACTCTATTCAGAATTCCAGTTTTTAGCGCGTCTTTGCGAAGCAAAGTAGGGCTTATGCGATACCCCCGGCGTCGTAGTCCGAGTATCCGTTAGCGTTAGTGTTAGCGTTAGCGTTAGCGTCGGCGTCCGTGATCAGGTTAACCAATGTTAACTGTTGCGTTTAATTCGATGTTTAACTCTGTATTTTACAAATTACAGCAGCTACAGTCATCATACTTGGTATATATATATATACATCCATATGACTGCAGCAGCTGCATCACACAATGGTATGTCCTTGACCTATATGTTACGGTTGACGGACTTGGGAGTTTGGCCCCAATTTAAAGGCAAAAGTTTTAGTTTTGATGATGTATTTGAGACAAGAGAGTTGATAATTGGTCAGATAGCATGTAGCTATAATTGCAGCAACTGTTAAGCATCCATGCAGACTCCAGTGCCCTTGACCTTTATTCATGGTCCAGTGATTTTGCCTCATATTTCCAACACTGTTTGATGGATTAACTTCATATCTGGCATAGTGGATCAGTCAGACTTTGCAAATGACCTCATACTATTTATAGATCACTGTGACCTACATTTCATGGTTTGGTGATTTTTGACCTATATCTTGAACACTATTTAGTTGGTTGGTTGGTTGATTTGATGCTTAACGTCCACGGTAAACAACTAAGGTCATGTCGGGACGGTGAACACTATTTAGAAAAATTGCCATCATACATGGGATACTGGTTCAGTTTGACTCTGCAAATGAGTTCATACTATTTGTAGGTCACTGTGACCTATATTTCAGGGTTCACTGATTTTGCCTTTTATCTCCAAAACTGTTTAAAAATTAACATCGTACTTGGCAACCTGGATTAAAAGTTTTTAATAGGTATTCATCATATATCTGGGATAATGGTTCAGCCTGACACTGCAGATAACCTCATATATTTGTAAGACTTTGTAACTGTAAGAATCAGGCACCCATGAGGCGCGCTTCGTTGTCTTCTGACAACACTCTTGTTTATGATATCATAGGAAATAGTGCGGTATTTGTACATTTTTAATCAGCCTCTTATTTTTCATGCTGGCTGCATATCTGCATAATGATATCCTAGTATATCCAATGCTGCAACATAATCAAGTGGAGAGTATAAAGTGTGAATGTAATGACCGCGCTCCAGAAAAATACTGGAAAGTTCAATTTCAACATTACGGACAATGGTCAGTGTAATAAAGTATAAAAATACAGTGGGACGTAAACATTTGATACATCTATTGTAGGTACATGAAGTACTAAAATTATGTCAATGACCGTCCCTGATATGGTTTTTGTATCAATAGATAGCCGGTATCAAGCAAGTATCAACATCTTAGTCAACACTATATAATTACTTTTTCTACCTTAGCTGGATAAATGAGTGGCTGGTGAGTATGGTTCAGTATATTCCATTTCACATTACTATTTATGAGTATAAACTGGGTTGGATCTGGGAGTGCGTCAGTTCCTGAGAATTTTCCTCATTTTGAAAGTGGATGGGCATATAAGAATGTCATAGATATACGGCTTTATATTGCCTTATTCTTCATAATGTTGCACATATAGCTCCTCAGTTTATTGAAAGTTTTCACGACATTATTGTCACTTGGGTCCATTCTAGGCAGAGCATTTGCACTACTTCCAGGTTGCTTCCACGTTATGACTGGCTTGCGTACATTCAAAGACTCGTCAGCAAACTTGTCATATGCATATGTAAGAGCAGTCTGTACCCTCATAATGGTAAAACTGCGCAGATCACGTCCAAACTGCAAATGTGCTCGAGCATAAGACTGAAGCACCTTTGATATTTGAGCTACGTCTTTTATGAAGGCCTACTGTCGTGAATTAATCACTCCAAGACCAGATTATGTGGGGTTTCGAAGATAATTCTAGATTTTTTTTTCTTATTTTTTAATCAGAATATATATGTTAGGACCCCTCATTAGAACCGTCTCGGCGAGACGGTCTAATGACGGGCCACAACATGTTTTTATTCAGAAATCTAGAAAATTATCCCTTTTACCCCTTCTTATTTGGAGCACTGCTAGTGTACGCAAATATTGAATATTTCAGCTTTTACTGGCGGATCTAGTTCTACGCTAGTAGTGCTATTACTGCAACTGGCTCAACCTCCCCCTCCCCACAACACCCCACCCCCTCATTTTGAGTTTTATATACGGTACTTTAATTTCAGAGATGGCTTTCATTAAATCAATAGGCAAGGCTGTTATAAGTGGAGTGGAGAAGCCCAACTATACAGTCCTTAGCAAAGAAGAGGTATCATTGTGCGCGAAGTCATGAGAGAAGCTATATTTAGGCATATGCGAAAGTATACAATTTAGACCTCTGGCCCCGAATAATATAACTTTTTCATGCTTAACTCAGCTGAGCATGAAATTACTTGCTAATAAATAGCAAATTATTGGTAAGTACAGTTGTTTTCATGCTCAGTTTAGCTGAGAATGAAATTTTCTCTTCTAATAAATATGAAAATGCAAACATTAGTTGGCATTTTCATATTTATCAGCAGAGAAAATTTCATGCTCAGCTGAGTTGAGCACGAAAAAAGTTTTATAACGTCGGGGCCTGGCTGCACTGAGACAGTCTTTTCATGGGCCGGTCGCATTTGTTTGCAGTACTGAATCGTTGTCTGAGACGAGCCATGCACAGTTCGCATCACATGTTTTAAGGTTTTCGATTAATTCTTACGGAACTTACATGAGTACGGCTGAAGAAAACAAGAGGGCCATGAGGCCCTGAATCGCTCACCTGGCCAACTGGCAAAGTGGCTTTTTCTTATGTCTGAAATTCTTCACAGTCTTGGTAGTACTCTAGTACTCCATGCTACTTACCAAGTTTCAAGGTCACAGATATATTGGCTCTGGAGAAGAAAAATATTAAAGGTTTAAACCATAAATGGGTATGGTGGCCATGTTGGTCATGTGACCTGGACCATTTGAACAAATTTTGGGTCAATCAACCCCTGAAGGCTCTGTATGAAATTTGGTTACAATTGGCCCAGTGGCTTTTGAGGAGACTGTTTGATATTATCAAAATGAGTTGTTCTGGGTCAAAAGTCAAAGAATGACCTTGACCTATTGTACTCATAAATCTTCATGTACTCATTAAGATGACTGTATATACCAATTTTTAGGCCTAAATCTGCAAAACTTCCCATTGAATTTTATATTCTAGCATTTTCTCATATTTGACCGTGCTGTTTAATGGTCAAGGTCGTTCCAAGGTCATCATTTTGAATCATCTCTACAGTACTGGAGTACCCAATGCTAAATACCAAGTTTCAAGGCCATCGGTCAATTGGTTCTGGAGAAGAAGATTTTTAAAGATTTTTACCATATATGGGCGTGGCGGCCATGTTGGTCATGTGACCTGGACCGTTAGAAAATATTTTCATTCCCTCAACCCCTGAAGGCTCTATATGAAATTTGGTTTCAATTGGCCCAGTGGTTTTTGAGGTGATTGTTTGAAAATGTCAAAATATGAGAGTTCTGAGTCAAAGGTCACAGAATGACCTTGACCTCTTGTACTCACAAATCTTCATGTAATCATTAAGATGACTGTATATACCAATTTTAAGGCCAAAATCTTCAAAACTTTCCAAGAAATCATATGTTCTAGCATTTTCCTATATTTGACCTTGCTGTAAAAAGGTCAAGGTCAACCTAAGGTCATAATTTGAACACTCTTGACAGTACTTGAGTACTAAATGCTACATACAAAGTTTCAAGGCCATCTGTCTATTGGTTCTGGAGAAGAAGATTTTTAAAGATTTTTACCATATATGGGCGTGGCGGCCATGTTGGTCATGTGACCTGGACCCTACAAATAAATTTTCGTTCCCTCAACCCCTGAAGTCTCTATATGAAATTTGGTTTCAACTGGCCCAATAGCTTTTGAGGAGATTGTTTGAAATTGTCAAAATATGAGAGTTCTGGGTCAAAGGTCAAAGAATGACCTTGACCTCTTGTACTCATAAATCTTCATGTACTCATTAAGATGACTGTAGATACCAATTTTTCCGCCAAAATCTTCAACGGTTTCCAAGATATCTTATTTTCTAGCATTTTGCCATATAAAAGTATAAGGAAGCAAATTTGACCTTACCGTAAAAAAGGTCAAGGTCATCCCAAGGTCATAATTTGAATAATCTTGGTAGTACTCACATACCCAATGCTACATATCAAGTTTCAAGGCCATCGGCCTATTGGTTCTGGAGAAGAAGATTTTTTTAGGTTTTTACCATATATGGGCATGGCGGCCATGTTGGTCATGTGACCAGGACCATTTGAACAACTTTTCGTTCCTAAGACCCCAGGAGGCTACATATGAAATTTGGTTACAATCGGCCTAGCGGTTTCAGAGGAGAAGTCGTTTGAAATTGTTGACGGACGGACGACGGACGGACGGACGGACGACGGAGCCTTACCATCCTATAAGCTCCCCCGGAGCCGCTGGCTCAGGTGAGCTAAAAATCTGCTTGCAAATATCATGCAACAAACACAAACGAGAATCTTGACTTCTGAAGCAGGGAGGGGGATCATGTGGTTGTTTTTGTTCCTATACGCTGCAAGTTTTTTTTTTTTTTTTTTTTTTTTTTTTGTGGGGTTGACGGCTCTTTGAGAAGTATTTCCCTCGCCCAGAGAGAGGGAGAAAAAAAGATATGATGGGCGAGAGAAAAAATATCCAAACAACACCCACCCGCACCTACTGCAAGCACAATAGGCTCTTGCCCTACTGTTATCAAAATTAGTAGGACGCTCTGGCAAAGAAAGTTACCGAGCATCATCGCCCGACCCGACCACTTCCATACGCTGCAAGCAAATGGGCCATGCTGTGAGTATTAATATTTTATTATTCTCTTTCGTTGAGCTATGCGCCACTTTCCAGTCCACATATGTCTAATTCCTACGACATTAAATTTTATTTCATACTTTGGGTGAGGACTCTGTCGTAAAACTTTCAACTGACGTCAGCGCAGATTACGCCGCCATTTTCGATACGATCTCCCATTATTGGAATTTTGTGACAATTACACAGCATGCAGATGACGTTGAAATGACGCCATACTGACGTCGCATCGACGTCAGTACGGCTTTACTTCGACGTCAAGTGCCCGCTGAGAAAGACTGCCCAGAGTGAATCTTTGCGACTCCATAAAAGTGCCGTTAGAATCGGATAAGTTACGTCTTGCTCAATGAGCGTAAGTTATTTACCTTTTCAAAAACAAAGATTCGGTCACATTTTTTCGTTCAGCGTATCAAAACGAAAATCGCGTGATCCCCGACTTGTTGATATCTATACCAAAATGTCTTATTTCGATACGCGATATTTCGTTGCGCTTAAAATGGAGCAAAATGAGCTGAACTATCTTCTTTGAGATGAAAAGACTAAACAGCCGATCTTTTCAACACGGTAAGCAAAGAGGATCTATACAACCTGTGTAACGCACTGTCATCCAAATGTCGAATATTTGATTAACTTCCCTCTTGTTTGGCTATTTCTACAGCCAGCTTTCGATGTTCAACTCAAACTACTTATATCTCAAAGTAAAGTTTCTGGTCCCAGAACGTTTAGGCCTATTTTGGGATTTAAGTAGTTTGAGACAACAGACTTGAAATGTAATGAAAAAATAAGAAATGTGTCCAAACTATATTCTTTGATATAGGACGGTACATTGATATATCAGCGTTTGAGATAAACAAAGTCAGCTGTAACCCAGTACAACCTAAGCTGAAGAAATGGGATGTATTCTGCATACAAGTTGAATGTCGTAATGCTGTTATAATAACCACACCAGGTAGGCGGCAATCGGCGACGCTCTTCACAGACGTTCTTAACCTTTAGAAACAGCGTTTTCGATTGCAAATTGTCGTCAATTTGCAATCGAAAACGCTGTTTCTAACGGTTTTTTGATCCGCGTTCATCGACTGCATGAACGTTTTCGATTGCCGCCTACCCGGTGTGATAACATAATTGCTCGAATCTGTGCCATTAATGGGCATACACATACGAGGGGAGTTCAATAAGTTTGTAGAACTCGGGGTATAACTCACAGATTGGAAGATGGTTTCAACATTATTTTTCAATATAATCCCCCTTTACTTCAATGCATTTGGCCCACTTTTCTGTTAGGCAGTCTATGCCTTTGAAATAAAAGTCGTCTGTTTGGTCCTGAAGGTAGTAACTCTTGAGCTCATCATCGCCCCGAAATCTCGTTCCACGCAAATGGGACTTCAAATTTCAAAACAGATAATAATCACTTGGGGCCAGGTCTGGACTGTATGGCGGATGATTTAACTGCTCGAACTTGCACTCACGAATAGCCACTTGTGCAACTCTGGACTCCACCCTTTGCTGACGATCTTGCATGTTCAGGTTTCTGGGTACCCACCTGGCAGATACTTTTGAAATGCCTAAATGTTCATGGATTATAGTGTAAACACTTCCATTAGAAATACCACATTCTGAAGCAAGTTCGGCAACTTTGATTCGGCGATCGTTTAGCACAAGTCTCAACACGGTCGATCATCAATCGGAACACCGCTCGGCCAATTCCGTGAATCAACCTCGGATGTATGACGTTGGACTACTTACGTCACACGACTGTTGTTAGGAACAACGACATAAACAAAGATGGCCGCACTGTCGCACCGAGTAAATAATAAAATGAGAAGAAACAAATCTATTATCTGTCTCGTTATTAATAATTGACTATTTTGTTTTAACAACAGCAAAGCATTAAATGGATGTCCGTGAACAGCTGAAAAAGGTCACAGGTCGAGAATTAATTATCATTCGTAGACATAGAGATCTACGGATTCGGCGTATACTTTCGGCCGAACAACAAAATGTTGAATTTTGCTGCATATTGCTCCGCCTTACATACGCCCGAGGTCTGATTCACTGAATTGGCCGAGGAGTTCCGAATGGGTCGATCATCTCCTGGCTGATGACATCAGCAGGGCGACCTGGCCTTGGGCCATCTTCTAAGGAGTCCCCCCCCCCCCCCCACCCCCCCCCCCCCCCATGTTTAAATTCTGCTGACCACTTTGCCACTGTGGAATACTTTGGGCTACTATCACCATATAGGGGAGACCGGGGATAGTTGATGCACTATTTAGACTTTTTGATATATCCCGTGACCGGACTGGCCAAGTTTGATCATCTGTGCATATACTAAAAGCGCTGTCTTTTCTGCATTTAAAATCAAATAGTAATCCTTGAATTTAGGTATATTTTCCCTCCGTTTCAGTAGATTTCTTTCGCAAGTCGAATGCATCAACTTGCCCCAGTAGTGGGGCATGTTGATTCAATGCTTGGGGCAAGTTGATGCAGATATTTTTTCTTGTCTTTACTAGTCCATGCAACGGATACTACAGTAAATTGATCGTTTCTATGTACACATGGGCTTTTTCTTGCTTTCTAGTTAGATGCCGCGATTTATAAAAAAAATTTTAGCCATTGAAGTTATCTCCAGCGAAAAGTCTCTAGAAAGGATATCTGTATATGAATAATTGAACGATAAAATGATCAAAATATTATGAACATTTTAAACAGGAAAATATAATTTCATTGTCATAGTTGCTATATCAAATGAGCCGGGCTCCCAGCTATTCGTACAATTTACATGTGCGTCTAGCGTAGACTCCGGCCAGCCTGTGCATCAGCACAGTCGGGTCAGAGTCTTCACTTGCCACACGAAAATGTAAGGGACCTTAGCTATCCATAGAGCGCACATCAAAGACTCTGATCAGGTTGCGCGGATGCGCAGGCTGTATTGTGTCTTCGCTGTGCGCACATGTAAATTGTTGGCATTGCTGTGACATGGCTGGAATGCCATTGTATGTTATTTTTTATTGAATATTAAATATAATAAAACATATACTATACGATATTATAATGAAACAGATACTACAAATCTAAAGTACTTAATAGTCCAACATCAGTTAGAGATCAAGCCCATCCAAATATTGTGAACAGCTCATGCAGTCCAATAGGGTTTATGGTGTATCAACTTGCCCCATGCTCATTGCATCAACTTGCCCCAACCATGCCCCTCGTGACATTCAGCAAGGTAGACAACTATTACACAATGTTTTCCTTCAAAAGAGCGTATGATTTTGAAGATTAAAGATTTGTCTACCTGTGTGCATAAATGAATTATGAACAACCAGAAACAAATGCGCGCTGAACGAAAAATCGCAAAATACCTGTAAATTTACTTAGATGTGTCAAAAATAAACTTTTCTTCACCAAATTGTTATTTGTTGTCCAAACTGCGCAAAACTTCGGGAAAAGATGGCATCTGTCAATGACTACTTTAATTCGTCATTTCTGACGTCCATAATGACGTCATTGTCTTTTTATTCCCACTGCATCAACTTGCCCCGTGCATCAACTATCCCCGGTCTCCCCTACATCAGCCATGCGCCGATTGAACCGCAACGAAGCATTTTTTTTCGTCAGTTGTATAATTCGTTTAATGCGCTCCTGATATATCTACTTCGCATGATATATGAAACATAATTCCTGGAAGTGATTGCTCCAATCCAATTGACTCATTTTTACTAAAGCATGGTTTACCGTCAAAATCTTAGTATCGGGGCAGAAAGATCTGGACAAACAGTGCCGAAACGGAGTCTGGTTGGTGTCTACACTGTTTGCCATATTGTCTGCATCTTTTGGATGCAATATTACATTGTAGAACTATATTGTTCCAATTCAGAAAAGTAGTTATTTTAAATGTCCCACTTTTTAGATCTTCAAAGGTATTTCTGCTGATATATTTCAGGATATAGAGGAACGTCTTTATCCAGCTGCCAAGTGGGTGAGCACGACTGTCAAGAATATCAGCCATGACGCTGCCAGAAATATTGGATTCAAGCGACTGTTCAAATACATTACTGGAAACAATGAAGGAGGTAGGTTAGTAATAAAGGGAGCCAGTCTGAGTTTCCGATCGGGGTATGACCACTGTGGCGCCCTATACTACTTTAGTCTGCAAGTACCGGTGCTATCTCCCCTAATGTTAGTTTTAAATCACATTAGGGCTCCCATCGGGTTAGTTTTGAGACATTTTAGGGCTCCTCTACTATTTGGTTATGCTCTCTCTCTATCTCTCTCTCTCTCTCTCGCTCCGCTGTTATTGTATGGCTGAAACAGATCCCTTTTCCCTGCCATTTTAAACGTTACAGCTTTCACTTAAAATTAAGAGAGAGAGAGAGAGAGCCCGCTGTCACGACATAATTCCAAACGCACTTTGTGGTAAGCCTATTCTATCTAGTCCATTCTATAACCATAGGGATCACCACAGCTGATTTGCAAAATCTCTCTCCACCATTTCCTGTATTCTGCTGCCTTAGTTGTGCCTGCAAAGTCAAACTATGCCAACTCTTTTCTGCTGTATTCTTCTGTCTACTTTTTTTTCTTTCACTGTGCCGTGAAGAACTGTGTTTGCTGAGCCAGAAAACCTTGAATAATGGCCAGAACACCTTAGTTTCCATTTCTTAACCGTCGCCAGGGGCTTGTTGTGTTCTCCATTGGCTTTTTGGAGGTGGTCGGGCGATGGTGCTGGGTACATGTACCCTTTAGTGCCGGGGCGTCTTACAAATTTGGATAAGTAGAAGGACAAGGGCCGACTGTGTTTACAGCAGGTGCGGATAGGGTTTGTTTGGATCTTTTTTTCTCATCTGTCTTTTTTCTAATTCTCGCTTTTTTCTAGAGGTGGCTCGATTTAGACTGAAGTACTGACTTAAAGAGCCGTTAAACCCAAAACCAACCAACCAATGCACATGATGCATATGGTTAAACGTCAGTTAATTGTCAAACTTGAGATTAGTTCAAATTGTTGGTCAAAACTGATTTGTTCAGGTTCCTGTATAAACTTCAATTCTAATATATATTTAAATATATATATATATACGTCAGTTTGGTTAAAACATTTACGTAGGTGATATTACTAACGTTCATTTGCATTGATGCAGTCCATATCTGCTAATTCGCAATTGTCTCATTTTCGCGAAGTTTATGAATATTTACCGCTTTGCGTTTTAGGTAAGAAGGTCGATATGACAGCACCTGTGGCAACCAAGATTGTTCCTGGTGAGGGTCCGAACTGTGAGAGTACTTTCACTGTATCCTTCTACATACCAAAGGAACACAAGACGGAACCCCCACAACCAAAAGACCCAGATGTATTCATAGAGGAATTCCCAGAAATGACAGTATATACCACGTCATTTGGAGGTTACGCTAAGGATGTCGATTTCTTAGAACATACAAAGGCACTGACTGAAAAGACTAAGGACAAGAAAGTTCATGAGGATTATCATTATACAGCAGGATATGATAGTCCGATGAAATTGTTTAATAGAACTAATGAAGTTTGGTTTGTGAAGAAGGATTAAGACCAATGTATCCACTTGTTAGGACTTTCAATAATTATTTGACTATAGACAGAATAAAATCAGACTTGACCTCTGAAAGATTCATTTTGTGTGAATAGCGCTCTTTACTGTTTATCTTTCATAGAACGGGTTGGCATAGAAACGTTTTGGAGAATGCGTCCTGGTCATGGCACCAATATGTTGTCGGTCGTATCTTTTTAACAGCACGTTGGTGCAGTGACCAGGATGAAAAAAAAAATTGGAAAATATTCCTACACTTTTTAAACGGTGAATATACTCTTTCATGTGATGAAATAAATAGAGCAGTGAATATAGTTTTACAGTTTCTAAACATTCATTCAGGAAATGACTTTATAAATCAGGAAATGACTTTATAAACCAGGAAATGACTTTATAAACCAGGAAATGACTTTATAAATCAGGAAATGACTTTATAAATAAGCATCTTGCTTACTGTCAAATCCTGATACTTTTGAAATTGTATTGTAGTATATGTATGTAATTTATAGTTAATAAAATATCGTTTAAACTAAACATTCATTCATATCTGCCTTGCTCTTATGTGAAGCTTACCATTTATTCTTGACAAAAACAAGCGTTCATTTTTTCAATCTAGCCTATAGTTTGGTTTATAAAGAACTAAAACTGCGTGCATGTAACATTTATAATTCACCGAAACGGAGTCTGGTTGGTGTCCACATTGTTTGCCATATCCTAATGAATCACACATACATTACTGACGACCTATATAAGGTGTTTCAAAAAATCGTGGACCTTTATTTCAAATGTTGTTTTTATTTTTATTTTTGAAAGACACTTCTATACTTTTTCACACAGTCACACTCGTTGAACTCATATTGATACAATGCAAAGATGTCGGTAACCATGTACCTGCCGAAGTTACAGCCTTCGATTTTCGGTATTACTCTGTTTCCTGTTTTCGAAAATTTCAGGATATTCTGACATACTGTTTTAATTTAGGAGACTGCGAATGCATTTTATTGCTCAGAATTCAGCAGGCCAAATGAACCATTTCGATTATAATATAGGGTAATATAGGGTGAAGAAATAAAGAACAATGAAGATAACAGTTTTCTGTCTTCGCTTAAATATTGCCTTAAAATCTCCATCAAAGCTTTAGCGATTCAAAACGTTACAGCCTTATTTGGAGACCGTCAAAATTTATATATTGGACAGCAGCTCTGTATCATATCAGTGTGTCGAGATAAACGGATTCTTTGGCATTGATATTGCACTCAATATCAAAAACGATCGAAGATAATTTGTATTGTGTACTTTTCGCAGACTTCAAAACCACTACAGAAATCCATATCTTTCAAATAAATGGAAATTTCTCCGAGATATGAGATATGATAAAACTTTATAACTATAGTGGCCGAATAGCACTCTTTTTATTTTTAAATAAACTCTTTGGTTATCGTACACTGCATCACAAAAGATAGATATCTAACCCTACTCTTAGTTTTCTGCCAGTCGCAGGCCATTCCGAGCACAAGTCACAACCGATTTTAAGTACATGATCTTCCCGTCGGAGGTAAATGCCAGTTTACCAGGCTTGCTAGTGGAGGTATCGTAAAATTCCTGAAAGTGGTCAAACCGAATTTTCGGTTTGGCCACTTTCTGGAGTTTTACGATACCTCCTATATTTCTCTTACACCAAATCAAACACTGTGCACATTTACACTTCACACATATATGAGTCGAATAGTATTGTCTTATTTTGGCTAACTTCTTGCAGAGGTTTGGATTTTGAGTTTTCTAAGAAGGAACTGAATTGTTGGGTTCTCCAGACGTGATACTATGAAGAAGTACGATAAACAGTAAATCAGTAGCATTCATCTGTCGCATCTGTCAGCATGGTCATGTCTGATGATGTTAAAGTCGTATCTGACGAGATAAAAGTCGTATCTGATAAGGATAAAGTCGTATCTGACGAATATATCGGTACAGCACCAGCAAACAAATCGGGCTCTTTTGGCATTGTTACCGGCTTAATAAAAATTTTCACATCTTTGCGTAATTTATATTCTTTTAAGAATCTATATATCATTTTGAAAAACGCGTAATACCTAGGCAGATCTGATAGAATGATAAGTGCTAAGGGTATGGCTATAAATACAGCCCCTACCGACCCAACAATCCGGGATGACGGTCGGGAATCTTCAGCACTCTGATACTGACTTTGGTATGCTAGCGTAGACTCGGGGTCCACTGTCAAGTTTTTGACGATTTCTTTAATTTCATCTTCGATAGTTCGGTTTTCGCTGTCGAACTTCGAAGAGTTGCACCGAAGAAAATATGAATCAGGACTGACAGAACACAAACCATAACCGAGCGAGGATGTAGCCATTAAAGGCGATAACGAGACAGAAATGTTTCCCGGATGACATGGAGCGGCAGCTTCCACTTCTAATGCACACTCCAACCCATTGATGTGTATACTATTTATAGCAACTCTTGTGATATCAGTTATGTCGATAGCGGTCAGCGAGGTCGGATGTAAATCATACGTGCTGCTGGGTACCACGGCTTGAGATGAACTTGAGTAGATTGCCTGAGCTGAACTTGGAAAGATGGAATCAACAGCTTGAGATAAACTTGGGTAGAAAGAATCTGCCACTGAAAGATATTGAAAAAGCCTAATTAGCTTCATGACAGAACCTTAAAACAAGACGGCCATGAAGTCCTATATCGCTCCTGTGTCGCTCACCTGATTGACGTCAAACGATGTAAGCTGATAAGATTATGTGGGCAGGCGGCCATGATTTTCTAAACATGTGCATGAAGGTCAGCTTGGTCACGAGACCACAGCCGTTCTACTAAGTTTGAGGGGATCATTGAACCTTTTGAAATATGACTGATCTTGGACAAAACGCACAGAATGTCCTTTGGTAATAAAAATGCTTGTACTCATTTATTGTCCATATAAATCAACTTTTATACCACAGATTTCAACAGTTTCAACAAAGCAACTTAAACTTTGCTTTGAAAATGTTAAAGGTCAACACTGGGTCACCATTTGACCAACCTGGATAGTATACGAGTTCAAGGTGTTGTATTATGGCATCCGCCTTTTTAGCGCTGAGGGAGAAGCTTTTTTAAAATGGGCAGGACAGCCATCTTCGTCAACTGACCACAGCAAGTCGAGCAGAAGGTTCGTTTCCTCGACTTATGGATGCTCCAAATGAGTTTAGCTTTGATCAGCGCATCGGCTTTGGAGATGTTGGAAACTTCTGAAATACGAGTGACCTGGGACCTAGAACAAAGAACGATTATACTTTATGGAACTCAAAATTTTCATTTACTCAGTTAGTTGACTATTAAATACTACCTTTTATATCACAGACTTCAACAGCTGCCGAGAAATCTAATATTGCAGCATTGTCAGGTAAAAGGAAGCAAGTTTGACCTTCCTGTAAAACGATCGAAAGTCAGCCAAGGCCACTTGGTCATGTGACCACAATTATTCAGGCAAACTTTCGTTCCACGACCTGCAGAGGTTTCATATGTAAATTGGATTCAATTGGCCCAGTGGCTCTGGAGAAAATGTTTGGAATCGTTTGAATGACGTTGGGCTCAGGTATTCAAAACGCTTCGTGTACTAAGTGA
Organism: Ctena decussata; assembly: GCA_963989385.1. Taxonomy (NCBI): domain Eukaryota; kingdom Metazoa; phylum Mollusca; class Bivalvia; order Lucinida; family Lucinidae; genus Ctena; species Ctena decussata. The sequence goes on from OZ022507.1 coordinate 69,891,273, forward strand.
CTGTTTATACCAACTTCTTACCATAGACTTCAATAATCTAAAGAGGCTAAATATGAACTCTGATTCCAATCGGCTTCGGAGGAGACATGCGAGACATTGGTGGGTCAGTTGTTGCAACATTCGGCAGAGTTCGTATGTTTCCGTTACTCCTCATTAGATGAGGAGTAACGGAAACACACGAACTCTGCCGAATGCACATTGCTTACTGGCTGGTTTCCGGGTCATGGAACTAACCTGAAGACTGGTATAGGCTAAAGTTTAAAGCTCCGTAACACGGTATCAACGGGATCTCATCATTGTTGGTTTGTACGCCAGAGTCGTCAGGGTTGGTAAGAAGAAATGCTAGATGAAAGAAATGAAATGAGCCGCGACACGAGAAAAACAACAAAGTGGTATGTGCGCCCAGCGGGGACTCAGATCAGCGTAAGCATCCGCCCAGTCTGACCAGAGTCTTCGCTGTGCGCTTAAAGAGTAGCTAGGGGTCTAAGCTAGCTCCATGGGGACAGCAAAGACTCTGTCTAGGCTAGCTCCATGGGGACAGCGAAGACTCTGATCAGACTGGGCGGATGCGCTGGGCGCACAACCACTTTGTTGGTTTTCTTGTGCCGCGGCTCAAATGCATGTACATGAAAAATATGTAGTGCCTATATCAGCTGACTTCGGTAATATTTCACGATGGCTGCAATACTGAAACTCCAACTGATTTGTTGTCACTGGTCGGAAACATTATTGTAATCATGAAACTGTGGTTAGAAAACGCTGCAGAGTTACGAAGGCGGAACCACACTCTACCATCGACAGTGATAGGCCCCTACATGTAGTTAATTCTTAGAGTTCAAAAAAGCAGACGGCAAAATTTACGTCTGCCAAATTAAAAAAAATCGTCCAAAGTATATCATATTGAAAACCCAAAGACTAGACTGTGCCAACAGTGTAGAACCAGATAAGGCTCCTCATCTGGATCTACGCTGTTTGCAAACTCACAATGTCCTTTTTTGAAGGTTTGAGAAGTGAGGTCTGTTTGGTGGCAGTTCATGTCCAAATTAGACTCATTTGTCTTAAGAGCAGTCTGTTTTGAGTCTGTTCTCGTTATTTTTCATTATTCATTAATCTGCATGACAAATTCGTCTAGTCCATAATGAACTATTCCAAATCAATGCAGAATACAGTCAACTCTCGATATCTCAAAGTAAAAGTTCATACAAAACTATTGATATCCCAAAGTAAATTTTCTGGAACTAGAAAATTTACTTTGATATATCAGTAGTTTTAGATAACATGAGTTGAAATGTAAATAAAAGTTGAAATGTAAATAAAAGTAGGAAATGAGTCTAAACTGTATTATTTGATATAAGAGGATACTTTGAGATATCAGTGTCTGAGATATCGAGAGTTGACTGTACTCCATTGTTTTGAAATACATTCGTATTTTCAATAGCATTATCATGTGCATTGAAACTTATCTAATCTTTTATATATATCTTGAAAGAAAATATGCAATAAAAATAAATAAAATCAGTAAAACTAAAATAAACTGAGAATGACTAACCTTCTTCACAAGTTTTATGTATGTAGGTGAAGTTGCTTTCAGAGCTCACAGATCCATTAAAAGCCAGGAGAAAACATGTGTCACCAAGCGTCAGCACCCCGGAACAATCTTCTTCCCGGGTGCATTCCCCCGTACAGTCCATGACAGGTCTTTCCAGGACGTTTCCGGATAACTCTGTGGTATACGTGCATGAATCTGCAATCAGAGAATCACTATTACCTCCCTTTGACAAAAGAATTTATAAAATTTACTAAACAAAAATAAAAACTTGAAATATTTTATGTAAAGTATGGAATGTTTCGGGTTGGACAGGGGAACATCATTATGAAAATGGGGAAAACAATTTTTCGGATTGGAGGGACGTCTGGTTACGTAAATCATGACACATAATTAGGTCACGTCTATTATGCCCAGAGTTATCTTACTTATTTCTTTTTAGATTAATCGGACCGTAACTGTAATTGACACAAGAGTAGAAGGAAGTTTTCTTGTACAAAATAAACCTTAGTTCCAGAACGCACAGAAAATGCTTTGAATGTCTATGTTAATTGTAACTAACTTTAAAAATTAGTTTTAAGAATTCAAATTATCTCCCTTGGAATTAAACATATAGAGATATCTGAGATGCCATCATTTTTTATTATTATTTTCTCATTCGTAGTCTGGTTGATTGTCTCGCAAGTCAAATGTTAGTTCGCAAGTCGTTTCCTAAAGTGCCAAAAGAATTCGATTATTACTAAGCCGGTGAAAGATTATTTTATGCATAAAACAGCTGTTTGAAATCACGATTCAGCCCCGGATCGAGGGGATGGGCTTTGGGCTTCAGCCCCGCTATCTGGGCCACTGCGTTATGTATAATTTGTAAACCTCCAGACAAGTTTGAGATAATGTGGTCAATTTAAAATATATGTTGTGACATCTCATTAGAAGGCGATTCTAATGAGATGTCACAACATATATTTTTATGAGATTATCACAACATAGTTTTCAAGGATAAAATTTTTTTATAAAAATTCTCATCAAATTGATCACTAATTATGTCATATATTTTCAAATATTTTCAAGCCCCCCTCCCCCTCCACACACACACACACACACACACACACACACACACACACACACACACACACACACACACACACACATTTTAGCACCTCCAAGTCCCACCAGTTATCCAAAGCCCCACCAATATGTGGTGGTCTGGATCTGGGCCTGCGATTATTCGAAACAACAAATTTTAGATAGCTATAATAAACAATTAATTCAGTCAATCAGTGGCCCGAAAACGTAATGCTTAACATTGTTGCCATGAATTCAGTGATCAAAGTATATCATCATTTCCAAATGATACCGCCAAATGGTCCTTTATTTTAAATGCACCTCGAATACACTAATGGACATGACCGGAATGTCACTGGGTACTTTTGAATAAAATTCCAGGAAAGCAAAATATTTATCCACCGGAACTGGCTAAATAGGCTAATGCGTCATAAATTAGGATAACAAAGCAAACATTTTTATTTGCCTTTGGCATTTATCAGCAGAGATTCCTTATAGAATGAGGATTCGACATGTTTTTATAGTTTTACTACAAATTTGTTTACCGTGTTTCACAGTTTGCCTGAAAACGCATCCAAATTATCTTGCTGAATATGAATTGTTTACCAGTTTCAAACCAAGTTTTCAGTACCTTTTAATGCAGAAATGAGCCCATTACTAAATGTGGTTTTGTCTAGTAAGTGTTGGTTTAAACAATATTTTATTAATCATGCAATTCACAGGTACAATCTAAAGTATCAGGATCTGACAGAAAGCTAAAAGCTTATAGTGGTCATCTCCAGTAAGTGTTGACAAGAATGCCCATGATATACTTCGCCGATATCGGATCTAAAATCGACATTGTTCGGAACAGGCGAATGCGTCGGAATAGATCAAACAACTGTACTGAACAACTAGAGCCTTTACACTTGATACCGTTCGAGTTTTTTACCAAGCTTTTTTTCACCTAATTTTCCACTAGCGTCGTGTAACCATGCTATTTATTTGATAGAAGGCCAGAAAGTGATCATTTCAACAATTAAACGCAGAGAGAGAGAGAGAGAGAGAGAGAGAGAGAGAGAGAGAGAGAGAGAGTTCTAAAAAAGCTTATTCTGCTCAAGGGGAATAGATATTCTTTCAGGAAAGATAAACCGTGCACAGATGTATTTAACTACCTCCTCAATGGGATAGTGTATTCAAAATTGTCATTTGGGGAGGTAAATCGTCGGTTTTATGGTCGGAAATTTCGTTTTACGCCGACGCGCCAGCGGAGCCATAAAACGCAATTTGCGACCATAAAACCGACGATTAACCTCCTCAAATGACAATTTTCAATACAGTTATCCCCATTCTAATGCACTTTTCACATTTTCGCCTTTAAAACAAAGCAAACGCTTTCAGCGACGTAAAACCAAACGTCAGCCAATAAGAAGCGACGTTTTATAATGACGCCGGGTTTCCGACAGTAAATCACAGGATATACTGTCGAAAATTTTTGACGTTATCCAATCACACGTCGCATCACAAACGTAAGTGCATTAGAATTTTAAATGAAAGAATGTCCTGTCCAATGAGCAAGTTTGCATGAGTGAATCCCGATTGTCAAACCATACTTTTAGCAATGTTAAAATAAAATTTCTGATCAACAAATGGATATGGAAGAAGAATAAGAATGTCAGAGAGAGAGAGAGAGAGAGAGAGAGCAAATCAACGTAAAATACCATTCAAAGGAACTTCGCAGATGAAAGGGCTCGTTCCATCGCAATTTTTATACTTCAAGGATCCATCTGACTTCTTGACTTTCATACAGCGTTCGAAACTTTTCATCTTGCATTCGTCCTCCATACTGAGAAATGTGTTGGCATTGTCAAAGGCAGTGCAGTCCGACCAGAGGTAATTTTTGTCCCCGGTACCACTGTCATATACAGTAAGACCTATCCAATAGTCATGTTCCCTGCGAAAAAGAGGCCAATAAAACATTTGGATGAAACTTTCATTAACTCATAAATGCTCATCTTCACAAGCCAAAGATACTCGGTTCACTTTGTTCTTCAAGGATACTCAGTTCACTTTGTTCCTTACGTAAGGAACAAAGTGGTCTGAGTATCCTTAGCTTTCGAAGCGTCCCACGATTCATCCATTTGTTAAGGATAGGATAGTGCACTGGACATAAATGGGTTAACAGGCATTAAGAGGATAAAACATTCTTTTCCGTGTTTCAACGTTTGCCAAGCCCGAGTGTTTTAACGTGTTGCAGCCCAAACCGTGCAGCGGTGAGCGCTACAACATGTTAATACACAAGGGCTTGGGCAATCGTTAAAACACGGGAAAAGAAAGTTTTATATATTCTTACGAACACCATCTTGATTCCAGAGCTCTGCAGACGACATGAAAGCGGGCTTTAATAAGAGGATAAAACATTCTTTTCCGTGTTTAAAGGTTTGGCAAGCCCGAGTGTTTTAACGTGCTGCAGCCCAAACCGTGCAGCGGTGAGCGCTACAACATGTTAATACACAAGGGCTTGGGCAATCGTTAAAACACGGGAAAAGAAAGTTTTATATATTCTTACGAACACCATCTTGATTCCAGAGCTCTGCAGACGACATGAAAGCGGGCTTTAATAAGAGGATAAAACATTCTTTTCCGTGTTTAAAGGTTTGCCAAGCCCGAGTGTTTTAACGTGCTGCAGCCCAAACCGTGCAGCGGTGAGCGCTACAACATGTTAATACACAAGGGCTTGGGCAATCGTTAAAACACGGGAAAAGAAAGTTTTATATATTCTTACGAACACCATCTTGATTCCAGAGCTCTGCAGACGACATGAAAGCGGGCTTTAATAAGAGGATAAAACATTCTTTTCCGTGTTTAAAGGTTTGCCAAGCCCGAGTGTTTTAACGTGCTGCAGCCCGAACCGCGCCGTGGTGAGGGCTGCAAAATGTTAATACACGAGGGCTTGGGCAATCGTTAAAACACAGGAAAAGAATGTTTTATTGTTATTGTTATGTACCTTCTTACGGATGTTATCTTGATTCCAGAGCTCTGCAGACGACACGAAAGCGGGCTTTAATGGTGTTTAAACCCTGGAGCACCCGTGTTTTATTTAAGGAATGAATTTCTTTTTTCTGAGGTTTATCGAAGTGTAAACTACATTGGGTCACGTGCAAAGTGAATGAACCCCGAAGGGGTTCATGTAAACTTTGCTAGTGACCCAATGTAGTTTACACTTCGATAAACCTCAGAAAAATTAAGTTCATTGCTTATATTTACATTCGTTTCAATCAAAACCTTGATGAAAAATCTTATGCAAGCGCTAAAATTGAAACAATAAAACATGTACACGGCATTTTTCTACTAACAGCGGAACGGCGCGAATGACGTCATGGCGTCGCCGACGACCAATAAGATTGTAGAGAACCATTGTTTATTTTGACGTCATTGACGTCGCGTGACTCAATGTAATTATTGGAATGTAAACTACTTTAGGTTCCAATGGTTTACTGTAGGGCGTTTCAGTAAATACACCAAGAATGTAAATATTTAAGGAATGAATTTCATTTTTCTGCTGTTTATCGAAGTATAAACTACATTGGGTCGCGTGCAAAGTAAGTGAACCCCATAGGGGTTCATGTAAACTTTGCTAGCGACCCAATGAAGTTTATACTTCGATAAATACCAGAAAAATTAAGTTCATTACTTATATTTACATTCTTTTCTATCTATTATTCGACCACAACTTTGCGTTAGGGGCTACAGTTGAAGCAGAACAACATAAATACGCAGTCCTTCTACTAAAAGTGGAACAGCGTCAACGACGTAACAATGACGTCATAACGTCGCATACGTCCAATCAGATTGGAGAAATCATGGTTTATTTTGACGTCACTTAACGTCATGTAGCGTCGCACCGATGTAGTTATTGAAGCGTTCTAATAGTTTACCATGAGGCTTTTCAATAAATGCACGGATAATGAAAATATTGTAAAATGCATAATTCAGCGCATGGCAACCTTGTGACCGCCACTGGTACAGTATGTGCGTTCTAGGCCTACATCTTAGGCTGTAACAGTATGCCTACCGTAATGACCCTAAATATTCGGACAGACAGGTCTTAGCAAAGATCAAACTGCCTCTCAAGGAGCAGTTCGATCAAGGTCTACAACGTTTGTTGTTCACTAAGCATCATTTGGATGCATTAACGTATGTAAATTCCACTTTCTAAACATTTTGGAACAACAATTGTCCACCTTCGGCGTGTCCAAAATTTTAGGGTCATTACGGTATCTCAAATGCTTTTTCCAAAATTTTGATAACAAACTTTCGTTTAATTTTTGCATGACAAAAGGGCCGAGATACGGGTCCTTTAATTTTTATATCCTATTCAGGATCAAGACCAAGACGTCGCGCACGATGTTCGTCGTAAAACGTTACAAATGACGTCGTGGTTATTAGCAATTAAGCGCGCAAAGAATATTCATTCGTTCTTTCGTACGTTTATTCTATCGTTCACATCAATAATTCATTCATTCATTCATCTGGTCATTCATTCTTTTGATTTTAAATGACTAAATGACTGACAGATTGATATACAGTTGATACTCGTAATCTCAAACACTGATATCTCAAAGGTCCCTCTTATAACGAAAAATATAGATTGGACACTTAATACTTTTTTTTTATTATTTTCATTTCAACTCTGGATATTTCAAACTACTGGTACTCAAAGTTAATTTCCAGGGGCCAGAAGATTTACTTCGAGATATCAGGATTTTGAGATTTTGAGATGATCCTCGAATTGGAGATACCGAGAGGTGACTGTATTTATTGACCTTGCTATATTATAAAGAGTAAATAGAGAAATGATTGGGGTCAAATTTAACGCGCAATTAGTTCATAGAGAAGATCTTCTGGTATCGCCAGGCGTTTCTACACATATATACAGAACAGGAAATGTATACACATATGCAATTTGGCATTTAATAGGTTTAGAGAGCGTCTTTTTTAATTCTTTTTTTTTTCTCTCTCTCTCTCTCTCTTGTCGATAATACAAGCCCTTCACTATGTTACTGCATTTTTATCAATACCTGCAGCTGATCGGGAAAATATCTCCTTTTTTTTTACTAAAATGTTAAATGTCACTTGTTTTCGGTCATTTTTTATATTATATAGCAACGGTGACATCCATCCTGAAATTATCAAACAAAACGGAATAACTGTACGTCATTAGAACTAAAAATCGCGTTCCTGGGACATTTTATGAGAAATCAAAATGATATGCTTTATTTCTAAAATTTATAGCGCAACTCAAAAGTTGCACATTTCTGTAATCTACAAACAATGTGCATTTTTTTATATTTACATTCTTGGTGTATTTACTGAAAAGCTCTATAGTATCCATTGGAATGTAAATGTAGTTTACTTTCCAATAATTACCTTGAGACACGCGACGTCGATGACGTCAAAATAAACAATGGCTCTCTAAAACCTGATTGGACGTCAGCAACGTCATGACGTCATGCATGCCGTTCTGCTGTTAGCACAAAAAACTGCGTGTACATGTTTTACTGCTTCAATTTTAGCGCTTATATAAGATTTTTCATTAAAGATTTGATTGAAACGAATGTAAATATAAGCAATGAACTTAATTTTTCTGAGATTTATCGAAGTGTAAACTACATTGGGTCACTAGCAAAGTTTACATGAACCCCTTCGGGGTTCATTCACTTTGCACGTGACCCAATGTAGTTTACACTTCGATAAACCTCAGAAAAATGAAATTCATTCCTTAAATAAACTTCGCTGATTCATACAAGTTGATTCAAAATCTGACAAATTAAATTTTCTTAAAGCACTTCAAAAATTGGGGTGCCGTTTTTACGTCATGGGACAATTACTGAGAAATTGAAACTGGCATCTTAAAGTTTTCATTTCACGAGCAGTCTTAAATAAATATATCTCGCGATAAAGAGTAACTGTTGTGCATTTAAGATAAATTTTAATCATACCCATCCTCCTTTCCCTTCCGTGTTTATACGTTTTTGTTCATAACGCCGGTGACATTTCTTCTGTCGATGGACATTTTCTGTTTACAATTGTACTTCAGATTTTCTCACCTTGAAAAACGCCCATATTAGAAAAAAACATGGAAATTGTGTCAAATTATGATAAAAAATTATATTCTCGTAGGTTTTTTTTTTACGGATCATTCAACATTTGTGATTGGAGGTGGCCGAAAAATGTAACACTGGACATGCGATTTTGGACCAAAAATCGTACAGCTGTGCCGTCTCTCCTTAAAACGGTATATCTCAAATAATTAAAATATACAGTCATATTCTGCAGAGATTTAGCTTTCATTTGATGTATAACATGAATAGTTTCTGCTGAAAATAGAAGATTCTTCTGCAAATGACCTTCTGGAAGTGTCTACTGTTCGAACATCGTGCGCGACGTCAATTTAGCATTACTGAGTTACAGAGCATACGTAAATGTTACGGACGAAGTAATGGACAGCGGGGCCTTTCAGAGAATGACCGACTGACAAAATCCCCCAAAATATGCCCCCTTCGAAGCTGAGGGCAGGTGAGTGGGATGGGCATAGAAAAGAGAAAAAGTACTTACGGATGTCCTTCCCACACTCCACCGCTACTGAAGAAAGTGTTGAAATTATTTTGTACGTCCAATGACGTAATTCTTGCAAGTCGACCGCCATAATTCTCACATATTTGTTGAGCTTCGTTCCAAGACCGTTTCTCCGACGAGTAAATATAGGAATACTGTAAGCCTACAAGTATTAAGGTGCATAACAACATTTTCAGGGGAAGCAAGTCTGTCATTTCTTATTTTTGAATCCCTTTTCAAGCAGATCAACTCATAAAGGAAAGAACTTGTTCCTGTTGGAGCAGATCTTTTATTTCCTTTAAGAGTAGATCGTATTTGGAAGAACTGTGTCCTCCAGGGCAGCAAACAGGAAGTCACAAAAGCTGTTCCTTTTTGTAACAAGTGGCAGAAACATATAAGGTATACTCATACATCATAAATATGGGAATTAAAAAAAAAAGCAACCCAATTTCTTTCGCAGTAATGGCTGAGTCCCAGCAGGCACATGACGTCGTATTGACCAATGGTACACCCTTGTCAAATGCAACTGACTATCAAAGAATCATAGAGAGTACACGGTTAATTTATTTAGCAACCCCTAGTCGCCCCCAGTTCAAGCAAGAGAGCCCATTATTTTTCATATCTCCCGGATTTAAAAAAAAAAAAAGAAAATGGTGGATACAACAATTTGTTATGGTTAACTATATTCTGTTTAGTTAGATCTGTTTTCATCGTCGCAAAAAACAAACAGCACTTCCGCACCGATCAGGAAATGAAATCCGTATACGTATCCCTATGTCTTTCCAGGCGCCGTAATTTCTACTTCACAAACGCAAACAAATAGTCTTTCTGTTTTTAAAGTAGAGAGAGGAAAATTAAATTTTAAAATTTTGAATAAAAAGGGTTGCCGCTGTGTAAGACTGGACATATAAGACTCGGCGCTTGAAGTCTTCGTTCGCATGTCATAGAATCAATATAGCTGATAAGTCAGTGGCGATCTGTAGACTGATCTGAGTGTTCACATCATAGAGATGGCGCCAAAGATGCAAATAGCTGAATATGGAAACAGGGTAGACCCAGATAAGGTTGCTCATTATGAGCCGCCTCAGCTAAATTTGCACTGCTTGCCGCAATATGATATAGCTTAGCCGAAGCATTTTGTGAAATTTAACACACGTAAATTTTGTCTAAGGATTACTGCATCATTCCTTACGGGGCAGCTCACGTTGGTACCCTTACCTTCTGACAACGAAAAGAGTAGAAATATTGTCACTATTACTGTTATTATTATTCCATAGCATTTATGTCGCAGTGGCATTGTCAAAAGTCAATCAGTACATGTTCAACCAATTCTGAAACTTGCATCGAATATTCCAAATATTGGATTTATTACAATCCAGCAGCACAAGACGTTGAAACTCTGTCGCGTCAACGCCGATTCAACGTTATTCGACGTTGATTCGACATTGTGAGCCTACTGATATTGCATTAGTCTCACAAGCTGTCAGCTTCGTATTTCTGTTTCACCTGGAATTACCATTTTGTTTTACGTTGACCTTATTAGCACACTGAATAAAATAATTCAGCCGCGACACGACAAAACCAACAATGTGGTTGTGCGCCCAGCGCAGATTCAGATCAGCCTGGGCATCCGCCCAGTCTGATCAGAGTCTTCGCTGTCCGCATGGAGGTAGCTTTGACAGTTAGCTACCCTTTGAGCACTAAACGAAGAGTCTTATCAAACTGGGCGACTGTCCAGGCTGATCTGAGTCTTCGCTTGGCACACAACCACATTGTTGGTTTTGTCGTGTCGCGGCTCATTAATGTTTTATACATTATGAAATGATCATTTGATTGAGCAGCAACACAAACCAAAATAGGTGGCACATGCGCCAAGCGAAGACTCAGATCACCCTGGGCATTCGCCCAGTCTGATCAGAGTCTACGCTGTTCGATTTTAGGGAAGCTGCGGGTCTAAGCAAGCTCCATGTGGACAGCGATGACTCTGATCAGACTAGGCTGTGCTGAGTCTTCGATGGACGCACATGCCACTTTGTTGGTTTTGTTGTGTCACGGCTCATTATTACATTTGATGCAATTCCGAGTTTTAGCGCCCGCTTTTGTTTTCTTTGTTTGTCCAATAATACCGCCAAACAAACTCATTTGCCGACCGGAAATGAGCATTTGAGCCGCGACACGACAAAACCAACAATGTGGTTGTGCGCCCAGCGCAGACTCAGATCAGCCTGGGCATCCGCCCAGTCTGATCAGAGTCTTCACTGTCCGCATGGAGGTAGATTAGGTCCTAAGCTACCCTTTGAACACTTTACGAAGAGTCTGGTCAAACCGGGAGGATGCCCAGGCTGATCTGAGGCTGCACTGGGCGCACAACCACATTGTTGGTTTTGTCGTGTCGCGGCTCATTTTAAAATGCTTAAGTTAAAAGAGACTATAAAATAAATCAATGAAAACGATGTGGAAATACATTTAAATGGTTTGTGGAATAATTTATTTCCGTCCAGTCTTGAATTATGTCTGACCATTGACAATACAAATTTTAGTACCAAGAACGACGAAAATATAGACAAATTCAGGTCTCCCCGTACACATACACCCGTGTACGTGCGTGTGCGTGTGTTTGCATGCTTTTAACCAAATTATGCCTTGTGTCTCATAAAACGGACATTGGCAAACAGTGTAGACCAGATCAGATGCCGCATAACGTGGCGTTTGATCAGAGTCTTCACTGTTTACATAAGAAAAATGACAAATTCTCTAAAAAAAGAAAAGAAAAAAATGATAAAAATAAGATAAACCAGACACCCTTTTCGACTGATCCAATATACAAGAAGTCGACTGGGCATAAATAGGTGAAAAATATTATCTTGATATTGAAGAGACACTCTCACACTTAACGGCCTAAGTGATCTATAAAAGGCAGAATTAGATTGCTATCTCAGTATGGATCCGTTCAGCTGAGCCCAGGCCCGGATCCAGACCACCAAATACTGGTGGGGCTGGGGGTGTCGATATGTATTTGGGAAGGGAGAGTGGGGGGGGGGGGGGGGAGGGGTTGAAAATGACATAATAAAGGATAAATTTGATGAGATTTTTTTGATAAAGTCTTTTTTTGCCTTGAAATATATGTTGTGATATCACATAAGAATCGCCTCGCCGAGGCGATTCTAATGAGATGTTACAACATAAATTTTAATCTAACCATACCCAAGTGGCGGGGCTGAAGCCCCAAAGCCCACCCCCTGGATCCGGGGCTGGAGCCTCTTGGAGACCATCGCTACATGAGGTCATAAAACTTTAATAACTGGTCTGATTGGCTTTTGGTTTTGTAGAGGAATTTACCTGGGAAATTGGCAGTCTTGTCATCTCATTGACCAAGAGCCTTTAGCCATGGATACAGATAGACAGACTTCAGACGCCGGGAGGTGCGGCCATGAATATGTTCCGCTGAGTCTAACAACAACAACCATGGGATTAGTTATTATCAGTAAAACAGTAACTACACAATAGCTCCGCCTACTTACAGTCTCAGCCGGGCCGGGTAGCGCAATCGGTAGGGCACCTGACTCGTAAGTCAGAGGTCCTGGGTTCGAATCCCGGTCTGGCCACATACTTTCGTTTCTCCTTCCGCTGATTCAAGAAGGGCACTTGTCTGTTACTGGCGAAAGTATGTGCACTTAGTACTGGTTAACCGCTTAGGAGGTCTAAGCCTGCTCAGGTATAGTGTGGTTAGGTTAACTGACCGTCCCGACATGACCTTAGTTGTTTACCGTGGACGTTAAGCATCAAATCAACGACAAACAACTGATTGGCTTTTGGTTGTGTAGAGGAATTTACCTGGGAAACTGGCAGTCTTGTCATCTCATTGACCAAGAGCCTTTAGCCATGGATACAGATGGACAGACTTCAGACGCCGGGAGGTGCGGCCATGAATATGTTCCGCTGAGTCTAACAACAACAACCATGGGATTAGTTATTATCAGTAAAACAGTAACTACACAATAGCTCCGCCTACGTACAGTCTCAGACAGGTAGCTTAATCATTTGCCAGGTGGCACAGGATCTAGGCCTTTCACGGCTCATGCAAATTGCGCATGCCCGCCCAGATCAGCCCGCACATGGCCCGTTCGATCGGAAAATTAAGATTTTGCTTTGAAGTCTTCAAGATCCAGTGCCCATGGTAGGGTGGCGCGGTGGAGGTTGGTTGGTTGTTTTGGGTTTAACGGCCCTTTGAGGCAGTATTTCAGTCCATATATCGGGCCGTCTCCCAGAGAGCGGGAGAAAGAAGAGAGGTGATAGACGAGAGAAAAAATGTCCAAACAATCCCCTACCGCACCTACTGCATGCACAGTAGACCCTTGCCCTACTACTATTCAATTCAGTAGGACGCCCCGGCACTGGAAGTTCCACGCAGCACCATCGCACGGCGCGGTGGAGGTGCTTAGGAAGAAGGGGATTACTTATTAAGCGGTTTTTATGCCCCCGCCATTAAAAATGGGGGGGGGGGGGGGGGGCATATAGTATCACCGCTGTCCGAACGTACCGTAGCGTACGAGCGTACGTAGCGTACGAAATGGTTTCCGTTCAATATCTTTTGAAAGCATTGGTGTATTGAATTCATATTTCATACACCGCTATATAATCATAAGATACAGGTCAAGTTCGATGTTGGGTAAAATCCGTCGATTATTGTGGGAGTTATGGCCCTTTTTCGACTTCATTTTGTATGAAAAAATGGTTTCCGTTCGATATCTTTTGAAAGCATTGGTGTATTGAATTCATATTTTATACACAGGTATATAATCATAAAATACAGTTAAGTTCGATGTTCGGCAAAATCCGTCGATTATTGTGGGAGTTATGGCCCTTTTTCGACTTTATTTTGTATGAAAATAATGGTTTCCGTTCGATATCTTTTGAAAGCTTTGGTGTATTGAATTCATATTTTATATACAGGTATATAATCATAAAATACAGGTCAAATTCGATGTTCGGCAAAATCCCGTCGATTATTATGGGAGTTATGGCCCATTTTCGACTTTATTTTGTATGAAAAAATGGTTTCCGTTCTCTATCTTTTGAAAGCATGGGTGTATTGAATTCATATTTTATACACAGGTATATAATCATAAAATACAGGTCAAATTCGATGTTCGGCAATATCCGTCAATTATTGTGGGAGTTATGGCTCTTTTTCGACTTTATTTTGTATGAAAATAATGGTTTCCGTTAGATATCTTTTGAAAGCATTGATGTATTGAATTCATATTTTATACACAGGTATATAATCATAAAATACAGGTCAAGTTCGATGTTGGGCAAAATCCGTCGATTATGGTGGGAGTTTTGGCCCTTGGTTTAAACAATATTTATTGATAAATCTTCGTATACAACATATACATTTACACGTATACACATGATTATATGGTACAGGATCTGATAGGAAGCTTAAAGCTTATATAAATCATCTCCTGATGAACATCTAATGAAGTAATATATGTGAATGGCAGATTAAATAATAGGCCAGGTATGCATACAAATAACTGTAAGAAAATCCAGTGTGTGTTCCAGCAGGCATGCAGCGTCATGATGACGACACATCACCGTCGATGCGACTTCATGATGTAACGTCATAATGTCGCCTCGACGCCGATGCGACGTCTTCCGACGCCGCACGCCCGCTGGGACTTAGCAAAAATATAGATAGTGATCCTTAACAGAGCAAATGAGAAAAAAAAATAAAGAAACTAAAGAAAAGAAAAATGAAAAGAAAAAGAGAAAAAAAAGTTGAGCCAGGGGAAAAATAGCTAGGAAAGACAGGTAAAGGTATTGAGAACTAATATAGTACAACTAATAATAATAATAAAGATAATAATGATAATAACAATAATAGGAAGCCAATCAACGATGAGGTTGTACTTGGCTTGTAGGTCGAGAGGCCTAATAATTACATGAAAAACCACAGCAGAAGTTTTACGAGTCTGAATATCACTTACTACGTTGATAGAAAATAACTAAAGAAGGACTATGATTTTGTGGCGGAATCAAGGTCTTACAACGGTAAAAGTACTCTGTAGAAGAGAAAAAATTATCAGTTTTTCCCAGGTACGTCAGTACCGGTGTCATTTCAACTGCTGTGGTTTGACATCTTGAATTGATTGGCTAAGTGTTGGCCCTTTTTCGACTTCATTTTGTATGAAAAACTGGTTTCCATTCATTATCTTTTGAAAGCATTGGTGTATTGAATTCATATTTTATGCACAGGTATATAATCATAAAATACAGGTCAAGTGTGATGTTTGGTAAAATCCGTCAATTATTGTGGGAGTTATGGCCCTTTTTCGTCTTCATTTCATACAATAGTGGTTTCCGTTTGTTAGTTTTTGAAAAGGTACTTGTTTTGGGGCTATTTCTTTTGGAAAGTTGCATGGCATCCATTTCTGTGATAAGATACAGAATGTTATCACATATCCTAGTCATGACCCCCCCCCCCCCCCCCACACACACACACACACACTTCTCTTGATCCAAGAAGCACAATACATCTGCCGAAGGAAAACAATAAAACATGTACCACAGAAGTCTGCCTTTGTGAACCTAGTTATGCTACAAGTGCCAGTACCTTAAACAAGGCGCCATCTTACTTAGGGCACTAGGCGGGGGCATCCGTGTCGTATGGACACATTTCTAGTTTTTTTCAAACATTTCTGTGGCACACCCCTAGCAAAAAATCTTGATATTTCGTCCCCGGGATCCAGCTATTGCCAGAGTGAGCAGTGCATGAGCCCATCGTTAGACTTGAAGCTTTTTTTCACATGTACCGCACAAAGTTTAATGAGCCGCGACAAGAGAGGCATGTGCGCCCAGCGAAAACTCAGAGCAACCTGGGCATCAGCAAAAGAGCAGGCGCAACCATTACTACTGCCAAATGAAAGCAAAATTTTAGCACAAAACTTTAGTGCAAATGTTAGACTGTTTTCATATAGGGATCGAACATGGTTTTTTCATGCATGAACATTTGCCTTCAGCCTCTGTTTTCAGCAGCTCCCTCGGGACCTGGCAAATGTTCATGCATGAAAAACCACGTATGATCCCTATATGAAAACATATCTATAGTGCCTCACCTCACAAAGAGGATGTGCCAGGGGTCAATAACTAGGACTTGACCTTTTATTTATTTTTGATTGATTGATTTGATGCTTAACGTCCACGGTAAACAGCTATGGTCAAGTCGGGACGGTCAGTTAACCTAACCACACTATTCCTGGGCAGGCTTAGACTTCCTAAGCGGTTAACCAGTACTAAGTGCACATACTTTCGCCAGTAACTGACAACTGCCCTTCTTGAATCAGCGGAAGGAGAAACGAAAGTATGTGACCAGACCGGGTTTCGAACCCAGGACCTCTGACTTATGAGTCAGGTGCCCTATCGATTGCGCTACGCGGCCCGGCTTGTTTATTTTTGTCCCCCCTTCGAAGGACATAGTATTTGGCTTTCTATGGTTCCGTACTTCTCTGTGCTTCCATCCCCCCTTAACAGTTGGTAGCTTGTGTGCGCAACTCCTACAGTTTTTAATGGATCATTCAGAAACTTTGCAGCTTCTTTTATATGGTATGTAGATGTGTATTTGCCTTGGGGGTTGTTGTAAAATAATTTTTTACCACTTTTTTTGCTTTGCGAACTTGTCGCTTTTCAGCATCAGAAGACCTTTTGAGTACATACCTTGTGTACACAAATCCTTCTACAGTTTTTCATGAATCATTCTGAAACTATGCACGCTTCGTTGTCATGGTTTGTAGATATGCATGTGCCTTATATTTTACCACTTTTTTCGCTTTGCAAAACTTAAGTCATTTTTCAGCATCAGAAGATCTTTTGAGTATATACCTTGTGTGCACAACTCCTCCTACAGCTTTTCATGAATCATTTTGAAACTTTGCAGGCTTCTTCCTCATGGTCTGTAGATGTGCATGTGCCTCAGGGGTTATGGTTGGATAATATTTTACCACTATTTTCTCTTTATGAACTTAGTCATTTTGCCACATCTGAAAACCTATTGACAGTATATACCTTGTGTGCACAACTTTTTCTAAGTATTTTGAAACTTTGCAGGCTTCTTCTACATTGTCTTAAGATGTGCATGTGACTTTAAGATTACAGTCTGATAATGTTTGTCACTTTTTTAGGCCCAAATACTTACAAAATGGATAGACAGTGCCAAGATACTTTGTGTGTGCAGCTCCTCATAGGAGTTTGAACCAATCAGTTTGAAACTGCAGGTGTTTTTAAACATGGTCTGAGAGCTTGCATGTGTTTTTTGTAGAATCTCCACATGCTCTGACAATGGATACCTTGTGTATGTCCTCACATTGTTTTGGACATTGTACATTTTGGGACTGTGCATCCTCCCCGCTTTTTTCCAAAGGCGGTGACATAAATTCATTGAATTTGCTTGTTTTGCTTATAGTTCTAACATTTAAATTGAGCCTAGTGACGCATGGCAAATTTTACTTCATACTAGTTTACATACTATGGATGCTGGTGGTGATTTAAGGCCATTTCTAACATTTGCATTAAAGTTCTGTGTTAAACTTTTGCTTTATTTTCTAGCAATATGGCACAAATACAGACCTACACAGGAAAAACAAAGAGAAACATGTTCTAGTACATTTATTTTAACTTTCTTTGTGCACATATTATCATCAAGTTATCACAGATTTTACCAAACAACAGTGACTTGAATTCAATACAGACCTTTTGAAAGGCTGGCTACACAGAGTTACAACTTTTTGCAAATATGCTTTTACATAACATTCTGACATTTCACATTTTTCACTTGGGACAAATAACATTAGCTGTGCCATAAAAGACCTTTCTTGGTAACATAAGAGCTGAAATGCTAGTCAATGCATGTACAGTTCACTTTTTATATTAACTGTATGGGCTATAAAACTGGGTCCGTATTTATAAAACTACTTAAGTCGTTGCTGTTGCTAAGGCTAGATTTCTTAGTTGGAGATTTCCTACAACTATGAAATTTGCTCTGGAGGAACAGTCTGAAAAAGATTGTTCATCCAGAGCAAATTTCATTGTTGTAGGAAATCTCCTTCATAGAAATTCAGCCTTAGCAACAGCATAGCAACCACTTAAGTCGTTTTATAAATACAGCCCCTAGTTCTTTTCCTTCTCTAAAATACTCCAAACATCTAAATCATTCTTGTGAAATTCTTTTTCCTATGTTTTCTTCCTTATTAAAAGAGACACAATAGTAGCTAAACATTCATACATTAGCTTCCTTAAAATCATTTACAATAATTGTGCAGGTTACCATTTTCCTTCCATTATAAGATGTTTTTTTCCCTTCCAAAACAATCCCAAAGATCTAGATCCATCTTGTAAGATGGATCTAGATCTTTGGGATTGTTTTGGAAGAACATATCTAAAATTATATCAAACTCATTTACATATCTGCTGTAATAATAGAAAGATTAATCCTCATCTTATAACCAAAGAAATACATTTTGCTAACACAATTATTGATGTGTCAGCTATGAAGACCAGCCTTCTTCGTTGTGAGTGTTGATACATTTCTATTGCTTTGACTAACACAGAAGCTTTACCATATAATTCTTAAATTTTCTCACAAAAATAAACGTAAAAAATAGTGAAGACCCAGATCAGGCTGTAACTAGCAGGCAGTATGATAACTGTCTTTATTATATACCTATCAATGATACACCGTTTGAACTGCATGTTTTCTGGCCATCTGATACAGACAGCCGTATCAAACTGACGTTTTCTGAATCCGTATCACTATCCTTTAAAATGAGGCTATGTCTGAGTTCCAGCTTCAGGCGCGTCATATTTTAACGTGCATCTTAGAAGCGAGAACCAGAGAAATGAAACCAGTGACGTAACGTCAACAAACACGTCAAAAAGCGCGCCTCGATAGCTCAGTCGGTAGCTTTGTTTCATGACTAGCTACATAACTTTGCCGCACAGGTTCAAATCCGGGTCGATGCATTAGCGCTGGCTAGTGTGAATGGTTGGCTGTTCCCTATGGTATATAATAAACAAATTATTAATATAGAAACTTGATCTGGCAAAATGTATCACGTCTCGTGGATGAGTTCATACCATCGGATCACCCTTGACGCAAGCGTCTCGGGTGATCCGATGGTATGAACTCATCCACTCGACGTGATACAGTACGCCAGATCAAGTTACTATTATAATAATGTGTATGTACTGTTTGCCAAAAGTCTTTTAAGGTGAATGGATATACTCTCAGGAGAAGAAACTCAGTAATTTTCAATTTTAGCCTTCCTTTCCACTGGAGATCAACTCATAGAGAAGCAAATTATTTTCTTAAAGAACAGACCTGATTTTAGCAGGGCTTTGTCATCCAGATAAGCAAATATGAAATCACAAAAGTTGCCCCCCTTTGTTAAATGGACGAAAAGCAGTATGCATTTGAACTGAAAACTGATTCCTCAAAATTCATAGACAGAAGAATTAATTTCTCAAAATTCATAGACAGAAGAATTAATTTCTCAAAATTCAAAGACAGAAGAATTAATCATAAAATACATTTAGTTTTCACATTATGTGACATAACATTAAGTGTGCTTTTTTTCCTGACAAAGTCTTAGCAGCTTTTGCTTAGCTAAAACGTCTCATACATTTTTTAGCAAACAAGCCATGGAATAATATGCCTCATCTGTCTGCGAATTGTCACAAAACAGAGCTAAAGCAGAAAACTTGACGAAAATTTATGCCATTGATACCGATTACAGTGGAAAAGTAATAGACTGGCACTCCCTATTCTCACGGTACTTAAGATAGAAGCAAGTCTGACGAAATGAAGGGGACCAACAATCCAACATACTATATGTAGTTGAGCCCTCTAGTATTTCATCTAAACCTCAAGGCATTTTTGCGTTTTCTACCTTCTGATGAGTGTCATATTTTTATGTGCACACTGTACTACTCCAAAGTGGTTAGGCAGAAATACGGACTCCATATTCTCACGGTAGGTGGATAGTTGCCTCAATGTAAGCAAATTAAATGCGGGCAGAAATATTTCCTTATCTAAAATGTTTAGTATAGCCATACTTCAATTAAACAAAGCAAGAAATAACATGACCGGACAATTATTTTCTATTTTATCGCCACTTTTATCATCCTGGGGTGTTCCTTGTTACCACCTTTGGTGATTTTTCACTACTTTGGCTTTAAGAAGTCACAGACTCTTCAAAAAGAGACAGAACTGAAATCTTATGTGTTTTTATACTTTGTATTCCTGAAGCCTGCAAGACAATATAAAAATAATGAGACATGTATGTCTGAGGGCTTTCATATAGCATTACCGCGAGAATATGATTGCCGCGAGAATACGGAGTTCGAGTATACCTATGTCTCTCTTCTGCTAATTCCAGGCAACATAAATATGGCAGTGTTTTTGTGTACATTGCATTTGAATATTCTCTTTAACTAACAACAATGTCTGTTCTGAACAATCAAGCCTAGGACTTCTACTAATTTTGTGCAGTCTAATCTGGGTCTTTATTTGGATATCTGAGAGCCATGCCATGAGAAACAGGACTTTTTACAACAAACAGAAAAAATTCCAAACTGCCACTGAACGACAGCAATCTGATCAAGTTCTTCCAAACAGTAGAAAGCCTGTTTATGCAGATAAACAGGCTGATTGACATTTTGGCATTCGCAGAGGTCAAAAAGTCCTTTTCCCCATAATAACAGCTCAGTTAATTGTGGGGATGACCCTCAAGTGCCTGATTACACTGTATCAATAGGTACAATAGTTTGTCCCTCTCTAGTCTGCATATACCAGCTATGCAGAGTTTCCTATTTAACACGTAAGTGCAAAAACTGAATACAGTTGAATCTGCAAACAGAGTAGAGCCTGATGAGATGGCTCACTGTGAGCCTACTCATCTGAATTAACTCTGTCTGCCCTCTAAGCTTTGAATTCTCAATAGTACAGCTTGAACATAGCATTTCTTAAATTTTGCAGATGTCAATTTTGTCGTCTGCTGTTTTGGCCCTTTAAGGGTTAAAAGTAAAAGTAGTAAGTATGCAGTGTCAATTCACTCCATCTTTGATCCAAGGTTCAATTTAAATGTGAGAGAGTTTGGTGTTGTGGCGTCTGCTACGTATAACTCCTGACCTGTACTGAGACCAAGCTCTGAAAATAAATAGGAACTTTTTTAACACTTAAAGCACCAAAAAGGAAAATACTTGAATTTGCAAACAGTGTTGATCCAGACAAGGCAGCTCATCATGAGCTGCCTTGTCTGGATCTACACTGTTTGCCCTCTAGTCTTTTAATTCTCAATATAATATCGCTTGGACGAAAAAAAAAATGAAATTTTGCAGACGTAAATTTTGTTGTCTGCTTTTTGGAGCTTTAAAAGTTAATAAAGTTCTTCTGCTAGAGAAACCAAAACATATTTGCTCAACTTTTAGCAGGCTGAATTTTAATATCAGCAGCATTACAGCAGACAGCATTACAAACTTTTTCCTTGGTTTGGCAGAAAGTACAGATAAACCATTTTATTCAAACTGATAATTTGGCACACAATGTCAAGCTATACTTAATATGAAAAATACCACATACAATGTATTATAATCTGCTTACTTTGCCTACAACTCTTTATAAAAGGAAACAACTTTTGTGACTTCTTGTTTTCCCATTCGATGAATCCCTTTCAAAAGGATGTCTGCTCTTAAAGCGAAGAATCTGCTCTTAGAAGAGCATAAATGATAATTGAAAAGTCATATACTTGCCAGCATAGTCAAACATGTTTAAAGGCATCACCCTATTAAAGGTTCATCTGTCTTTAATAGCCACCCTTCTGGGCCCTTCAACCAAACTACAGTCCAAATGAGCCTGCATCAATGAGTCATCTCACTCACCTGTCTTCAGCAGCCATTATTGTGTGTCCTACAGAGTAACCCCTTAAAATGGATCTGATGGTACCTTAACTTTGCTGTAACTGGCAGGAAAGGCACAGAATGTGCCAGTATTCTGTTTAATATATAAATAACTTAGCTACATACCGGCAAGCTTATGGTTTGGTTTGGGTTTTGGGGGGTTTAATGGCTCTGGGAGACAGTATTTCAGTCTATATTGAGCTGTCTCCTCAACAGCAGGAGAAAGAAGAGAATGATAGGTGAGAACAAGAGCTTCGCAAGCTTCACATAATAGCCCGTTTCAATGTCCTAAAGCAGTTACAGAATGAACAAGATTGTTTACAAAAGGATAGACAGGCAGACAAACAGGGGCAACCACTCTATAATTAACTAGAACTGTCAGGGAATCCAACTATACCCCTGCTTAATTGCTTAAATCAAATGGTGTTACTTTCGTAACTAAAAGCATAGAAACGGGACAGAAATCATTGTTACCATGTATACCAAATATGAATGGTTGCTGAGAAATCTGTTACAAAAAAATACATTATTCAAAGTCAGGAGAGAAAGAAAATTGGAAAAATATAGGGAAGAATAAGCAGAAGACTGGTTCTCATTCCAACAATACAACAAGTTATCATCAACCTGCATACAAAATATCCCTACTCTAACTTACAGATGCATAGAAATCTTTTGCGAAAAAAATGCATTATTCAAAGTAAAGAGAGAAAGAAAATCGGACAAATTCAGGGAAGAAAAAGAGGAGAAGGCTGGTTCTCAATCCCATGATACAGTAAGTCATCATTAACCCTTATACCAAACATGACTACTCTAGCTTGCATGGTATGGTTGTGGAGAAATCTTTGATGAAAAATTTCATTATTCAACGTATGAAAAGAAAGAATATTGGACAAATGTAGGGAAGAATAAGCAGGAGAAGGCTGGTTCTCAATCCCAAGATACAACATATCGTCATCAACCTGCATTCCAAATATGACTACTCTAGCTTGCTTGGTTGTGGAGAAATCTTTGACGAAAAATTTTATTATTCAAAGTTGGGAAAGAAAGAAAATCGGACAAATTCAGGGAAGAATAGGAGGAGAAGGCTGGTTCTCAATCCCACAATACAACATGTCGTCATCAACCTGCATACCAAATATGACTACTCTAGCTTGCATGGTTGTGGAGACGCCTTCGACAAAAAATTTCATTATTCAAAGTATGGAAAGAAAGAAAATCGGACAAATACAGGGAAGAATAAGCAGGAGAAGGCTGGTTCTCAATCCCACAATACAACGTGTCGTCATAAACCTGTATGCCAAATATGACCAGTCTAGCTTGTATGGTTGTGAAGAAATCTTTGATGAAAAATTTGATTAAAATGGGACGGAAGGACAGACAGATGGACGGAAGGACAGATGTAAACCAGTATACCCCCCCCCACACACACACTTTTTCAAAGTGGGGGTATAATGACTGCAACATTATCTAAATATTTAAAATATATTTGAAATATACTGTCAGCTGCCAAGGTAAGTGGAACAAGGGAGATAACCTAATTATACCAGATATACCATTTTTCCCTTTACAATATATTGTACACAAAAATAGCCCATAAGAGGAATGAAAGGGATTAACTATAAAACGAAGAAAGGGAGAGAAGCCATTGTTGAACGTGACACACGGTTGGGACTTCATACACATTGCTATGAAGTTTCATGAAGATATCCCGAACTGTTATCTAGTTATGGCGCGCACAAGACTTGCAGGGAAAAAATTAATCAAAGGGGCATAACTTGGAAACTAAGGACAGGGGAGCAACCATTCTTGTACGTGACACATTCCCCCAATCTAATACATATGCCTACCAAATTTCATGAAGATATCCCAAATGGTTACTGAGTTATGGCGCGCACAAGAATGTTTATGCCCTACTTTCACCCAAATGAGTAAGATGCCCCGGCACTGGAAGTTACCCCAAGCACCATTGCACCACCTGATCAACCCCCATACTGGTATATCTCAAATGATGAAAGCTACAAAATTTGATTATGCCATTTTCACATCTTATGTCTCAGATATCAAGAGTTATACTGAAAGTAATTCCAATGTTTCAAATTCTATTTGAGTCTATTAAAACAATTTGCTTACCTTTTAATGTTTTCTTTAGATTTTGTTTCGTTCTTTCTTCTATAGATTTCACTGTCTGCATGTAAAGGGTCTTGTTTTTACCATTCACTGAAGTGGTTACACCGGGTGACTTCATCTGACTAAAAATACATTTGACTCTCATTATCTCAAACAAAGATATTCTAAAGTACTTTTTATATAAAACAAGCAAATTCGATGAATTTATGTCCCCCGCCTTGGAAACTAGGTCTCCACTGTATATACACTTAGTGTTTGAGCTGGAAAAGCGGCTAAGTTAAAATTGTAAAAAAAAGTAATAAAAGAAATAATGTGAGGATTATATCCAAACCACATGCATATTTTCAGACCATGATCAAAACACCTGTGAAATTTCAATGGAATGGGCATAAAACTGTAGGAGGAGTTGCACACAAAAGGTACCCACTAGCTATTCACTTTGATAGTAAAAATGTATGAAAAATGGCTAAGTTCAATTTGCGAAAAAAGTGATAAAAAATAAAGTGAGGATTATATCCAAACCACATGCATATCTTCAGACCATGACCAAAATACCTGTGAAGTTTCAAAGGAATCTGCATAAAACTGTAGGAGGAGTTGCACACACAAGGTACCCACTATCTAGTCACTATGATATCAAAAACGCCTAAAAAATGACTAAGTTCAACTTGTGGAAAAAGTGACAAAAAATAATATGAGGATTATATCCAAACCACATGCATATTTTCAGACAATGACCAAAACACCTGTGAAGTTTCAAAGGCATCGGCATAAAACTGTTGGAGGACTTGCGCACACAAGGTACCCACTATCTAGTCACTTTGATAGTAAAAACGCCTAAAAAATGAGTAAGTTCAACTTGTGCAAAAAGTGACAAAAAATAATCTAAGGATTATATCCAAACCACATGCATATCTTCAGACCATGACAAAAACATCAGTAAAGTTTCGAAAGAATCGGCATAAAACTGTAGGAGGAGTTGCGCACTCAAGGTACCTACTACATTAGGGGGATGGAAAGACGGAAGGACGGACGGACGGACGGAAGGACGGAATGCCGAAAACTATGTCCCTCCGCTTTTCTTCGAAAAGGCCGGGGACAAAAATATGTTCCTTTTTTTTTTTTTTTTTTTTTTTTTTTACATTTCAACTCAAGATATCTCAAACTACTGGTTTCTCAAAGCAAATTTTCTGGGACCATAAAATTTTCTTTGAAATATCAGTAATTTGACACAAATTTTGACTTGAGATATTGAGAGTTGACTGTACATGTATAGCCTTTATCTGTGTGTATAGAAAACAGTTATATACCAACTGCACCAGCTGGGCACAGGCACAATTCACCTGAAGTCTAGTCAAGGGAAGCAGTTTGCCCACACAAAAACTGTGTTCTGCAGAAATATTACTTTTAAAGTGCCAAAAATGAAAACAGCTGAATTTGCAAACAGCATAGATCTAGATAATGAGCTGCCTCATCAGGATCAGCCATGATACACAGTTCCAAGAATAGCAGCTAAGCTCCGCCTGCTTAGTTACTGTTACTACCTCTCACAAGCTTTACGCAAAGATGGCGGAAAAACAAATGACAAAGGCAAGTGTCTGCTAAATTTTGGCGATCTATGGCGAAGGATCAGACTCCTCATGACCTACACATGGAAGTTGACGCATCATTCGTTACCGATGCGTTCTGTTCTTGCAAAGCAGGGTAATTTTATCAAAAGTGGTATGAGTTTGTTTTCTTTAAACAGGGATACATGCCTCCATTAACTGTAATGTAAAATCACGGACTTATGTATATTGACCACGTGCGATTTGTTTGTGAGACTATGTCACGTGCTAAGTTGTCGTTGCATTGGACAGGTATACGCTATCACGTGATTTTTAGTGACATTCTGGGTGTGGCTCGGAACTGTGTATTGTCATGCAGTCTTTGAATTTTCAATATAATATTTTAAATTTTGGAGACATAATTTTTGTGACTTGCTCTTTTGGTGTTTTCAGGGTTTAAGTGGAGGCAATTGTATAAGCTTGCTAGGAGTCCTAGGTATAAATGCAAACAGTAATGTCTCAGAAAATCCTGCAAATACCCAATGTTTGTTCACCAATTAAATCTTCACTGAGCTAGCAACTTCCAATGAGAAATCACAAGATATGAGTTTGTGTAACTAATTAATTTATTAGTTTAACTACAACTCTGGGCCTAATTGTTCAAAGCATCGTTAGCTTAACAAAGTCATTAGTTAATGATTTGTTAAGTCTTTACTCATAAAATCAAGGGTCCTAATATTTTTTGCAGGAAAAAATATGAGGAACTTTTATAGTGCTAAACCCCCTAGCTCTTTTTTTTTTCTTTTTTTTTCTCAGCAAAACTGGCAGTGTTTTCATACAGCACACATTTGAAAATGAAACTTCTCGTTAAAACTAACGATATCAACAGTTTTGAACAACTGGGCCCTGTTCTTTTGAGTTCTGTAAATACATACAACAGTAATAAAACAGAACTTACTCAGTTACACTCTCTATGAGAAAAGTAGTCAAACTTACTAAATTACAGTCTCTATGAGAAAATGAATCAAACTTACTTAGCTACTCTCTCTATGAGAAAGTTATTAAAACTTACTTAGTTACACTCAATTAATCAAACTTGTTATGTTACACTCTCTATGAGAAAATTTCTCAAACTTACTAAGTTACACTCTCTATGAGAAAATTGATAATGTCTTGTAGTTTATCTTCTTCTGAGAAAGACAAAGTCTGTGGTATACTGCCACACGCCATACAGTCATCCTGTAACAATATCGGAAAATTTACTGTCATCATGAAATATGCCTCAGCCGAAATGGTCAATGCTGATGATGATTTCAGGAAATATGACTCCTTCTCTAGGAGCGAACAGGGAGCATAAAAGCTTACTGACACAGTTGCTTAACCTAAAATAATGCCCTATTACCTTAACACCAGCCAATTAGCAGAAAACAAACTTCAATGAAAACTGTATACCCTTCCTCTTAAAATTCATTTACGGTGGGTAAAATAAATAGTAAAACAAAATCAGTTTTCTAATGCAATGATAGATATAATGCGATATCTGCTAGGTTAACATTAAAATTTGTGACATCTTGTAATACTCATTTGATAGACATCATTAGGAAACAGCAGTATTCTCATCGGCTTAAATCTGGTTTTATGTTGCTGTAAGTGCCCCCTTTCAGTGCAATGTAGTACACTTTGAAAAGCAAAAGCATGTTGGTTTTATGGCTGCAACTTGTTTTTTACGATTACGCTGATGAGCCGACACAGAACAAAATTTGCGACCACAAAACCAACAATTTACCTCACAAATGACAATTACATTCTCCCCTTATTCTACTCACCTTCTTTTCTGCTTCAAATGTGTAAGTGTAGATTCCTTCTGTATCATTAAAATTCATGTAGTTGTTAAGCGGTAAACAACAACTAAAACAATAGAAAAAGAAATCACAGATTTATAATTAGTGGCCATTCACCAGGAAAATGTATAGCATACTCCTCATAAGCTTTCCAAACAGTATAAAAATATCAGGGCAGAGTTTCACTAAACTTATGACAACTTAACTTAATTTTCATTTATACATGAAGACCAGTGACAAAAGAATAAAATACTTGTATATTCTTAAAATCCAGAAAAAAAACAACATTTTGGTTAGGCAATATTAAGGTTGATATGCAAGGAAAGGCATAAATCCTTCCTACATCATGGTTTACTTCAAACTTTGTAGGCAATATCAGTCACACTATTAACATATAGAAGGAAACTATCACATACCTTGTGGCTATTTTAAAAACTTCTGTAGCACAAGCAGCTGAAAAAGAAATAATTTTCTTATACATGTGTATACATGTGTTAAAAGTATTTGTCTTACTTTTCGCAAAAACAAAAGCCACTGTGAAGTCTCTTAAGGTGAAGGGGTACACTTCCATGTTTTTCTGCCATTTTTACACAAGGAAACAGCTTTTGAGACTTCTCATTTGGCTTCCCTAGGCAACGAAGCCCTTCCAAAATGGGGTCTATTATCAAAGGAAGAATTTGTTCCCTTAAAGTGTTGGCATCAACTGAGAAGGGAGGCAAAACTGAATTGGCAGAGTCGCTTCCCATGAAAATGCACCCATAATGAAATTTATTAAAAAACACCTTGCTGAAATGATTCTATTAACTTATTATATCAAAGCCACATCGAGACAAGAGGGGAAAATTAATTCAATTTTCAAGCCTCCAAATTTTAGTCTGGAGGAAACACAAAATTTCTTAACCACAATTAGTCATATCAAATGACTGACATAGCCAACTTTTTCATATTTGTGTTTTGGACAGCTCCAATTTCAACCATGTGGAGAAGGGCTGAGGGGCAATCAAACTTACTTTCATAGATGGTGAAATTTGTGTGAATACTCAGATTTAATTTAGCTAGCTGAAATGCCTCCAGTCTCCAAGTACCTTTTATTCTGGAATGTTTAATTTTTCATAAATTTTCCCACTTTATAACGTAACATGAAAGTTTAGTTATTAATTCTTACCTGCTATGACAGCATTAGTTGATGCTACAGCTGGAATAATTCTTTTTACTACACCTGTATGGGAGAAAAGTTTATATTAATATATTTTCTAGGAGATATCTGAGCAGTTTTTCATAGAAGGATATTTCAAATCATTTCAAATAATGCCTACTATCCAAACATTTACTCCCATAATGTCTACTGTTTAGTCTACTTTGCCTAAACGTCTACCTTCATTTGGTCTACTTTGCCAAAACATCCGAGTTGGCCTACTCAACAGCTTAAAAAATATTCATTATCACAGGCTACATTTTCGATGCAGAAACATATAATAGATGTGTAAACCTGAAAAATCTCCAGATTGCTTGTGTAAGTGGTTGTAACAATGACAATGAAATGAATATTCCATATTCTTGAAAACCAAAACCACAAATCCTAGTAAAAATCAATTTAACATACAAATTAGATGAGTGGATATTAAAGGGCTACTGGTGTTAATTTAAAAAAAAAAAAAAAAAAAAAATACAAGAAAAACTAATTTCCAGTAAAATCTGTTTAAAACACTATGCCATGTTAACATCCACAAATTACTGACTGTTGCACTAAGATATACACAATTTACCTTGTGTTAATCTGTATGTGACCCCAGTAATGTTAAATTCACTGGCTCTCTCTAATGATCTGTCTAAAATCCACTGTATGTGTTTAGGATCATCACCATCTATGCCTACCCCAGCTGTAAAACAAATATTATCGGGAACTTTAAACCATTAAAATGCCCAAAACAGGCAGGTGACAAAATTTACATCTGCAAAATCTTAAAATCACATTGTTTGGTTGGTGTTAAATTTAGGTGAATAACAGCTTGCAGACATTCAAACAATAAACTCTCATGAAAAGCAGACATTAAAACAATAACCTCTCATGACTAAAATCTAAGTCACAGTTTACAATCAAATAATGAATTTTCAACATCTGCAGTTAAAGAAGTTTATCATAGGATGTCGCATCTGAGAGTGTAATAAAGCCATGCATTAAAAACTATAATCCACTAGTGGATTAAATATGCAAATTACGCCGTAACGTTATGCGTTGACATCCATGCAAACGTCGCATTTTTTAATGGAGAAATTGTGACGTTTTAGTGCAAAATTTACTAATAAAATGCGATTTTAGTGTCATATGATAAACAGAATCTTGCATTCATGCTCCTGTATTATTGAATTTATTAAACTTGTTGGTGAAAACGATAAGATGCTTGGCAGAGCCTCGCATCTTATCTTTTCCCCCCAATTGGTTTAATAAATTCAATAGAACACAAGCACTCATGTAAGATCCTCTATTTCATGTTAACCAAAAGAATATGACAGCATTACGCCTCAACTGAGACATTGCAGGGGGCTGTTTGGCTTTTCTTACTCTAATCATCATAAAGAAGAAAATCAGAGTACAGCAAAGCATGTTGATATTGAAAGCAAACACACTGAAAATTACACTTGTAACTGTAACTCAGTACTACATCGTCCTACCTCCAAATGGTTCTTCTTTAGGCCACAATAAAATTCTGACATATTCTATACAGTGTTCTGGCAGTCTTGGTGTGTGAGCTATTGTACATAGGGGAAAATTAACCTGCAAAATTAAATCAATCAAGAGCAACTATCTAATAAATGTTAGACCTGGATGAAAAAATGCAAAATATTTTCAACTGTTTAATGTAGCTTTAAAGCAATAGCTATTAAAGATGGAACTGACTGAAACAAAGTGAAATATCAGAGGCTCTACCTGTTTATAGATGAATAAATAAAGTTTTGCCTCCGAGACAAGAATTTGATGGTAGGCTATATAACAACAGCAAGAAACTCTTTTTTTCTCAACTACTCTCCTTGCCCCTACTGCTGATTACCGGTAGTTTGTCTTTCAGAACTGGAGATAAAGTGGGCATATGTGATTATGTCAAAAAAGCAAGGAAAGTAAGCCTTGATGGATTTATATTTTTGGGGTTGTTTTGGAAGGAAAAATATAAGCAAATAAATAGAGCATATACCTGTGGTGGATAAAGATCTAGGGTACACTCTACACAAGCTGATATTCCTGGCAGTATGACTCTGGCATTGCCCTTCAGTCCCTCTGTACCCCCGTCTACCAGAGGAATTATACTACTCTGATCTAATACACCATCCTCGTAGTTCAACATACTTATCTGCAAGTTATACAAAAAAATTATTATTGGCAAGAATATCAAGTCCTCCTAAAAAGGAGGGACAAATGGAAGTCAAGAGTTCAGTAGCAAAGAGAATCAACAAGAATCGTCAAATAACAATGGGATGGGCCTTATGGGAGCCTAGGTTAACAAAGGCACATTTAAAATGGACAATTTAGAGCAATAGCCTCACTGGACCATGGAATATTGGTCATACTGACAGACAAATAGTGTAAGGTTAAAACCAAAGTCAGCCTGAAGCAGTATCCTAGATGTAATACATGGCCTGCTAGTCCTGCTATACCAGCTGTTTGGGTTCAAAATCCACTCAAGGTGAAATACTTTTCAACCATAAACAGGGTTCAACTGCACAGAGACTTTCAATGTAACCCTTCCATTGGCCCAATACGACTGAAATACTGTAGAAAGGGCCATAAAAATCTGTAAAGTCCCAAATCCAGTAATTGCTTTAATGTAATCCACATATGGTCCTGAATAAAATCCAACACTTACCAACATGCCATTGATCCACCGTCTTGCCACAATGGAATCCAGGCCACATACTACTATATGAAATTCTGAAAGGTGTAGAAACATTTGGTATAAATTGTTAACAACAAAACTTAACTCCAACTATTATATATGCAGAAAAAATAAATCCAACTAACTGCATGTAACTTCTTCATTCTGATGCCTAAATGTGAATGGGTGACTCCGCTACATGTATTTTCAAATTTGCATCCCTTCTTAATGGAGGTCAACTCTAATCTTAATGGAGGTCAACTCTAAAAGGAAAGAATTTGCTCCCTTAAAAACATAATCCTTGAAGAGCAGACTGTTTTGGAAGGGCTTTCCCAAAAAGGAAAGCAACTAAAATGTCATAAAAGTTGTGTCCCTAAGAAAAAGTAGAAAACAAAAAAACATGACAGTGACCTGATACATCTTAAGCCTTATTTTCATAATTGTATGATGGAGTTCTTCGTATAGGTTAGAGGCTATGAAGAGAAATCTTCGCAATTAAGAACCTGAAGCGAGCGTAGCGAGCGGAAGGTTCTTAATTGCGAAGATTTCTCTTCATAGCCTCTAACCGGCTTAGTGTTTGCCCCAGATAATAAACTGATCCTGGTCTGTCCTGTTTTCCAACATCTTTCAGATAATCTTTTTTGAGCGATATTTTTGTGTTTAAAAAAAAAAAAAAATGATAAATCAAAAAAAATCCCAAAATGACCACTCTCCAATGTACTTTGATTATAGTAATGATGCAACCTCAAAACATGATGCAATATCATGACTGTCCCAAAATAGCTGGGAGAGGAGGGGCTTAATTAGAATACTGCTTTTAAAGTATTTGTCATGCTGTCAACTAGCTTGGACAGGAGGAGCATAATTAAAATACTGCTTCTAGAGTGAGTGTCGTGCTGTCATTTATGATTTGCGTTCAGATGACTTTGCACATTCCCATTCATTCAGTTTTTGGAGCTCAAACATGGCTGGTCACTTTGATTTTCCTTTGTTGAATGAGGATTATTTTCTTCTCTTTACACAAATCATAGTTGTTTGATTTGTGTCACGAGATGCATCTTATTACAGAGGACATATAAGAGGAGTATTTTTTTTATTTTATTTCTCCATTTAAAAAAGGTATGTTGTAGATATTCATTAGAACTGCCTTTTCGAGGCATTTCTAACAAATATTTACAACATGCTTTAAAACAATGCTGTGGGTACCTATAGAACTGCCTCGTCGAGGCGATTCTAATAAGTATCCACATGTTTTTACAGTTTAAAAAATAATGTTATGGTTTGCCATAGAACCGCCTCGTCGAGGTGGTTCTAAGGAGTAACTAGAAAACACATTTTTATGGAGAATACTGCCAAATACTCCCTTCATCTGTCCCTCTGTAATGAGAAAAAAACCTCATTCGAGAAATCTACATTGACTTCTAAATCAATTTGACCTGTCATTTTGAAGCTATTTTTAGACATGACAAGCCACAGAAGACTGTACATTTCTGATCACTTGAATTTTCAAGTCTTCGGTAGATTTATTGGTGAAGACTCTCTTCATGGATAAGTGATGAGTCTACACCAATAAATCTATTGAAAATTTGAAAATTCGGGTGATCTGATTGGTTTATTATCTGGGGCAAACACTAAATCTTAAAAACCATATGGATGATATGAATCTACAGTGTTTGCCGGTGCAATTCTGTCTAAATAACTGGGATTTATATTCATATAGCCCACACACTCATTAGAAATAATCTCTGTAATAAATTTGAGAAACACAAATTGATTCTTCCTAATTGTATAGGCTGTCTTTTTCAAACTTTACCTGTAAAGCATAGTTTACCAGGAATGATCTGGGGCTGTATTTATAAAACCACTTAAGTCGTTGCTATGCTGTTGCTAAGGCTAAATTTCTATCAAGGAGATTCCCTACAACCATGAAATTTGCACTGGAGGAACAGTCTGTTTATAAAACCACTCAAGTCGTTGCTATGCTGTTGCTAAGGCTAAATTTCGATGAAGGAGATTTCCTACAACTATAAAATTTGCTCTGGAGGAACAGTCTGAAACAGACTGTTCCTCTCGAGCAAATTTCATGGTTTTTGGGAATCTTCTCGATAGAAATTTAGCCTTAGCAACAGCATAGCAACGACTTAAGCGGTTTTATAAATACGGCCCCTGGTCCATTTTAAGGTGTATGGGTATGCCTCCATGTTTTCTCTTTGTATTTTACAAAGGGAAACAACTTTTAAGACTTCCTGTGGCTATGAGAAGCAAATTCTTTCCTTAAGAGTTGACCCCTAATATGAAGGTAGACAAAAATGAAAATGGCAAAGTCTCTTCCCTTGAAAATGAACCATTCACCAGAGCTCTAGATAAGAGGGGTATTTGATGATAATTGAGAGATAATTTTCTTTATTTCTCATTCAACCATATGTTGTGACCCCTCATCTGAACCGTCTCATCGAGACGGTTCAGATGAGGGGTCACAACACATGTTTTTATCCAGAATTAACAAAAATTAACCCTAATTATCACCAAATACTCCCTCTTATCTAGGGCTCTGATTCACCTCAATAAATTCTAACTTACAGAAACAAGTTATTGCTACCGAAATTAAATCAATACACAACTCCAGATATAAAGGGAGTTTTCACCAAAAATCTGAAATGAATTATGTGTTGTGTCCCATCATATTAACTGCCTCATGAGAAAGTGCTAATGAAGGTCACATTATGTTTTCAAAGAGACATAATGTTTACCACACGTTTCATCCAAAACCTGCAATACCTAGTACTCTGAAAATATATTTGAATACTTACGTCTGTAAAATGTTTCATCAAAATCTTGTATCTTATTGAAATGACTAACAAAAGTTAAGGACAAAGAATGAATATGAAATAAGTCAAACACTAAAATATGACAAGACAAACTCAATAAAATTCGTCTGAATCACTCTTGTACAAAAAAAATAGATCTTGGTCAACTGAATACGTATTTATTTGTTAAATGTAGTCATAATATCACACGATGGAAGGGTGGGAGAAGATGCTGTGACACTTTTGGATGTAAATGGTTTCATTAAAATCTTGTATCTTATTGAAATGATAAACAACCAAGCACATAGTGAAGGCTCTGTAAACTGGATGGATGCTTAAGCTGGCCGGAGTCCTGATTTTAACATCAAATAATTTACTTCTATACAACACAGGAGGTATTTTCTAGATTTCAACAACAATATATCTCTGTTCAAGCTAATCTGAAACAATAAAGGCTGGCAAAACAATCCTATGTTTATGACAGCTTAACTTTATTTTATGACTTGATAATATAAACCCAAGGATACGGTTTGACCTTTGTACCTGGTATTCTTGTGTTGACAAACTCTGCTGCTGTTTCAGCCTTAGGTCTACCAACATCTTTTAATCTGCAGAAAAACAAATACTGCATTAATTTGGATATAAGATTTTTTTTCCTCTCAAAAACAATTCCAAAAATCTAGATCCGTCTTTCAAGATGGACCTAAACATTTGGAATTGTTTTGGTAGGGGTGGGCAGAACATCTTACAGAACAATTAATTTGACTGATTTACACATCTGGGGTCATTTTTGAGGAGAAAATGCCCCCATCTCATAGCTGAGTAAAAACAGTTTGAAATAATATGAGTCGCGACACAACAAAACCAACAATGTGGTTGTGCGCCCAGGGCAGACTCAGATCAGCCTAGGCATGTGCCTAGTTCGATCAGACTCTGCGCTAAGGGCTTAAAGAGTAGCCAAGGGTCTAAGCTACCTCCATGCGGACAGCAAAGACTCTGATCAGACTGGGCGAATGCCCAGGCTGATCTGAGTCTTTGCTGGGCGCACAACCACATTGTTGGTTTTCTCGTGTCGCGGCTCATATGTCAGAGTAAAGATCTACAGGTGAAGTTCAGACAAAGTTTTCTAACATCCAATTGGAAATATGAAAACGGCTGAAAAAGCTCATTTATTAATTTTTATCAAACAACCACAAATTCACAAAAAGGTGAAAACATCCAATTTCGATGTTGCCAAATATAAGTGTTAAACAGCCCCAAAAACTTTGATAAAGAAAACTCACTTACCTGAAGAGAAACTGTCTGTTTAAGTTTGAAATATCAATTGTGTCCATGTCTATCACATCTAGATTCCTAAAACCCAGCAAGGCCTGGAAATATATTGAAGACAAAATCTATTAAAGGAAAGAATTTGCTCCTTAAAATGAGGAAAACATGAAAATAGTAGAGCTGCTTCCCAAAAAATGTATCCATTCGTCTTCATTATAGTACATTCTACAGAGATTTTTGTGCCATATTAAAATGCATTTCAAAATCTTTTCCACCAATTTACGACACTGGCCTGCAATTCATGGTGCCGAGATGCCACTCAAAGCTAATTAGCACCTACTTAACAACCATTCACTGGCCATTCACAAAGTGCCACTAACAATCCTGTGAGAGATAAGATCAAATTCAGCCGCTTGGGGGACTAGTCCCACATACACACTGAAAATGATTAAAATATATAGTAAATTCTTACCTCAATAAGATAACTTTTTGAAATTTTCAGAATAACTTTTACATGTTATTAGGAAAATGTCTACAAAATTTGACAAAAATTGGTTTGAAAATAAAAATTTTCTCATGCAAATGAGGGTAGGTGTGCTTAAGGGAACTCACAGAACTATGAATATAGGAGATATGGTATGGTTTTTGGGGTATGACCCATACAATATGAATTCAGTTGTTTTAGTACTAGTACAGGTAGTATCATATCTGCAAGATTGTCATGGAAGTATAGCACTATTCAAAATTTACTGTATTCCACTTAATTAGAGCACATGCCCCAGTAAGCGCATATCATGAGAATTTCCTAGGCATATGATTATTAACGCACATACCAGTATTATTACTGGTTTATTCCTTTGGTTGCTTGTTTACAAGTGCTGAAAACACTATAGTTCTCTTTCAGTTTTCGACACTTTACAAAGCTTCTCCATCCTTCATAGCTATAAGCAACTTTTCTCTGATGCTTTAAAGAAACATTAAATTCTATAGCTAATAATTCTTTGAAATGTGCACTTATTAGGAAGAAAGTCTACTGCAAGTAATTAATGCCATTTTGAAAATGTTAAGCCCACAGTGCCCTAAAAGTTTTGAAAACCGTAAGTATATTCTAGTAACTATAATTGAGTCACGCACTAGAAAACCAACAAAGTGGTTGTATGCCCAGTGGAGACTCGGAAACTCTTCGCATGGAGGTAGCTTACACCCTTAGCTACTCTTTAAGCGCTTAGCAAAGATTCTGATCAGACTGGGGAATTCCCAGGCTGATCTGAGTCTGCACTGGGTGCACAACCACTTTGCTGATTTTCTCGTGTTGCGGCTCATATGTGTACAATGATGAAACATATCTGCCAGCAAAATTGAGCGACATACCAGATCTTTGAGAAGTTCACATCCCAGTCCACCACCACCTATCACCAATATCTTACACACATCTTGCAGAAAGTTTACAGCCTGTAAAAATATTTAAGCTGCAGTGAGAGAAAGCCAGTCTTGGGCACATTAAGGTATATCCAAACCTTGCAGACCAAGATGAGCACACAAATGTGATCAGTCTGGTTTGGACTTGAACACTTCTTTTGTATAAGGACCAGCTGGTGTCAGTACTCTGCTTACGTATTGGGATACCTAAAACTATTGATTTTCCATTTGTCCCAAATGGAAAACTAATGGTTATAGGTGTCCCAATATTTAATATATTTAAGCATATTGTGGTAATTGCAGACACTCTGGCCTGACTGCACAGATGCAGAGTTATCATTGCAAGACTTTTGCGAAAAACTATGTTGTACCTGAGGCTGCTGCATGCTTTTAATTGCTAGGATCAAACTGCTTTGAAGCCTTTTTCTATCGAATAAATTATAATTACTCATGCTATATATGATGACTGTACATAACATATTTCCACAAAGAGAATTCAGAAACTGAGCTCAGCTCTTCAATTTTCTCATTGCATTACCTTACAACCAAGATCAGCCTAACTTAGCAGGGGCTGACAAATATAAAAAAATTCCACTTGCCCACAGGACAAGTAAAAACAAAATTCACTTGTCCGGCAAAAAAAATTGCTTGCCCAGATTTTTCACACACACACAAACACCAAAAAGTTACCCTTCTGTACCACAGGAGCTTGACATTGGTTATATTTTTTAAAGGGGTCGCCTCCAACTTATAGAATATAGTAATAATTATTAATATTATCATTGTAGGGACAAGCCCTTTAAGAAAAAAATATTCAAGGTCAAGCTCCTGTGTTCTGTACAATCATACATTCCCTAAAATTTGGAAATCTTGTCTGAGCAAACAGTTTAGAGTATAGACCATTAGTTGACAAAGATGTTGGCAGATAGTGCAGACCCTGCTCAAATTGCATAGGAGCAGTCTGATCAGTGTCAACTCTGACTGCCAAGTATAATTACACTTTGATCCAAATATGGTAGGAGCAGTCTGATCAGGGTCTACTCTTACTGCCAAGCATTACTACACTTTGATCCAAATACGTTAGGAGCAGTCTGATCATGGACTACTCTGGTTGCCAAGCAATATTACACTTTGATCCAAATACATAAGGTAACTGTGGAAGCCTTTCCTATACACTGTCCAGGTGACATTTGGCAGGAAAAAAGCATGCTTTGTACTCGTTGACTCAGGTCGTTTGCACCTTACATCAAAGAATACCGGTCTCCAAATAGATTACCATAAAAGTTCTGAATATTGAGACACTTTGATCAGACTGCTCCTGAATATGAGCAGTCTGATCAAAGTCTACACTGTTTTGCCATTCTGCTTTCATCTGTTAGACACACTAAAAAAAAGTATTGATTTTTTAACTGTTCGGTTGTCCTATTTTCTAGAATAAAGATCGCTTTGTAGATCAAACAGTACCGACCTCATGGACCTGATTAGACTCTGTATTTTGACTCAAGCTCATCATGCATCCCAGAAGAAAACTCATTGGTCAACGGTCCACATCTAGTTGTGAAATTTCGCTAAATGATTGACAGGTGTCGCAAACACTGTCAGTAACCATTACACTGGATTAACGAATGGGTGACAATAAACAAACTTTCAGTAACTAAAGGTGAGAAAATCATTATAATTATAGCTATAAACAGCAGTGCGGCTGTCTTTTTGAACACGCTTACAGTTATTCTTTCCAAATTTTTATGTGTTGGGGATTTTCTTTTACTTGCCCGGCCGGGCGTCGAGCTTGAAATAGCACTTGTCCAGCCAGATTTGGAGCTTGTCCCGGGCGTCCGGGCAATGGATTTGTCAGCCCCTGCAGTAACTACCTACTTGCAGTCTTTACTGAATGATCCAATATTAACATTATCTTTTATTTTTACATTTTTTTATCTGCCAGAACAAAATTATCCTGAATATTTGAAAACAGTATTTTCCGTTTTTGACGGTATACATGCCCCAACAAGTGCACATCATGGTAATTTTTGAAGAATATGACTTTAAGCACACATATTTTAACTGGTTTATCCCTTCATTTGCTTACATGTATTTACAAGAGCTGAAAATGCTACAAAAACTCCAAGTTGCAAAGCTTTTCTATCCTTCTACGACTATAAGCAGCTTTTTGCTGATGCTTATCCATTAAATATGTTTCCTTTAATATAAAATAATTCTTTGAAATGTGCACTTATGGTATTAGAAAGAAAGTTTACTATAAGTATTTGCCAACTAACTGAAATAGTTAAGTGCAAAAGGTGCTAATAAGGTTGATTACAGTATATACATGTAAATGTACCTGTCAGTGCTTCAGAAGTGGTACCAGGTAACAGGAATAATTAAAAGAATTTTTTTCCATAATTTATTTATCCATAAAAACATGTTGTGACTCCTCACCAGAACTGTCTCACCATTTGGGGTCACAATGTATGTTTTCATTGAGAAGTAAGAAAGGGTTATTAATATCCCTGACTGATCCATCAGTAGCTCTAACAATGACAATGATTTGATTTTTTTTATTGATTTGTTGCAATACGTCCACAGTAAATAGCTGTGGTCATGACGGGATGGTCAGTTAACCTAACCACACTATTCCTGGGCAGGCTTAGACCTCCTAAGCGGTTAACCAGTACTAAGTGCACATACTTTCGCCAGTAACTGACAACTGCCCTTCTTGAACCAGCGGAAGGAGAAATGAAAGTATGTGGCCCAG
Organism: Ctena decussata; assembly: GCA_963989385.1. NCBI lineage: Eukaryota > Metazoa > Mollusca > Bivalvia > Lucinida > Lucinidae > Ctena > Ctena decussata. The sequence goes on from OZ022507.1 coordinate 69,931,063, forward strand.
ACCGGGTATCGAATCCAGGACCTCTGACTTATGAGTCAGGTGCCCTACCAATTGCGTTACGGGGCCCGGCGACAATGGTTTGAACATACGTAAAAGTTCTATGAATTGGGACACCTAAATTAATTGCTACAATTATTCTAAAATGGAACAATTTGGTTTTACAATGCAGCAATGCTTCCAAAAGGTGTAGATGCAATGGCAAACAGTGTAGACCCAGATCAGACTGCTCCTCTGGGAGCAGTCTGATCTGGGTCTGCACTGTTTGTTCACACCTTTCTGTCCCAATTTTTAGAGTTTTTACAGTAACAACATTTACCTCTGTGCTTGGTTCAAAGTCTGGGTGAGCAAATGGTCCGTTTCTCTCCAGAAACTTCTGAACATGGCTCCATCTACCGGACCAGTCTATAGACATTTTTTCACTGTGAACTTGAAAAAAAAAATATCATCATAATATAGACAATTCTCATTAAATGTAAAAGATAACAATAATTTATATATTGCCATTCTAAGTAAAAGGTATTTATTTTTTTCTTAAAGAAATGTTTCGAGCTTTCTGCCTCATTCTTCAGGAGTGTGCATTGCGGTAGTGGGGATAAAGAAGGTGTGAAATTCCAGGTGGCATTTGCGATGATTTATTGATTATTGGTACAAATAAACAGTCCCTCTAGTTCAGTCAAAGGTGTGACCAATGCATTGCTATTTCACAACTTGTAAATACTGACACTTTAGGAGATTTGAATGGAGTACAGCCACAAAATAATATGCGTCTGAGGGAATCCTTGGAAGGCAATTGTTGGCATCCAGACCAGCTTCTTTGCGCCCAGGGATGCCTAATCCAGCATCCCCAAGATCCCTGGTCCATGACTATCATATAAACATCATGCTTACTGTCAGATCCTACATTCAACTGAAGAATATTCATGTATGTAATTAATGAGTGCAAGCCAATCTGTACCCTGGATGTTTCACACCCTGGACGTTTCGTACCTAACCTTAGACGTTTCATACCCAAGCACTGATTGATTCTTACCATAGCCCAGGCTGATACTTACCCTGCCTATTAGTTGACATGTACCCTATACATATATTTTGCTATATGTTGCCCCAAACAAGTATTTCGGATATTCATCAGCTTACATGTCTATAATACAGGGATAATATTAAAATTTAATAATGTAGAAGAGATAATTCTGCCTCTGACTTTCTGATTTCCTAATTCCCAGCATGCCCACACATATTTATGTTAGGGGGTACATGCAACCTCAAGGGCTAACATTTGCGGGTACAAGCCAAAATTTGAGGGTACACCTTCATAAGTCAGAAATTGGTGTTCCTACTTTTAATGTAGTGACTATGAACCTCGGCACTCAAGGAGTTTTTCCCGAATTTGACTCTGTTCGCGATGTTGACGTGCCTTTTCCAGATTCAGAACCTTGACTGCCCCGCCCTGTCTCATTGGCCCTTCTGCAATTTCAGTTTGCCTCGCGGATGGAGCTTTGTTATGATTGTGTTGTTTTGATTGATCAATTCTCAAAACCTTGAAACTTGTCAAGTGCTTTGCATTTTTGTCTGCTCGTAAACTGGTCTGGATTGTCACAGTATGGTTTTACCCATGTGGTTTTACATGTGGTTGTTTGTGATTGGACAACATTGATAAATAATTAGTTTCTGTTCTGTCTCTCAGTCTGTGCAGTATTCGCTACTGTTTGTCGGATACAAGTATGACCGTTTCCAAATTTAGGCACAAAATAGGACTTCCAATTTCTATATTTATCTGCTATATTTAGACTGTACTATCCATCTGGAGACACATGCCACTCGCATTATTACTGGCGAGTATGCATGCACCAAATTTTTCTGTTCGTGTTTGCTGGTATTAATGGAAGATTTTGTGTGTGCAGGAGAGTTTCTTTATGTGAAACACTTACTGCAGTACTGATTCCAAATTTTGGTTCATTGTTTCACTGGCCTGGTAGTGCGCCCAAATCACGATTGAAGGGTCCTGAGTTCAATACCCACCAGGTCCCTTGTGTTGTGACTGTGAGCAAGTCGCATATTCGCAGCTCATGTTGTATATATGTCTATATTCACAATAAGGTGCAATAAAAACTCTACAGGGCTTATATTAGTTGTTAACAAGATAATTGTAAATAAAGATTATTATTATTATAACTATTACTATTATTATGCCAGGGTACGAATCAACCATGGCTAGTGTACGAATCAAGAAAGGACATGGTACGAAATATCTAGAACCAGGTATGAAATGTCAAATGTATGAACATCCAGGATACGAAACAAGCGAGCTTCTAATTTATCACAAATAAAATGTTACTATTTAACATTGACAAAAGTGTCTATGTCATGGATGGACATTCGGTACCAGGTGTGTACAGCTGTGGTTAGTTTACATACCCCTGAGCCACTTGGAGAATGTTGTTACCAGAATTGAAACAGAACATTGATTGATTGATTTGATGCTTAGCGTCAACGGTAAACAGCTATGGTCATGTCGGGACGGTCAGTTAACCTAACCACACTATTCCTGGGCAGGCTTAGACCTCCTAAGCAGTTAACCAGTACTAAGTGAAATACTAAGTGCACATACTTTCGCCAGTAACTGACAACTGCCCTTCTTGATTCAGTGGAAGGAGAAACAAAAGTATGTGGCCAGACTGGGTTTCGAACCCAGGACCTCTGACTTATGAGTCAGGTGCCCTACCGACTGCGCTATGCGGCCCGGCTGTCTGTCTGTGTACTGGTTGGGTCTGCCTCTTAATGTGTGTCTCTGAACAAGCTAGCTTTTATATCGAGGCAGAACAAGTGTATGCTATTGACATACAACAACTTTCCAGCAAAATCAAGGAAGATGTTGCAAACTTTTTTGTAAAGCCAATACTTGCTTTATCATTTTCACTTGTCGCGAAAATACATGATCCATCTTTAAACTATATTTACCTAAATTCCAAGTTGATAAGAATATGTATGCTGGTACACCTGGTATCCTTCTTATAAAACTAGTCTTTTCTGAATTTAGAAAAAACAGAAGTTATCGCAATTATTCAAGATTTCACATCCAACCGGTTTTGGGGATTTTCACTTTTCTGAGTAATTGTCGCTTACACCATTTATACAGCAAATACGTTATTTTCACCTCTTTTGATTTCAAATTCGATGTGAAAATTTAAGAAGGTACTCATATGAGTTTTAGATATATAACAAAATCGAAACTTATGTTTTAGTAAGCTTATTAAGTCTTTGTTCAGACCATAGGCGACAAAATGGCTGACGTGCAGTTAGCACCTCTGCGACCCATAGGAGACTTTTTGATGGAATCTGCCCGATTTCAGATTCCTTATGTGAAAGATCCCGAAAAATGGGCGAATAGGGTCTTGAATAATTTACTGTATTATCAAACCAATTATTTCCTAACTGCCCTTCTTGTATTCCTCATTATAGGGTAGGTCATAAAAATTATGGGAGTGACTATCGGCACGACCGTCTTGCGGATAAGAATCCTTATCGGCACGACGGTCTTGCCGATAAGAATTCTTATCCGCAAGACGGTCGTGCCGATAAGAATCCTTATCCGCACGACGGCGGTCAGATATTCAAAAGACAAAGTTGCAATCATTCTGAGAATTATTATTATGGTATAATAATATAATTTCATTTCTGTTTGTAAATAATTGTTCTTTAACTATTTGAGTCACAACACACAATGTTAATTTCAATTATTTTTCTTATATTTCATCATGGAAGCCTTTTGACTGTCGAACATAGAGCCGGCGAATAATTGCGAAAATGCGAATTATATATTTCAACATCAGTAGCTGAATACTTTTTATCGGGTCGGATGATCAGGCTAACGTTTAAAACAAGTTTATTACCGATGTGGGTATGACAACAGCTGTATATTGAACATTTGACATTAAGTAATTTAGTTTAAAACAATCACAAATTGGACTATCAGCGGCCGTAGCGCAGTGGCAAGGAGCGCGGCCCTGTAAACCTACGCCCCGGGTTCAAGACACCACGTGGTATTTTTTTTTAATTTTTTTTTTTTTTTTATTTAAATAAAAAAAAATCATTTGTCGCATAAAACATTTGCCAATTAATAGTTTATTTTGTTTACTGACATTAACTTATTTTTGATTTTGACTGACAAATTACTGAAAGAATTCTAGACTAATAAATCCTTTTAGGAAAATGTCGAAAGCTATTAATAAATAGCATTACCATAATGTAAATGTATTATCGAGCAAAATCAAATTTATTGTAGCAAATTTAATTGATATAAAATGAGTCAAAAAATTTTTGCCCTTGTCCAACAAGTGAAATAAATCTTTGACCTTGACCGACAAGTTAAAGACAGTTAGTCTGATAAATCATTCCTAACTTTCTTTTAATAACTTGTCGGTCAAAGTCAGTTCTGACTTGTCTGATAAATATTGTCAGATATAACAATTGTTGGGTTGCACTTATTAGTTGTTGTTTATTTATTAATTTTTTGAAATCTCAGGATTTGTACATAAGCAGAACAAATAAAATTTCTTTAAATTAAAAAAAATGGTAATTAAACCAATTTTTCTGTGCTAACTCATACTGTCACTCTGACTGAATACGTTTTAACATACATATGTATAAACGATACAACCTGTGCACATCGAACTGGAATATGCCCAAAATAAGATTGCCCCCGTTAGCGGTAAAGCTGGGTGCCGGTTCTCAGACGTTATAACAACTTTAAAGATGGCCATAAGATGCTTTTTTACCATTTTAAAAGTTATTTAACATCCTCCATATGAATTACTGACACGGTGTTGTATGAAACCATTGTAAGACAGACCATAGCATCTGTAATGGAGTATCTGATCGCCGTCGTGCGGATAAGAATTCTTATCCGCACGACCGTCTTGCCGATAAGGATTCTTATCCGCACGACCGTCTTGCCGATAAGGATTCTTATCGGCACGACGGTCGTGCCGATATCCTCGGCCAAAAATTATTCCTGACATTTTGCCATTCACAGCCACTGCTAAAATGAATACACTGTACATTTTCTTTTCTGTCTCAGTTCTTATAGCCATAATTTAACACACCTGGCACCGAGTGTCCATCTAGAAACACTGTACAGGTGCTCATTTGGAGTTTATTTAGCTGTCGCTGTCATTTCGAAAAACTTCTATCTTCCACTGACCAAATAGTCCAGCTCCGGACCGAAATTATTTCAGAAACAAAGTTTCTAATTTAGGTCCAGCACCCGTAAGTCGTCCTCAGTGTGGGTATTTCAGATGCTGATAAAATCATTTTGGCACATTATGAGCTCTGCATTAATCAAAATATTATGTTTTCTTTTTGATAAATAACAGCCTTTTTCTTCTTCTGACCTTCCCAAAGTGTTTTACTTCATATATACTGGCGATTTTTCATTCGTAGCTGTGAGAATGTTTACGAAGACCGCCATGTTTGCTTGGGATTTTCCAAGTTGCCGGATGACGTCATTGGATGATAAAAATGGCAAGGATATAAAACCCAGTACCTTAGGAGATATGAGTGTCGCAATTACATGCATCTGTGAATATTGTTTGCAATGCCTATATGTGCATTTATTTTATGCCTTGGTGTCCAAATTTCATTTAAGAACGAGTCACTGTGCTTCTGTGAACACTGAACAGGCTGAGCACTCTTTTAGGTTTAACTAAGTACCGCAATAAAATTAACCATTATGAACGTTCAATTACCATGCGGACACCGAATGTCCGAACACAATTTCACTTTTCATAAATGTTCCGGACACAAGAAACAAAGGGAATGCTGTTTAATTAAGCTATCAATTTTATAATAGTCCATGTCAAAACGTAACATTGGTTAAAAAAAGGTAAACCTAAACACTTCACAACATGAAACAACTTTTGTGTGTTTGAAGTCGCCGACAGACCTGTATACTTTCAACTATCACGAGAGAGGACGCGATCTTAAATACATTGCAAAAAGTCTTCAGACAAATCCTGTAATCAGACTGCAAAAGAACGATCACAATATTATATATCCGCGCAACTTAATAAGAATCTTTAATATCCCAAGCGTTAACAGCGATATTTTCAAACTGCGAGGATGTTTTCTTAAGATGTTGCGATCGGAGCCGTGATTATGTAGGCTACAAATGCGGTACTTCTTTGAAATTCTTAAAATTATCTGTACGATTTTAAAATGAGCTGCGTATAAAAAATATAATATGTCTTGGGAAAATACGCATTTTCTTTGCAAAGGATAGGACCTACTATAGAACCAATATTTTACTGGTCCGGGCCTGCACAGCTAGACGTGTTTTGCTATGGCGCGTTCTCGTCTGCGTATATTTCACTAAATTTCAACAATTGAAACTATGGAAAATAAAACTTCGCCGGAGCCACTGACTTTCTCTGACTCCGTTTCAAATACCGATGACGGACGATGCAATATTACTGTTAGCGAGCTGGTAATAAAAATCTCATATTTTTTTGGTTCATTGAAATTAATATAAAAACATTTAATGCGTCGGAACAGTTCTGAAAGTTTGGGTAAGTAGGTACATGTGGGATAACCTCGACATCATCACATTCTTTTGGCAACGTAAATGTCCTTGCTGGTTTTCTCTTTGATCGATACGTCGGAGCATACTATTGATCGGTAAATTTCCTATGTACTCTGTTATTCTACACCAATAAAAAAAAAAGAAAAAAAAAAGAGAAAAACTAGAAATATAGTCAGGCAGACGTAAGGCGTAACTGGAAGCAGATATCAAACAACCAACTTCCCCGCACCCCCCCCCCCCCCCTCCCTGCCATACCCACACACAAAGAAAGAAAAAAGAAACAAACACACAAAACAAAAATCACAGTCAGGGAGGCGTAAGGCGTATCGTGGGGAGGGGGGGGGGGTGGAAGAGAGAAAATATCAAAGAACCGCCGATTATTAGGCTATGACACTTCCTAGGATATGACACTTCCTTACTTTCTTCCCCCCCCCTACCCCCCCCCCCCCCCCCCCCCCCCCCCCTACCCTCCGATGTAATTTGTAATTAAAAAGCGTTTCTGCAGTGGAGCTATAAAATTAAGTTTTCCGACCACTCGGACAGGGCATGCTCATTTTGATACAAACAGCACTGGATACCTGAATAACAACACACGCTTCATGTTTAACAAGATTCAAAGATGTCTGTAAGGCGCAAACTATTCTGTTACGTTTAAACCCAGAAGTTAGTCGCTTAACTTGGGTTGTCTGGAGTACGCCTGTCTGTGCAATTCTGGTACTGGATTTTATCATTTGACAGATGGCGTCATCACGTGACCTCCACGAGCTCATTTACATATCCTGTCAACATGTCCGTTGAAACGCAATTTCTTTTCACCCCTCTTGAGGAAAATGCTTCAAGGCCAGCCCAATGTCTCTTAGAAAAGGTAAAACTGGTGGCAGTCATGATCCGAAATGGCCAAAGAACACAACCGCGAATGTTTTTTCCTAAGTGTTTCAAAAATAATGATTTTATAAGTGTATAGAAATTCCCCGGTAGCATTTACCGGCAAAAACCCAGCAGTAGCGGAATAGGTGAGGCCTGGGCCGTGAAAATTGAAACTTGTTTCTGGGCATTTTCCGGCCCAGAGCTGGGCTACTGACCAAAGTGATTGATAGAATCAGTGGATACCATCTGCAGTTGGGAGTATATATGATAGTCTAATAACTTGACACAACTCTGATTTGATTTTATCCGTTACCACTCCAGGTATTTCAGAAAAAGACAAAATGAATAAAAAACTGTACCATGAGTGCAGTTTCATTGGTCTAGGAGCATATATACTGCATTACATTAAATTGATTGATTACCATGCAGAGGAAATGGCTGCGATAGTAACTGTTTACAGTCATTGATTAATCCAAGCCTTCCCCGACTAATAAAAACCAGATGATAATTTTTGATTGGCAGCTTTTAGCGTCATTGGATATTAGCATTGAAAAAAAAAAAGGAAATTATATGAGTGCTCAATTTCCAGCCTCTGTTTGCATAATCATGATAATATTATGGAGTGTTCTTCTGTAAAATAAAACTTATTTCAATAGACAACTTTATGCAGAACAGGTAAACACAGCTGTTTCTCATGAATAATTTAGTGGGGGTAAAAAGGTCATCCCCCAGATAAACTATCAGAGAAACTGCAGCAGTAGAATGTGTAATAAAACCACCAACAATGTTGAAAAGCTGCTGCATGGAATGGTGTGCAAATAAACAGAATATGGAAAAGAGAATTTCCTTGCACAGAATTCCATAATAGCCCATGGAGATGAGAAGCCTTGGTCGAAGCTATTAATCGTTTAGATCCTGAGGCGGCTAAACCAACACAACTGGTTCTATGAGGTGCTGTTTTATGATTTATTCCCTATTTATTGACATCCATAATTCAAATTATGGATATCCATTATTCAAGTTATTCATATCCATATGAATAGGTGGATATTGGATATCAATAATTCGAGCATTATATGTCTATAAATCGATTTAAGGATATCTATAATTCAAATTATGGATATCCATAATTCTATTCTATTTACTGATATCTATATATCAATTTATTGATATCCATAAATCGAATTATGGATATCCCTATATTATCGAATTATGGATATAGATTATTCAAATTTTTTGATATCTATAATTTTCAATGGATATCTATAATTATTGATATCCATGATTCGAATCATGGATATCAATAATTATAGATATCCATTGAAAATTATAGATATCAAAAATTTGAATAATTTATATCCATAATTCAAATTATGGACATCAATAGATAAGGAGTTTATAGTAAAACGGCACCCCGGGATACTGTTTTACTATTTATTCCCTATTTATTGGTATCCATAATTCAAATAATGGATATCCATTATTTGAATTATTGATATTCATAAATCAGGGTCAGGATTGGATATCCATGATATGAATTATGGATATCAATAAATAATCAATAAATAGTAAAATGGCACCCGGAAATAAGGGGTGCCATTTTACTATTTGTTCCCTATTTATTGATATCCATAATTCACATTATGGATATCTCTTATTTGATAACAAAAAATCAGGGTAAATATTTGGAATAACAAATATCTTTAAATCGATTTCAGAATATCTGTCATTCGAATTATGAATATCCAAAATTCTATTCTGTTTTTTAATTCGAATTCTTGATATCTATAAATCGAATTTTGGATATCCATAAATCATGTTGAATAATAAAGATCAATAAATCGAATTACAGATATCCATAATTCAAATTATAGATATCCATAATTTGATTCATTGATATCTATAATTAAACTTGATTTATGGATATCCATAGCTAGATTTATGGATAAACGATAAACCATAATTCAAATTTTTCGAATAATGGATATCTATAGGGTTCGTACACAAAAATTCTGCATTTGTAGTGGGTAAGATAGTTTGTTTTTTTTCATTACTGTGATGTATTGATCGAGAAGCGTGGAAGCGTGGTAACTCAGCGGTTAGCACCCCTGCCTCTGATGCTTAAGGTTCCAAGTTCGAACGCGGGTAAGGCCTTAGAATTTCGGTGTCCGAACACGCTTCACTAATGTAATTTGAACGGATGACATTAGAAAAGTGTGCCGTCCTTCGGATCGGGACGCTTCACTTATGTAATTTGAACGGATGACATTAGAAAAGTGTGCCGTCCTTCGGATCGGGATGTTAACTGGAGGCCTCCTGTGCAGGGAGGAAACATCCATTCTGTAATCACATGGCTACAAGGGGGTTCATGATAGTCAATGAAGTATCCATTCTTATCCTACCAAAGACTTACATCCTTTGTATAAAGGCTGCTTCTGTCAACAAAATAGTTGTATATATCAGGGTAATAGATATCTGGCTGCAGTTTGGCATTGTTCAGCCACTAACCTTTATTTAAAACAAATTGGTCTGGCAATGTTTTAGCAGATAGCTTAGTCTTCATTATTAATGCATTATAATGCATTATGTCTTCTTCTTTTTTTTCAATTTCTGTATGTACATATTTGTAGTTAGTGAGGGCCTCATGGAAGATTAGTTTTTGCTAAATGTGTCACCCTCTAGAAATAAAGTCGATTATTATTATTTTATTATTATTTATTTAATGTTTTAGCATTTTCTGAAAGAATTTTTTTTGCTATTATATGTATATCAAGACAATCACATCTTGGTTAATACATAATATTCCAAAAACACCCTATTTTATATCACTTATAAATAAATGAAATGAAGCTTGAACTGTGATCTGTCAGTGGCTGCAAATCATTTGTTTTAATTAAATAATGCACTCAAATCTTAATGATGCTGTGTTGAATGTTAGGAAATTATAGGTTTATCTGCAATTTGTTTACACTTTTCTTCCCCCAGTCAATCAGCTGATTCCTAGTGCTGAGTAGCTGTGCTATAAATAGAAGCTGAGAAAGTTGTCTATAGGAGATAAATAGTTTTTTATCATATGATGTTGCTGTTATTCAGTGGATAACAACGTTGTGTGACTTGTGTCATAAAAATCATATGACCACACTAGGAATAACACTTTGGCTTGAGCAGCAGTCTGATCAGGACCTATAATGTTTGCTGTTACTTTTGAAAACTATCTCCTGGTAAGACAAATTGACAGGAGTCCATTTAAGAAATGGCTGATGTGTCAAATACACATATTTAGGCTATAAATGTAAATATATGAAGCTTACAGAAAGAGCTACTGTAGTTGCACTGGCATCAACATTCTTGTCAGCATCAAATACATGTATTTAGAGTATACATGTAAAAATACAAAGCTATTAGGAAGAGCTATTGTTGTCGCATTAGCAATCAACATTCTTGTCAGTGTCAGCATTAGGGACAGAAGGATGTTTGGTTAGAGCTTTTATGGATGTGCAGAAAGTTGTCTATAGGAGATAAATAGTTTTGTCATATGATGTTGCTGTTATTCAGTGGATGTGATCAATGTCAACAATGCGTTTACTTATTGAAATAATGTTCAGTTTGAAGGCGTTAAAATCCCATTTTAAAGGGTCATATGATAAACAGAATATTACACTCTTGGTCTTATGAAAGTAACTCGCTGAAGGCTCATTTCATACATTTCATATGAAATGACCATACGTGTAAGATCCTCTATTTACCTGATGGCATCTCACATAAAATATGAGCCGCGACACGACAAAACCAACAATGTGGTTGTGTGCCCAGTGCAGACTCAGATCAACATGGGCATTCGCCCAGTCTGATTAGACTCTTCGCTAAGCACTTACAGGGTAGCTAAAGGTCTAAGCTACCTCTATGCAGACAGCGAAGACTCTGATCAGACTGGGCGGATGCCGAGGCTGATCTGAGTGTGCGCTGCACGCACAGCCACATTGTTGGTTTTGTCATGTCGTGGCTCATATATGAAATAACCTTCAACTGAAGAACTTTCCTAACAGTAGGAGGACTTCTAACAGCAATACATTTTGGTGACAGGACTGGTGTGACCCACCAAAAACATGTTTAAAATGCACATCTATTGTTTTTTGGGTTCATACCGATAAATAAATATGTTAAAAGATGCAGCAGATAAAAAATGCTCTTTTCATAGGATGGAACATATTGCTTTCATTGACATAAATGCCTTAACGTGCGGTAGTGGCGAATTCGGGATTTTTACTGCTAATGTACTCTGACTGTTCACACAACGTAAAAAAGTGAAAAGGTCAGAGAAGGCTGGGATTATGATATTATATACCTTTTGATCCTCGTTCAGTTGATTTTTATTCCTCATTCAGTGGGTTTATAATCATAATATGGGTGTTACGTTATATTTGTATACTGAAATATATATTTTTATGGTGTGTGTTACCGGTACGCCCAAATTTTATACCAGTCTTGATGTAAATTAACATGACTGTTTTATTGCATGCATTTCTGTTGTTGTACTTTAGTTTGTCGAAGAAAAAGCCCCAATGGGCTTATGTTATCATGTTACTCATGTTGCATAATAAATGAGCCGCGACACGAGAAAACCAACAAAGTGGTTGTGCGCCCAGCTCAGACTCATATCAGCCTGGGCATCCTCCCAGTCTGATCAGACTCTTCGCTGAGCACTTAAGGGGTAGCTTAGAGTCTAAGCTACTTTTATGCGGACAGCGAAGACTCTGATCAGACTGGGCGGATGCCCAGGCTGATCTGAGTCTGCGCTGGGCGCACAACCACATTGTTGGTTTTCTCGCGTCGTGGCTCAAATAAAATTTCTCTGTATGGTACTTTCCTGCCTGTTGCCATTATGATTTTATATTAACACTGCTGTTATAGCTTTGTAAACACAAGTAGCCTAAAAAAGCGATGACTCTTTAGAGCCATGATGAGCATGTTATAGTTGAAATCTGAAACGATACAAACTTGTATTTTTGTTTTCTTCTTCCATTTTCAGTATAATTCATCCAGTAGAGATGGCTTGTGGGTTCTGTGCAATCGCTGTGGCTTTTGGAGGCTTCGTATACTGCACTAGTACGCAATGGAAGGCACGCCGCTTCAAGAGAGACCACCCAGTCATAAGTGTGATTGTTATCCTGTTAGCTGGTTACCTGCTTGTGTACATGTTCGGAGCTGTGATTGTCTTCATGTTCGGAATAGCTTTTCCTTTACTATGTATGTAACTTTTTTGGTAACTTTATTTATCCTGAATATTTGGACAGTCTGTTTGAGCAAACAGTGAAGACCCTGATCAGACTGCTTCTGAGAAGCAGTCTGATCAGAGTCAGCACTGTAAAAGTGTTTGCTTATGGTTAGAATTTTCCAAATATAAAGATGGATGGGTTTGTTACAGACAGTGTTGAGGTGGAAGAATATATCTTTAGAGTAAAAACTGTTAAGCCCAAACCTTTTTTGGTGAGAATGTATATCAGTATTCTCCCCAGATCATAAAGGCATGTTGCTTGCAACATGCTTTCCTCTTCAAATTACCTCTGCAACATGCCTGAATTTCCATTGAAAATTTATAAAAACGCTATTATTTTCATTTCTTAAAGGTAGGTTCCTGGACAAACAATACCAATTTTGTTCAAAAAATAATTTTGTCTTTTTCTGCATAGTATTTATTAATCTTATTTTTCAGAGTCTGTTGCTAATGGGAAAACTATCAGATTTTGTTGGTAATCGTCGTTTTTGTCAGATTTGTTTTCTTTACTTTCACAATGTGTTGGAATTCCAGTTCTAAAAATAATTTTGTCATATATCTATAAGGGCGTGATTTCTGATCTCATTTTCCAAAGGTCAGTTTTTCCCTTGTCGTTAGCTCTTCTAGAAGTCCCAGCATGGCGAATGGGTTAATACTACCCCAAGATGCACTGCAGCATGACGGCAGCCGCATTATCTATTTTTGGCTTGAACTAAAAATAGCCCTAACTAGTGTGCGAAGCAGAGTTAGGGAATCCCTAGCTAAACGACTTATCTCATACTTAATGCTTTACACGTTTCAGTGAATCCTGTTAATTTCCTTGTTATAAATGCTTTCAGGCGATTTAGAAAAAATAATCAAAATTATGCTGCATAACAAACTCCAGGAACCTACCTTTAACCAGTAATGCACTAGTCATTTGCAACCACGACCCCCATGGGGCCGGGGATAGCGGGCTTAAGTACTGTGTTTTTACCTAAGAGGTGTCCCGGAAAAACAGTGGAGCAAATAGTGGAGTGAGTTTAACAAAATTTACCGCGACACATTGTTAGAATATGGATTTTTATATTCATATGATCCCCTGGGGGGGGGGGGGACATTTACCAGGGATTTGACATAAAAAATGTCCCCACAGTGCAGGGCATATACCAGGGCTTTGCAGAGTGAAAAGTCAATATCCCCGCTATTTCCCGGCCCCGGGGGGCCGTGGTTGCAAATGACTGGTGCATAAAGTAGTCTTAAATGCAATGAATTATTTATAATGTAAACTTAGGCTAGTTTGACAAAGCATTGCTATATTAAGGGTTTTGAAAATTGATCGTCAAAATCTGATTTTTATGTTAAAAGCAACATGCCTTCTGAAATTTCTGGGGAGAAATATTAATAGCAGTAATTATGTTGTGACCTCATCAGAACTACCTGAGACAGGTGTTACGAGGGTTACAACATAATGTTTTAGATGAGAAGTAGGGAAGGGAACATGATCCCAGAATTATCCTCCTCAAAACTCCATCTTATCTGGAGCTCTGGATAGTTCTGAGATAAATTTGTTCAGTATCCAGAAAAAAAAAACTTGTGGCACCTCATAAGAACCACCTCCAGGCAGATTTTTATGGACAAATAAGAGGAATAATCCAAAAATTAAACTCTTAAAGCACCAAAACAAAAACGCAACTAAATTAGCATCCACAGATTTTCAAAAACTTTTTCATCTTGTGAATTCAAAAGTTATAGGAAGGCAAACAGTGTATATCCAGATGAGGTGGCACATTATGGCTCATTATGAGCCACCTCATCTGGATCTACACTGTTTGCAAATTCAACTTTTTTTACATTTTTGGTGCTTAAAAGTGTTTACATCTCATCTTATATGGAGCTCTGCATCCTTAACGTGCTAAAAATGGATTCAGTTCACTGATGAATTTGCAGCAGCGTACATATATATCCAGATGAGCTGGCTCATAATGAGCCACCTCTTCCATATCTACAATGTTTTCTCCCTGTCTTGAATTCCAGTATGATATAGCTTGGCTGAAAAAAAAAATGAAATTTTTTCAGTCAGTAATTTTGTGCTCTGCTTTTTTGGTGCTTTATGGGCAAAATGTTTTCTTTTCAGTAATACTCCTCCATGCTTCATTGAGGATGAGGAACATAAAGAATAAGGCGGCTAACAAGTTTGAGTATATAGGTCTCAAGAGGACACCCATGGGAATCATTCTAGAGGGACTGGGGCAAGAGCAGGAGGCTGGATCGTAATTTTCAGATGTGATGTGATTTTACAGAACTACACAGAGCTAAAATTTTGGAGTTAGAAAATTGTGCTGGATTTAGTAATCATGGAATCTCGTTGAAATTGCCTTATTCTTAGAATAAGAATCATCTTTGTGATTCAGATATAATGTGGAGGAAGATTTTGAGAATCCCCTTGCTGAAGTAGTTTTAGTGTTGAGACTCGTTTTTTTTGGAAATTTGGAATTCCCACACTGAGACATGCCTCATCATTAAAACCTTGGCAAGTGGATTCTGAAAAAGCTGCCTGACAAGGGCATTCCAGTTTTCAGAATCCCTTTACTACAGCTCTTGTAAGGGAACTCTGCTAAATTTGAACACCTAAAAAATTACCATAAATGTCCAAAAATTACTATAAATGTCCAAAAATTAGAACTTAGTTTTACATTGCAGTAGTGCATTTAAAAGATGCAGATGGAATTGCAAACAGATCTGACTGCTCCTTTAGTTTGTTGCAACTTATCTGCCCCAGTACTTTGAATTTTTACGATATATGCATTTTGGTGGCATAATAATGATAAATATGACGTTTCTACTCTCAAAATTTTGGCAGATGTGTAGTTATTATTTTATCTGTGTTAACTGAATAGTTATACCATGGTGACCAGTAGAAATTCAGATTGGTCTAAATGCTTGTAGATTTTATGATGAATGACATTTTAAGGATGTATGCAAAAAAAAAAAACTATGACATATTTTGGCTGGCTTGTTTGAAAGTACAAGGGCTACTGAAACCTACAAACACATCTGTATTAGCATGATTGGTTCAAAATGGTGTGTCATGATAAAAAGTATCATTGGCTCAAAATGGTGTGTCATGATAAAAAGTCTTGAGGTGCATGGGTACATCTCAATGTTTTTCTGCTACATTTACCAAGGGAAACAACTTCTGTGACTCCCTGTTTGCTTCTACATACTGGTAGCTCTTCCCGAATGGGGGTCAACTCTTAAGTAAAGAATTTGCTCCTATATTTGGAAGGAATGCAAAAATGAAGAGGGTAGAATGGCTTCCCATGAAAGTTTATCGGTATGCATTGAAGCATAGACTGCTTTGAAACCATTTATTTGAACCTTCTGAATGAGGTTGTTCAAAATATTAATGAAGGATTACAACATAGTTTTATGTACAGAGGGATCAAAATTATCTTGGAAATAGTGACAAGATTAAAAGTTATATTTGATGATAATTCCAACATTTAGAGCCATTACAGGGGCCTGACTGGGGCAGATCTAACAAGGGGTCACAACTAATGTTTTTACATAGATATTTGCAAAGTTTATCATTCTGCTCTTGATATTTGAGAGATAACTTTGATAAACCTGTGATCAGCAACTGTACAATACATACAAATCCATCTCTGCTTACAATGTAAAGATTAGGCTGATCTGGATCTCCACTGGTCTAATGGCAGTAAATCTCACTTTTCTTGGATGTATCTCTTTTTGTATAGTTCAGTTTGAACAATACTACGATTTTGTCTCGTGAACAAATGTTCATCTATTATACATTAAAGAACTTACATTTCATATACCGGTAATTTACGTCTGAAGGAGTTTTGTAGAATGGATTTGTTTCCAATATGACTGATCTCTAAGATAAAACAGATACAGTCAAACCTGTTTATGCAGTCACCTCTATTAAGGGGCCACCTGTCTTTAGCAGTCACCTACTAAGCAGCCACTGACTGGGCAGATGCCTAGGCTGATTTGAGTCTGCGCTGGGCGCACAACCACTTTGTTAATTATCTCATGTAGCGGCTCATATAGTATTGGCTTACCATTTAAGAGAGACCAACTCAAAGAAGGTCTACTACTTTCCTGTAAGAGTTGACCCCATTGTAAAGGAAGTAAGAAATGAAAATGGTAGGATTAATTTCCTCCTGAAAGTGTATCTGTTTAGCTTAACCCTTTTTTGACCAGTGGTCTTGTCCATCCTTATCATTTGGATGAGTCCATTTCTAGTTTTAGGGATTTCTGGTGAATGTTGTCACTTTTACTGTATTTTGCATAGAAATACCTGTAAGCAACTAGTGTAGCCCCTGACCAGACACTGCATTTTGCAGGGTCTGAACTGGATCTGCACTGTTTGCATATGTCCCCAAAATGAGTATCTGGTCTAAAAAGGGTTAAAGCGGTGTGAATTGGTTGGTTGGTTGATTTGATGCTTAACGTCCTCGGTAAACAACTAAGGTCATGTCGGGACGGTCAGTTAACCTAACCACACTATTCCTGGGCAGGCTTAGACCTTCTAAGCGGTTAACCAGTACTAAGTGCACATACTTTCGCCAGTAACTGACAACTGCCCTTCTTGAATCAGCGGAAGGAGAAACGAAAGTATGTGGCCAGACCGGGATTCGAACCCAGGACCTCTGACTTACGAGTCAGGTGCCCTACCCATTGCGCTACCCGGCCCGGCTAAAGCGGTGTGAAAAGCAGAAATCCTTCTACTTAACTGTGATTGGCAAAACTGTACATCAACATATAATGTTGAATATTTTGCCAACTAGAATTACCAGTTAGAGGAAACACTTATACAAGGCTTCAGATGAGTGTGTTGGGTGTGTAGGTATGGGCCATTTGGGGATGGGATGCCAAAAGCATAGCTGATGATAATTATGAGACACTTTCTTATTCCTTATAAGAGCCGTGACACGAGAAAACCAACAAAGTGGTTGTGCGCCCTGATCTGAGTCTGCGCTGGAGGCACAACCACTTTGTTGGTTTTCTCATGTCGCGACTTATAATATGTTCAGCTGTTGTGGCTATATGCTAGAACTGCCTTAGCAGTGCTATGTGCAATGGGCAGCAACCTGTTTATGGAGAAAATATAAAACATGCAACCTGGAATTATTAGCACCCTCACCCCACACCCCTTTATCTGAGACTGTGTATACATCATATTCTTGCCTTAGACTTCCTGTGAACTATTAATGTGATTTGGTCCATGGATTTTTCTGTCTAATTATTTTTCATCATTTGCATACCGTACCTTGATTTATACATATAGAATGTGTAATGTAATATATTGATAAATTAACTTGTATATGTGTTTACTAATTGTATACATATGTGTAGTTTGTTATGCAATTTTTCGCTTATGAGATGTGAGTTCAAGAATTTGTTTTGCAGTAAAAGAAAAGTTAAGAAATCCAAAGGTTGTATGATTGGAGAATTTTATATGCTGTGCATTTCACTTGACTTCATAATGTGTTTAGAATGAATATGTTTGTTTATACAATGTAGTGCCATGCCATGCAAAAAGCATGTCTGAACAGGGAACATTCTGAACAGCCTGTATATACGTCTATGATGATTCAGTCTGATCAGTCTATCCCATTTTCTTCACCAGTCTATAGCTCGTGACTCTATATGCTGTCAGAGCAACAAACTGACCAGATTTTAATTTTGATGACAATTAGGAAAAACCTTGGTTTAATCTGTATAAATACATGTTGTGACTACTGATTTGAACCACCTTGTCAAGGTGGTTCAGATGAGGGCTCACCCCTTTGTGAGAGAAAAAAAATTCTTCTACAATTATCACTAAATACTCCCTGTTGTCTACAGCTTACAGATGCTATATTTCTTCGGTTATAAGACGGCAGTTTTTCTCTTCTGAAACAATCCTAAAAATCTAGATCCAAATCTTATAAGATGGATCTAGATTTTTTAATTGTTTTTAAGTGAAAAATCCATTCTACAGCTGAATTAAACAGCTGATTTACACAGTGTTGATTTTGGAAAAGTATACTCAGTCTTATGACCAAATAAATAAGAGTCAGACTGATCAGAGTCTGCTGTATGCAAGTGTGTTTGCTAGATGCAGGTTGTAAGGTCTGTGGCTTCATGGCATGGCCTGAATGTTTTATTATGACAGGCTGGTATATGTATTACTTAAATTTGAATATAAGATTCGTGTAGTATATCTCTATGTGTCACGACTGGGCATTTTTTTCAGAATTGTGTATTATACGTTAAGTAATTTATAATTGTAACTAGCAAACAGGTTTTATTTGCGAGTATTAATACTTTAGGAAACAAAATGATCTATGTGCAGCTTTACACAATGTTTGTTAAGTAATTTATAATTGAAGCCAGCAGACAGGTTTTATTTGCAAGTGTTATATACTTTAGGAAACAAAATGATCTTATATACAGCTTTACACAGGAAAATGTTTGTTTCTTAATTTTCTATGTTAGGGACTTTCTTGACAAAATAAGAAGCTTACAAAAAATTTGACCAATTTATCGTGTGTAGGGTATTCATTGGGCTTTTAAGATTTAATCATTTACAAGTCAGTGCTTTAGATATCTCATATTAACCGGTGCAATATTTTTATTTACTTTTATGATCATGTTATTTAAGTAGATGTGTTGAAAATCCTGAAGCTGCATTCTTGTTCTTTTTGTTGTCGTTTAGGAGCTTCTATTAGCCAATTTTTTACCCTCATAGCGCCGAAAATGAAAATAGTTGAATTTGTAAACCAAATACCTCCTGATGAGATGGCTCATGATAGCCACCTCATCTGGATCTCCATTGTTTGCCCTCTAGTCTTTAAATTCCCAATACTCAATATAATGAAGCTTGAACGAAACATTGTTTGAAATTTTGTATTTTTTTGTATGCTTTTTGTATATTTTTTTGCATCTTTTTTTTTTCCTTCCTTTTATAGAATGTATCAAGAAAGATAATAGCCTACAGAAGTCAAACACACTAAACTTGAAAAATACAAACATTAGCATCTCAAAAGTTTTGTCTGTTTTGGACCTATATCATTTCTTGTGAATGTTAAGTACCGTATATATTAAGTACCATATATGAGCCGTGACACGAGAAAACCAACAATGTGGTTGTGTGCCCAGCGCACTCAGATCAGCCTGGGCATCTGCCCAGTCTGATCAGAGTCTTCGCTGTCTGCATGAACGTAGCTTGGACCGTTTGCTACTCTTTAAGCGCTTAGCAACGAGTCTGATCAGCCTGGATGGATGCCCAGGCTGATCTGAGTCTGCACTGGGCGCACAACCACATTGTTTGTTGTGTTGTGTCTCGGCTCAATTATATCAAATACTGTATATATTTGGTTATAAGACAGGGGCTTGGGGCTTTCCCCCTCACACAAGATGACAAATATGTAAATCTGTTGTATTTAGTCTGCTATATAAATGTTTTCTCCCTTCTAATTAACGCCAAAAAATTTAGATACATCTTGTAAGATGGATCTAGAGTTTTGGGGTTGTTTTGAAAGGGGAAAAAGCCTGTCTTATAACAAAATAAGTATGCTGATATCCGATACACTTGTGTGTTATTGTACGTTTTCTTCAGTGTGCTGTAAACAGCATAACTTTGTGGTTTGTGTCAAATTGTAACATGTTGTAGTCTTTTTGTGGATTGTTAGCCAGTATTTCAGAAACAAACTGTACCTTTCTTATTTGGCTATAAGACTGTGGTTTTCCTCATACAGAATGACTCCAGGTACAGTCAACTTCCGATATCTCAAAATGGAAGTTTGACTCAAACTCCCGATATCTCAGAGACAAAGTTCATCCCAAACTGCTGACATCTCAAAGTAAATTTTCTGGTCCCAGAAAATTTACTTTTGAGATATCAATAGTTTGAGATAAAGAGTTGAAATGTACATCTAGCGCACAAAATTGGTCCAAATTGTTGAGTACCTTTGAATTTGTTACCAGAGTAACACCAGTAACTTGCCGTAACTAGATCATGTTACCCACATGAAATGTAAACTAAATATGAAGTGTGTCCAGAATATATTTTTGATATCAGAGGGTGCCATAAGATATCAGTGTTTGAGATATTGAGAGGTGACTTTCTTTCCAAAACAGTCACAGTACACTAAATTCATCTTGTAAGACAAAAAATTATCTGGATTTTTTTTTTTTTTTTTTTTGTTGTTGTTATTGAAGGTGTGTGTGAAGTTTGGGGGTGTGGGTGGACATTGTAAAGCAAAACTACACAAGACTGGTTAAGATTTATGAGGTCATTATGAAGGGGGAAATCCTCCTTTCTTAAAGCCAATTAAATATGGTTATGGTACATATGAGACAATATTCAAACGAGCAATGGGCCACTTGAAAAGGTGTCTGTAGGGCATATGCAAATAACTCAGCTCAGATTAGCATGTACATCTGCATGGATTGATTAGGACCTGGATCTCTCAGCATAGATGTCAGAGTGAATTGATGATACTGAGTTTTATGGCCTTTCACCAGTGTACAAGTAACATCAAGTTGATGGTATGGTGATAAGTATTTGGAAGGCTTTATATAATGGAATGCCAGGGTGTAAAGAATTCCTTTGCCAGGAGGATTCAAACCTGGCACGGATAGCATAGGAACTCAGTACTTAGCTGAATGTGCTACCAGGGCTCCTGACTGCTTGGATGCACAGATTGATCTGAAACTATGATGAACACAACAATTTTCAAAAGCCACTTGCCGGGCAGCGTAGCGCAATCAGTAGGGCACCTGACTCATTAGTCAGAAGTCCTTGGTTCGAAACCCAGTCTAGCCACATACTTTCGTTTCTCCTTCCGCTGATTCAAGAAGGGCAGTTGTCAGTTACTGGCAAAAGTATGTGCACATAGTACTGGTTAACCGCTTAGGAGGTCTAAGCCTGCCCAGGAATAGTGTGGTTAGGTTAACTGACCGTCCCGACATGACCCTAGCTGTTTACCATGGACTTAAAACATCAAGTCAACCAACCAACCAAGACACTTTTAAGTGGTCTAGCTCAAGTATTCAGCAGTGCTCCAGATAAGAAAGGGTAACATTGATAATCCAGATAAGAAGGGGTAACGGGGATAATCCTCATTTCTTCATAAAAACATTCGTTGGGAGCCAACAGCAGAACTGTCACAGCCAGACAGTTCTACTGAGGGGACACAGCGTACATTTTCGTGGAGGAATAATAACATCTCCAAATTAGCCTCAAAACCCCACCATGGTATTGCCTTAAAAGATCTACTGATTAAATAGAATGAAAAGAGTCCTCTTTTGAAGAAACTTTAGCAGAGCTCTAGATAAGAGGGGTATGTGATGATAATTGAGGGATAATTTTCTTTATTTCTCATTGAAACCATATGTTGTGACCCCTCATCTGAACCGTCTCGTCGAGACGGTTCAGATGAGGGGTCACAACATATGTTTTTATCCAGGGTTAACAAAAATTATCCCTAATTATCACCAAATACTCCCTCTTATCTAGGGCTCTGTTTAGTCTGACATTATTTTGCTCATACTGTAATGACCAGAATCATCCAGTGTAGATCCAGACCAGACTACTAATAAAAGAATTGTCTGATAAGAGTTACAGTTTGACATTTTACTTCTTTAAATTTTATGATAACTATAAATGGTTAACTAGGTAAATTTAGAGTAATTCTGGGGTCGTATTTATAAATCCACTTTAGTCGTTACTGTGCTGTTGCTATTTAAGGCTACATTTCTATGAAGGAGATTCCCTACAACTATGAAATTTGCACTGGAGGAACAGTCTTTTTCAGATTGTTCCTCCAGAGCAAATTTCATAGTTGTAGGGAATCTCCTATGTAGAAATTCAGCCTTAGCAACAGCATAGCAACCACTTAAGTCGTTTTATAAATACGGCCCCAGGATGATAAGCTCCACAAACGCTTCTTCACTATATTCTACTGAACACTTAAAGTGCCAAAATGAAAATTCATGTTGTTGAATTTGGAGCTACACTGCTTCTGAATTCAGCTGCTTTTGTTTTTGGTGCTTAAAGTGTTTAGGCATGCAGACAAGATGTGTCTAGTCAAGATGTGGCTCAGGAAATAAGTCAGCAGTTCAGATTTAATTGTAGTAGATATTTTTCTTCATAAATGAAATGTGTATTGTCGTTACTGTGTGTGTATTTCTAGTTTATTCTGCTACGCAGAAATTAAATTATGGACAGCTTGCTTTTGTTTTTGTTATATTTTATAATACCATATTTAGCCCAGATATTGAGACACTAAAAACGGTTTTCGGAAGGGGCTGTGGGAGGTAGAGGCCCACCATATCTCCTTTCCCTGCCTTGTCTTTCCCTGATTCGAAAAAGGTGCCCATTTACTGCTTGGTTGACAGAGTTTTCCATTTGCCAGCTGGCTGAATGGCAATTCGATCTTCTGCACAATAACCTGACATCTGTAACCACTTGACCACGTGCCTCTCTGTTATTGTAAACATTCTAAAAACATTTTATCAGATATTATATCAAAAATTTCAGTTGAGCTGGCGATCAGTATAGGTGCTGATCAGATTGCATCTTTAGTTGAATAGGAGCCCTGGGGCCGTATTCATAAAACAATTTAAGTCGTTGCTATGCTGTTGCTAAGGGTAAATTTCTATGTTGGAGATTCCCTACAACTATGACACAGGGACCAACCGTTTTCACGCCGGATTGCGGTATTTTTCATAGGATTCGCAGCCATTTTTGTTGACAGTTTCCGAGGTGGGTTCAAAAAAACTTTTATTTATGATATAAGGAGATTTTATACGAGCATTAGTACTAGCTTATCCGGATCTACATACATGCCTTTAATCGCCAAATCTTCTTTTGGTGCATAAATATTGTTGAAATATGCTGTCACGCAAGGAGAAAATTGTTTTGCATCTTCGGCCATACGCTCAGACAGCATTTGAAGCAAGAGGGTTCGTACTTTCTTCAGTTTTCTTAAATTCTTGACCAACTGGTGGATGAATTTTCATTTTTAAATATAACTACATTGTAAACAGCCGATTGATTATGCTGTTTGGCCCGAGGAAGGACAGACTAAAACACAATATGCGAAAATCAAAGTAACGCCGGATAAAATGGCTACGTCTGGTTTCTCATTTGGCCAGTATTTTCACAGATAAACACATTTAAAGGGTAAACACAGGTAAAATTCTTATGTTAGTATTTAGATAATCTGATAAACTTCTGAGGAATTTTCAGGAAAAAAATAACAGAACTGTGCCCCTTTTCAGGCTTAGACATTGTAAAGCTTTGCTCCTATAGTGGCAAGCTTAAGGTTGAAGGCATAGTATTTCCCAAACACAGTCTTTAGTTAAACAAGACATGCCAGATATTATAAACTGCTGGATTAAACTATATGCGAATGTTGTTAAACCTTTTTTTGCAGAGTTAGCAGTGTCTTTTTGCTGGCAAGTATCTCTCTCAGTTTCATCTCAGATGAAGCGCACAAACCCTGTTGAACAGATGGCAGGTTTATTGTTTATTTAAGTCTCATCATGGTACATAAAATATATATGTTGGACTCAGATCGAGGGTTAGTCCCTGATCGAGGGCCGATTCCCACATCGAGGACCGATTCCACATCGGGGCCGATTTTGATATAAGCCATTCCACAACGAGGGCCGATTTCAACGTCCGCCGTAAACAACCTTTCCAGTCAGTCAAATTTCGTAGAACTTTTATGATCCGACGAAACAAAGACTTACAGGTCAGTTCAGCGAGTCAAACAAAGCGAGTGGCGATTTTAAAACAGCTCCCACTGAGCTACGAAATATGTGCAGATACGAAAAATTTGGGTGAGGTTCGGATATAGCAAATCGGGAGCGGAGCCGATCGATTTTACCGATGATTCTCATTCATTTAAACACGATTTGCCCGTCAAAGGTACGGTGGGAAAAACCGGCATGAGTTTTCCTTGCTAACCGCAAGCTGTACCTACTTTGAAACACGTTGTCTTTCTTAAAACTGCATTGTCTGCATAGTAAATAACTGTATGTCTGTTTCTTCATTCTTTCTCCTTCTTTACCATTGTTCTTTTTTTTTCACTCCTAAAACGAAGAGAGTTGAAAACAAGAGTCAGTTTTATGGATCTCCAACATAACCGCAAAAAATGAAGTGATTAATTAAGCTATTTGCTTTGTATACAAGGTGAGGTGGGCTCGATGCTGTGCATCCCCAATCTTTCGGACGCACATATAAACAAAGTCCGAGTCTCCGTTTGACATAGTGAATGGTAGGACGTAAAGTCCAATGACACACTCACGCCTCCACACTTAATGAGTCAAGCTGAGTCCCCTATTGGCGTAAGTCGTGAAATCTTAAGATCCTTTAAAAAGGATACGATGAATCGGCTGATCATCATTTTTTTTGTTCGCACATGCAACCATCTGCGGGGCGCATGATAATCTAGAGGCAAACCAGAATACATGAATTGTAATGAGCACAAAATTTGTCCAATGATTGGAGCTTCGCTTTCTTTTATTAATCTATGATAAGACTGTGCGAATTTGCATGCTAACATGAATTCGTGATATTCGCATATTATGGAACGTTTAACACTGTGAACCGACTTACACTAGTATGTGGTGTACGCGTAGGGTACGCAGTCAGCACTGACTGTCAGCAGTTACTACTCACCGCTAGCAGTAAATGCTGACGAACGCTCACTGCCAGCAGTAACTACTCACCGCTAGCAGTAAAAGCTGAAGAACGCTCACTGCCAGCAGTCACTACTCATCCACGGCTAGCAGAAACTGCTGACGAACGCTCACTGCCAGAAGTCACTACTCTCTGCTAACCGCTGCGTAAATGCTGTCCAGCGCTGACTGCAAGAAGTAACTACACACCACTTGCAGTAAATGCAGTCGAGCGTTGACTGTCAGGAGTCACTAATCTTCGCCAGCAGTAAACCCTGAAGAACACTGACTGCCAGAAGTCACTAACTACTAGCAGTAAATGCTGTCAAACGCTGACTGCCAGCTGTCACTGCCAGAAGTAAATACTGACAGGTGCTGACAATCAGCAGTCACTATTCACCGCTTGCAATAAATACTGACGGCGTTTTTCACTGCTAGCGGCGTGGAGTGAGCATTTGATAATAAGCAGTGACTGGGCTAGCTAGTTTCATGCATCACAGACGGCCATTAGGTTTTGTCCTAAGTACCTTGGTTAATTCCAGATGAGAAGGAAACAAACGAAGCTGTTCTATTCTTGGTCTGTTCTTCTACCTACCGATACGAGTAACTAAATATTCTAGCATCTTCTGAATCTCCACGATCACCATCACCATCTTAACATCGCTGGAATAGGAAATAGGTAGATAGTCCCCTATATAACAAAACAGACATTATCGAGCCGTTCCACACAAAAAGTATGCTAAAGTCATATGCAAATAGCGGGGGAGGGTAGGGGCGGGGGCTGCATACTGTGTGTGGAAACAACAAAGGCTTTGGTTACGAGATAGTCTGCTGTTTGCATATCATTGTTTTATACTTCAATTTTGCGTGTCCCAGGTTTGATATCGTTAGCCTCGGATCCGTGTGTATGTGCATGTTTGTATGTATGTTTTCAGTTAAAAATCAGGAATTATTCGATATCTATATAATTAAGGGACTGTAATATTTTCTGGTTTGACATGTTGTTGCTGTCTATCTGTAAAGCATTATATCGCTGCTTATGAATGTCCTCTTGGATTTATAACGTTTAACTGAATGATGTCGGGTATCTATACCCAAAATTAGAGTACATAGCGTAATTACCGTACAAAATTCTAAAAATTGGGACAGATAGGCCTGAGCAAACAGTGCAGCCCCACACCAGACTGCAGTCTGATCAGGGTCTACACTGTTCGCTATTCCATCTGCATTTGGACGAAATACCGCATTCTAAACCAAACTGTCCCATTTTAGGACAATTACAATGAGATTATAGGTGTCCCAATACTTGGAATCTTTGCGGTACATTGCTTGAAATCACAAGAATTCACACGTATGCATGCATACACGGCTATTATGTGCCTATTCATTATACATGTACGCTCAAATTTTGTCTGATTAGCCCTGTCGTATTTATTAATTTGTCTTCATATTGGTGATACAATTTGAAACCCAATTCTGATATATGATGATTAAGAATGGTAAAAATACCTCTGTCTCTGAACCAAACAACCCTTCATCTTGACTGTTGCGATATTTTACGCTCAACAAAGCATTAACTTCTAAATCTAATATCCGAGTAATTGGAGCTTTTTAAAATTTATTTCAATTTTTCATAAACATTCAACTTTTTAATCATGATATGTGATTGTTTAACTTGATTTAATCACTAAAATGTGCCATTCGTCTATCAGCTACTTTACACATGTTGATTTTATACACTTGTTTGTTAAATAGTCGGTTCAAAAGCTCATCAGAGCTTATGTTGTACTGTTTGATACTTGCCGACTCAAAATAAATCTTATCTTATCTTATCTTATTCTTTCTTTAGTCACAGCCATCTTGGATAGTCGAAAGTTTGCTTTGAGCGCCATGTTACGGCATCAAATATACTGACGTCATAATAGAAATACAACGTTACCGCGCAAATCGTCACGATTTCGGCGCTCGAAGTGGGAAAGCTAAACCGGCCCTCGATGTGCGATGAAATTGGCCCTCGATGTGGAAATCGGCCCTCGATCAGGGACTGGCCCTCGAAATACATAAAATAATGATACAAGATCATGAACAGTACCATGCCATTCTTAGATAGATTTATAAGAGACTATTTCAGCTGTACAACATACAATGATTAAAATATTTTACTAGAAATAAAAGCATATAGTATACAGGTGGTCCAGATAGGTGAGAGCAATTCACAACAATAAGGAATAATCTTCCCCATTTCCGGCAGAAAGTTGTGACCCTCATCTGAACAGTCTCATTGAGGCAGCCCAGATGAGGGGCCACAATATATGCCTCCCCACAGATCTAACACAAACATTCCCCAATCATCACCAAGCACTCCCTCCCATATAGAGCCCCCATATATACGGTATGCCTTTTTCCCAATTTAAAACTGTTCAGAATTAAAAAAAAATATCAGCACCCAATACAGGTCTTCCTTTTCCTCTCAAGACCAGCACCGTTCCACCATCCAGACCAAGCAGAAGGTTAGAAAGTCACAGTATGCACAGGATAACAGTATAAATACCCACCTCCCCAGTTGTACAGGCAGTCCACACTCACTGTAGAAATGCGATATCCACACTATCACACTGTGTCAAAACCTTAACGTGTAGAGTATGGGACTATGGGACAGTGCAGCTATGAATCAACATAAGGAATATTTTATATATAACAGTCTCAACTGAAACTCTAAATCTATTTTCATAACCTATCATTACATCATGACAGAAAAACACAAGGGAGACAACTGCAGCATTGTCTCATGGGCACAGCAAGGAGGCCTGGAAACCCAGCCTTCAAATTTAGATTTCCGTTTGTTCTTAAAATGAACTGATAGACTCTCAAGGGAAGCAACTCCGCCACTCTTTGCTTCCCCTCCAGCAAGGTTCAATTCCGAAGGAGAAGAATTTGCTCCTGTAGGAGCAAACCCTTCTCCCCAAGAGCCGACTCCCAACCAAAGGGATTCTCGTTCCAGGGAAGAAGAAAGGAAACCACAAAATTGTTCCCTCTAGTAAAAATGGTGGAAGGGGGAGAGCTTCCATATTAGAGTGATCTGCCACCGAGGCGCACACATTCAGCTATATAAATAGGTCTGGCTATGCCCCTGTGTCTAAGCCCAAGCCCACATAAAATTGCTCCATTTGAGCTCTTGAGACACACAACACAGTCACTTCCTGAGTTGTGCACCTGAAGCACCCATACTCTGAAAATGAGGACCAACTCTGGTGCGATCTTAAGCGTCTTGCTCTTTGTTTTTATTTTTTATTTTATTTTTTTTTTTGTTTTTTATATACTTACTTTTGTCCTATATTTACATGGAGACCCATCTACTTAAAATACAAGTCCATAAAAATGTAATGTTATATGCATGAAACAATCAATGTACAGAGCTAAAGATAAGAGGGGATATCGAGGATGATTTGAAGACAATTCTTCCCACCATCAAAGCAAACACATGTTGTAATCCCTCATCAGAATGTTCACCGCAAGACGGCTCTAACGAAGGGTCACAAGATATATCTCTATAGATCAATATGAAAACCATCCCCGTCACCCCTCCCATCTACAGCATTGATATAAAATATTATTTATATAAAATGTAGCCCTTCTATGCAATATTTGATAACAGGTGTTTGCTAATGCTCTTGTCATATCCACTGAGGAGAACAAAAATACTAACTGTTCATTTTCCGAAATATTACCAAAACTAGCACTCACTTCACATGCTTTTCTAAATAGAATGGTTCTAATATCCGCATAAAATGGACAATACAATAAAACATGTTTTTCATCTTCAACTGAGCTATGACACGTTGGACAGATTCTCTGATCTACTTCTAAACCTTCAAACCTTCCAGTTTCCAGGCGTAGCGGAGCTACCCCACATCGAAATTTTGACAGTGCACTTCTATGTTTAAATTGCATAAACAACTGGCAATATGGCTCAGCACCATAGTTGGTTTTAAACAAACTATATGTTCTAAGTTTATTGTCACCTTGCCCACGTCTACCAGTATCATTTTGGATTACATTTAACCACTCAACCTAGCTGGTGTTTCTGTTCTAGCTTATTTATTACATGTGATAGAAAATAGTTTTTACTACATTCAAATGAGCCAGTGGTAAATCTGTCTAGGTCCAAACTAAAAAGCATTTCTTTAACATTAAAATACCAATTTTTACAAGATCGATTTGCTTTTGATTTACTCCATAGGAATATACATTTATTCAATCTTGACTCATTCATGACTGACAGCCTGTACCAGTAAGTACATACCGCCTTCCACTGTCTAATATTTGGTGGCTGCCAACCCATGTCTCCAGAAACAGCGGCGTTGAGTGAAAACTTACCTGTGCCAAGGTAGAAGCGCATTGCTCTGTTCTGCACTGCATTAATGCATGAATATGTTTTATTACCCCATACTGCTGCTCCATACGAAACACTGGGCCATACCATAGCATCATACAACTTTGTGAAAACCTTATATGGCATACCAGCAAGGGCCTTTGATTTGGCAATAAGTAAACCTAGTGCCCTACTGGCACTCTGAGCGACAGTCCTAGCAGTTACGTTATAATCAAGAAATTCATGCGATAGTAATCCCAAATACATGTAACTATCAACTATCATTAAATTTTCAGTACAACAAGTGAATATATATGCAGTTCTTCTCTGAGAAGGGGGGTGAAAATGGACAATATTGCTTTTTGTACAATTCATACTCATATTATTTTGACCACACCATACTGATAAAACATTTCACATGTACTGCTGATCATTTTCATTCTCAGCTAATAAAACTTTGTCATCGGCATATAAAAGAATGCTGACTGTTTCATTGTTGACATCTATACCTTTACCTATATCCTGAATTTTACATGCCAAATCATTAATAAATATGTTGAAGAGGATTGGTGACAGCGGACAGCCCTTCTTAGGCCTGTACTCTGTGTAAACCAGTCAGTGAACATACCATTAACTCGGACACAAGAAATAATGTTCATGTATAAAGACTGAATAGCTGAGAGCATACGCCCACTGACACCAACCATCTGGAACCTCTCCCACAAAACACTTCGATTAATATAATCATACGCCTTCTTAAAATCAATGCCAAGAAAAACCATAAGGATAATCCATATCCTTCCAGTGTGTTACGAAATGGATCTAATCGTCCACTATGTCGTCGAGATTATTTTAATCCTTTCAATCAGTAAGGCTACAGTTTTTAGGGTAACTGTGGTAATAAAACATTTACGGAAATTGTGGCTACGTTATGCATGGGTTGTTTGTGAATACCTCTCGTGGACAGCGTATTGCATGATTTTAAGGTGAATACCTGCACGAGTCTTTTGATTGTGGAAAGCGTGTTGCATGATTTTAATGTGAGACGCATAGTATTTATACGCCTATCTTTTAATGAAAAGTTAGACGTGGCTGTTTAATTCTTGATGGATGTTATATTGTTGTGTGCCCAGATTCTGTGTTAAGACCTAGAAGGGTAAGATTTTATTATATTTATTTAGAATAGTTTGGCTAAGAATGAAAAATGTGACTTCTGATTGATATGGTATGATTATATGTGTCGACTGATTTGATTTTGTTGGCAGTGATCAGGCTGCGCATGTGTCGACCGATTTTGTTAGTAAGCATGCTGCGCATAATATTTGTATATTAGGAAGTTTTGTAAATTTCGGAAATAGTTTATATCACTGATGTTGGTTGCAATGGTGTGCGTCTATTTGACGTCCAGTGACGTCAGTTGTATTCATGTTATTCATGTGACGTCAGTTGCATTCATGTTATTGCGACGTCAGCACTTTTTATATTAGTTTCACGTATACGTGGCCTATAGAAGTAGATTGATTTGTAATGGAACTAATTTATATACTCGTGACGTCAATTGACGCCATAGCATGCACCGCATTAAGGGTTTTTTCCATAAGTTATAATGGTAGCATTTGGTCATCATGCGTTTGATTTGCCTTCATTAGACGGCGTCATATGGTATAACATCATTGATGTCATGATGTCAGATCAAACGTTATGATCCCAAATGTGTGAGAAACGCTTATTCAGCTATTATATTCTATGGCAAATGGTATTACGCTTAGTTTAAAGAAATGAATTAATACATAGGCGAGTTAGATTTTGGTCAATCAATTTAATGTAAATAGGTCATTGTTTAGATTATTCATGTTTTATGTGGGGTATGTCATGGTAAT
This sequence comes from Ctena decussata, assembly GCA_963989385.1. Classification (NCBI taxonomy): domain Eukaryota; kingdom Metazoa; phylum Mollusca; class Bivalvia; order Lucinida; family Lucinidae; genus Ctena; species Ctena decussata. The sequence continues at coordinate 69,962,718 of OZ022507.1, forward strand.
GCCTGTTGACGTCAGTATACTTCTTGACAATGTTTGACGTCAGATCCTTCGACGCACATGCGTGGTAGGATCTACGTTTCTTCATTGGCGGAAGTGGTAAGCACACTTTTAGCTTTACATCGTGAGCGCGAGTCGTGTCTAGTGACACGACTGGCGTGTGCACGTTATGCTCGGCATTCGCCGAGGGCGTTGTATGGTATTTCCAAGACAGGCCCAAGTCTTACGTATTGTTATTATGTAGTTACAATGTATTAAGTGTAAGTTCGTTATTTTTAGGCACATCAAGTCCGGCAGTCAGCTGTTAGGGCTTAGAGCCACGTCTCACCTGGAGATGCGATATACGTCTCCAGGTTAATACTAACCCGGGTAGAGGCAGTTACAACGCCGTTTGTGCATGGTTCCTAAGCAGAGGCGGGAAGCACAAAATGTAGGCGGAAGTGGTTAGCACAGTTTTGCCAGATTCTGTGATAAGATCTGAAGGTCACATCAAGTGTGGGACAGTGTTCGTCCACTAAGGTGTTTTAATATATATAGACTGGTCCCTGGTACGATCCAGGGAGCGACCAGTATATAATCGTGCACGTGTTAATAAGAGTTGGTGTTCCTCATGATATATGGACTGGCCCATGACATGATCCAGGGAACGACGAATTGAAGTCTACCAACATAAGGCCTTGTTTTTTTGTATGAGCTCAAACTAACGTTTTTTGTCCTTTGTGTTTTCCTTTAGTTCATGGCGCTGAGCCGAGTACGGTGTTGACGTCAGACGGTAATCTATTTGCGTATTGTACGCAAATCGATTACAGATTTGAAACAAACACCTTACTTGGGCCAGCGACATGAACTGATATGTGTTGTATATTATTGTAATTGTGACAGTTGTAAATTGTATTGTTGTATATAGAATTTACATTATATATAAACTTAAAAAATTCTAACGTTGTTAGAGTTTCCTTGTTAGTGTATTACACTAGTAGATAACCCTTTAACCGGAAGTCACCCTCCGCCGTCCTGGCGACGCATAAGGCTCTACACCCGTGTCGACCGTGTGTAAAACCTTCTGCGTAACACAGTGGCACCTCTGCGCAAATCGGGGACCGCGCCGTTTAGCAAGATTCAGTCAATCAATCAATAAATCAATCCACATTGCATCAACCTGGAAACATAACATTCAAAATGAAGTACGAGTCACTAAACATAAGAATGCAAACCAATCAGCTCTTTCTTCGCCATATAAGGTTATTACAGTGTTTAAACATTAATTCAGCACATCAGTAAAACTAGACAGCATGTAGACAGCATTAAAATATAGCTACAGAGCCTTATTTTCTGCTTGGTGTCTTGATCAGTTCCTGTTCTTCTACTAACTGTGACCCAAAACGTTTGCTTATACGTTTTTGAGGTTACTTCTCAGTCGACATATCGGGTCATGTTGAGCCGGCCAGTCATACGTCGAAACCGTTCCTGGACAGGCTTCCTGGACTGCCCAATTAAAATTAAGAAATTACAGTATCCTTTTTTCTGGTTTCGTCACCAGATATTGTCAGGGTCACTGACGAAGCTTTATTAGCCGAAACTACATAGTCTGGCCCATGTTCCTATATACTTCTGTATGTATTCTCTGCTCTTGAAGGAACTTTTTAAGATTTTAATTAAATCTTTTAAGCGGCTAACCAGTACCAAGCAAGCTCGCGCCAATAGAATCTGACAACTACCGTTGGGTGATAACGACTGAAACCACAGTATTTCGGTCAAGACTAGTCGTCACCCAAGAGAGTATGCATTAGAAAAGGAAATATAGGATAGACGAGAAGAAAAAAAGACACACTTACAAAAACTGGCCCATCCTTCCCGCATCTGCTGCAAGCACCACAGGCCCTTGTCCTACTATATTTCAATGCAGTAGGACGCCCCTTCGCTAGAAGCTGTGCAGCACCATCGTGCCACCCTACCTCCCACGACCCCCAACCACCCACGACCCAAAATATAACTTCAGAGAACATGTTGACAAAAATGCTATTACGAAGACACAATTTTAATAAAGCTGCAAAAGGAATATTTGGCTTTTGAGTTTATAAATTATAACACATTTCTGTGTAAAAACTCGAAAATGATACAGAAATATGCTTGCACATGAAGGACATAGTTTCTATCAAAATGTTCACAAGTGTACAACTCGATTGACAAATCAGAGATATTGATCACTTGAATTATCCAGACACACAATGCTACCGCGATCGTGGGAGCCATCAGCTAACAGAGAAGTCTCGAAATAATTTTAGAAGGAGTTTTGGAACAAAAATATTTTAGAGAAGCACAGGACATCAATTTGGTACATGTATATGAGACATGGGCATTTTTGGACAACAACGGACATCAGAAATTGAGATATTTATTTTGGTGAAACCGAAGGTAAAACAGTCTTAGTTTAACAAGAAACTAGGGAAATAGGTACCCTCTGTGAAGCACACAACAGTATACAAAAGCTTATGCTAGCCCATTTTCCAGTTGATAACTAAGTAAAGTGAAATGACCTTTGTCACCGACATAATTATCTTTCAAACCTATCTTACAGCAATCAGAAAAGGAAAAATAAACACAAAAATGACACCAAACGCCTCACAACAAATGTGGCGAGTAAGTGGACAGCTTTTTATTAAACAGAAAATCACTTAGCTCACCTCACTGGAACTTACAACAATTAATGGCAGCCTCACTGGCCGAGTGATGAAATGGTAATTTCACCGCCAGCTTGGGTCATATGTGGGACAAGTCAATGTCTGCTTGTGAGTGATCAGGAGCGGTCTTAAGCTTAAACTGTATTAACATAAGAATTTACCAGTGTTTTACCCTTTTAAATGTGTTTATAAACCAGAAGTTGCCATTTTATCCGGCGTTACTTTGATTTTCGCATATTCTGTTTCCATCTGTGCTTCATCGGACATAAAATCATGAGCAATCAGATGTTTACTATGTAGTAATATCTAAACATGCAAATTCATCCACCATTTGGTCAAGAATTTTAGGAAACTGAAGAAAGTACGAACCCTCTTGCTTCAAATGCTGTCTGCGCGCATGGCCGAACATGCAAAACAATTTTCTCCATGCGTGATAGCATATTTCAAGAATATTTATGTACCAAAAGAAGATTAAGCGATTAAAGGTATGTATGTAGATCCGGATAAGCTAGTACTTATGCTCACATAAAATCTCCTTATATTATAAATAAATCATTTTTTCAACCCACCTCCGACACTGTCAACAAAAATGGCTGCGAATCCTACGAAAACTACCGCAATCCAGCGTGAAAACACCGCAAATCCTGCGTTTCGACCGCTTTTCCGGCGTTACGGTTGGTCCCTGTGTATGAAATTTGCTCTGGAGGAACAGTCTTACAAAATCTGTTCCTCCAGACCAAATTTCATAGTTGTAGGGAATCTCCTTTATGGATATTTAGCCTTAGCAACCGCATAGCAACGACTTAAGTGGCTTTATGAATATGGCCCCTGATCTAGCAGTCCCAAGTTCAATTTTCCCACTGGAGGCAAAGTCTTTTCCACTGGAAAAGGGGTTCAATTGCACATAGCTTTTCATTATCACCCTCTCATTGTCTTGAAATGACTAAAAACTGTGAAAAGGGTGTAATACCACAAGTCCATCCAAATTTTTAGTCACTGTCTGGGCCAAGTTATTCTGAGGAATGTTGGTTTAAGAGCCACTAGTCAAGGAGTTGTTAAGTCTTCTAGCACACATAACCTCAATGAGCTAATACTATTTTTTGCAAAAATGCATTAAAAAATGTAACGTCTTGTTAACAAACAATATGAGCCACAACACGAGAAAAACAACAAAGTAGCATGTGCAGCGCAGACTCAGATCAGCCTGGGAATCTGCCCAGTCTGATCAGTCTTGGCTGTCCCCATGGAGGTAGCTTAGACCCTAGCTACCCTTTGCGCGCTTAGCCAAGAGTCTGATCTACTGGGCAGATGCCCAGGCTAATCTGAGTCTGCCCTGGGTGCACAACCACTTTGTTTGTTTTCTTGTGTCGCAGCTCATATCATTAGTATGAATCAAGCCCAGATCTTGGTATATGCAATATAATATGGCACTCCTCAGAGCTCCCGATTAGGTGGGTTTTTGTTGATAACTCCGAGATAATTTTTCTTATTTCTCAATGGAAAATATGTTGTGAACCGTCTAGGTGATAGTTCCAACGATGGGTCACAACATACATTTTTATGGAGTAATAAGGAAAGTTATCTCTTAGTCATCCCTGTTATTCCTTCTTATTTCAGGCCGGGCTGCGTAGCACAATCGGTAGGGCACTGGACTCATAAGTCAGAGGTCCTGGGTTCGAAACCCGGTCTGGCCACATACTTTTGTTTCTCCTTCCGCTGATTCAAGAAGGGCAGTTGTCAGTTACTGGCGAAAGTATGTGCACTTAGTACTGGTTAACCACATAGGAGGTCTAAGCCTGCCCAGGAATAGTGTGGTTAGGTTAACTGACCATGCATCCTAACATGACCTTAGCTGTTTACTGTGGACGTTAAGCACCAAATCAACCAACCAAACCTTCTTATTTCAGGCACTGAAGGCTCCTGTTTCAATGTATCTGGTAATTACTGAAATATCTGACTTTTCACTTGGACTTTTCACTTCAGGCTAAAGCCGATGCAGCAATGTTGTCATTCACTGATGAACACATTCTTGTGTTGCATACATAAATATTTATCCTAAAAAAATGATGGACAATACAAAATGCATACAGCCCAATATTCTTTAGAATACAATACCTCATACATCTGTTTATTATACCCCGGCATACTAAGTATAACAAGGGGTATATAGCTTTCGTCTGATGTCTGTTTGTCCGTCTGTCCTTCCATCCATCCGTCCATAAGTTAACATTTGCGTTAAAGTTTTGCGTTAAAGTTTTTGAGATCTTATACGAGGGATGATCAAAAAGTTCCCGGAAAAGTTCTGTATTCTCTTTATTGTTTTACTTTCTTCAATGAAATTTCACACTATCCGACTTCAATGTATTTGTGATTCATATCATACAAAACAATTGACTTATGTCTAACCAATTTCATGCACGCGCCACCAACGTAACGACCGGTAACGTGACCCGGCCCAGCTAACGTTACGTTGCATTTTTATCGTTTCTAATAACAATTTCTGAACGTTGTTTAGCTATGAAATGTATGTAGTAACGTTAATTCATTCACCTAAACGTAGAAATATATATCTTATCTTTATGTTCATAACAATTTTTATAAGTTGTTTTGATCTTTTTGACGAAATGATGTCCAAATTCTAAAGTGCCCTTTAAGAATCAAATGTGTGAGGGTGGGGTAATTCAAGGGCAGATAATTTGCATTACGTTATAAAATGGAATGGTTATGATCATGTTTCATGAGCCTTAGATAATGGCAATTCGTTAGATATGTGATGTACCCTTTCAGTCGAACTATTCCAGCAATGCGACAACGCAGTTTGATATCTACAGCAGCATTAGCTGTCTATCAAAAGCCTTAAATCAAGCAGCAGCAAGGCTACATCAGCAAGCTTTGTCAAAATTTAGCCATAGTCTTAAGATAAGTCATTTTGTATAAGTAGCTTCATGTACCACACTCTTCTAAATACTGCAAATAGTAATAAATTTATATGATCTTAATTTTGACAAAGATGGCCGATACATCGTTGCTGCTAGGTGAGATGGGCATTTGCTGGAAGTTTCATTATGCTGCCGATTTCAGGTTGTGTTGTCGTATTGCATGAATGGTTCAACTGAAAGGCATAAATCATGTATATAACAAATTGCCATTATCTCTAGTTAATGAAACCTTATCATAATACTTCCGTATTATAAGGTAAAGTAAGTTATCTGCCCTTGAATTACCCCACCCCCACATATTAACTGATTAAAGGTCACGTTGGACTTGGCAACCATTTCGCAGAAAGAATCAAAACAATTTACAAAATTTGTAATGGACATCAAGATACGATATATATTTTTAAGTTTATGTTAAGTAATGCATGTTTATATTGATAATTTGTGAGTAAGCAACGTTCGAATTTTGCTATTAGAAAAGATAAAATGAAACGTAACGTTAACTGGGCCGGGTCACGTTACCGGTCGTTACGTTGGTGGTGCTTGCAATAAACTGGTTAGACATAAGTCAATTGTTTTGTAAGATATGAATCACAATTACATTAAGGTTGCCTGGGATAAAATTTTATTGCAGAAAGTAAAATAACAAAGAGCGTACAGCACTTTTCCGGGAACTTTTTGATCATCCCTCGTATTATCTAAACCCTTTGATGGATTGGATTTATATTTGGCATGGTGATAGATAATGGTCCAAAGTTTTATGCTGTACCACCCCCACCCATGCCTGTGATCTAGAGGCCAAGGTCGCGGACTTTGACTTTTTATGTTAAAGTTTTACGTTAAAGTTTTTAAGATCTCTGTATGATTCAAAGCCTTTGTCAGTTTGGGTTTATGTTTGGCATGATGAGAGATGTTGGTCTAAATTTTTATGCTGTACCATACCCATCCATGCCTGTGACTGAGAGGTGACGGTCATAGACTTTGACTTTTTGTGTTACAGTTTGGCGTACAGTTTTTAAGATCTCTATGTAATTCAAACCCTTTGTTGGTTTGGGTTTATGTTTGGCAGTATGATAGATATTAGTTCATAATTTAATTTGTACCATCCCCACCCATGCCTCTGACCTAGAGGTCAAGGACACAGACTTTGATTTTTGTGTTAAAGGTTTTTTTTTATCTTATATTGTCCAAAGCCTTGGTTGGGTTTGGTTTATATGTCTCAATTTTATGAGACCTAGAGGTCAAGGTCACAGACTTAGACATATTCATATATGTTTTGTGTTAAAGCTTTTGCGATCTCATATCATCCAAATCCTTTATTGGGTTTGACTTATATTTGGTATTATGATAGGTTTTAAGTCTAAAAATTTATTCTATACCATTTCCACACTTGCCTTGACTTAATGTCAAGGTCACAAACTTAATGCTTTTCCATGTTAAAGTATTGTGTTAAGTATATATTCTTTGCTTATTTTCCCCATCTTCTTTAACAGGACCTCTTGATATGTGACACCCTTTACAGCTAGGTTGCAACAGTTTACTAGCACATCATCTGGCTGCTGCTGTTGACAGTTGCTTCAATGTACTGCTTGAAAATGTTCTTATATTTCAGATATCCTTCAATGGAACCTTTTGCTATATTACCAGGCTTACTTCCAAGTTGCAGCAGATCGGTTGACATTGAATTTCTTTGTTTGCTATGCTGACCAAATGAGAAGGTCACAGACTTAAAAATTGTATCTTATATGTGTTAAATTGTGTTTGAAGTTTAGTGTCGTTAGGCAGTGGCGCTGGCCGGGGGGTAAACGTGAGCCCCTGCTCACTTGCTCTAGTTAAAGTCATTTCACTTCAAATTCTGTACAGTTCAGGGCCAAGTTGTTCAAAGCATCATTAGCTTAACAATTAAAGTCTATCCTCAGGTTTTTTCGCATGTCTTCAGTACCCATATAATCATGTAAGCTAATAATTTGCTGAGAAATATGAGAAGCTTTTGCCCAGCAAAAGCTCCTCACATTTTTCAGGCAAGAAATGGCAGTATTTTGGAATACAATACGTATTCAAAATTTAATGTCTCATTAACTAATTATGTTGTTAGTTTTGAAGGATTGGGCCATAATACATAAAATTGAGAAGGAATCTCTGATGGGGCAAAACTGCCTTATTAAGGACTGTGTCCTAACTAGGGAAAATAACACTTACGCAGACATTTTAAATCCCAAGAGTATCTCAGCAACATCTGAACAGCATCATGCCAAAGTGCCATTAAGGTGTCTCCACAATTAACAACCATTTTTACAAAGAGGAACAACTTTTGTGATTTCCTCTTTGCTTCCATGGGCAATGAAACTATTTCAAAAGGGTCTACTCTTAAAGGAAAGAAGTTGCTCCAGTCTACTCTTAAAGCAAAATATTTTCTCCTCTTGAGCAAATTCTTTCTTTTAGGAGTTTACTCCCACAGAAAAGGGAGGCAACAATGAAAACAGAGTTACTGCCCCTGAAAGTGTACATATTTGCTTTCCTGTATCTGCAAACAGTGAAGACTCAAACCAGTCAGTGAATCCTTGCAGTACAGCTACAGCCTTCATTTTGTTCCTGTAGATCTCCCAGATCTAAACACCGTGTTTGCAAACAGCAGACTGATCAGACTGCGCATATGCTCAAGGTTGCTGGTCGCATGTGCAGTAAGCACCATTTTGGCATGCTGGGTCTCATCTATTGTCTATGCCAGAATTAAGAAGGTCATCTTTTCATTTAACAAAACTCGGGGTTTTTTTTTTTTTTCTTCACTGGCTTTGCCTGTTGGGTTTTAAGGATAATTCTGAGATAATTTTTCTTATTTCTCAATGAAAACATTATATTGTGACCCCTCGTAAGAACTGTCTTTGCAAGCAGTTCAAATGAGGGTCACAATTTATGATTTTATGTTGAATATGGAAAATTATCCCTAAATTATCCCTGTTACACCTTCTTAACTGGAGCACAGGTTCTCAGTAATCATCTTTTTTTGTCTTTATCAGGACTGAGATCATCATCTTTTGGTTTACAAAATTGCAATTTCTTTGTCTTCTTTTTCACTGGCTTTGCCAGTGGCACTAGTGTTTGAAATGATTCTACTCTGTTTCTCGACAACAAATCTGCAGCAATATTGTCTCTGCCACATACATGCTTGGCCATCAAAGTGATGTTATTCTGCTTACAAATATCTATGAGTGCCCAAAACAGTTTTGCAATTTTCGCATCTGGACGTTCACACTTTTTATCTTTCTTAAAGCTAAACAATCCTATATTTACAATCCTCACTGCATACAAATTATCTGAATAACAAAGAAGTTTCTTGTTTTTCAGCTTGTGTTTCCAGGTCAACACAGCCGAAACAAGAGCATAAAATTCATTCAAATCAGTTCTATCTTCTGGACTGAAATACAAATTTTCAGGCCAACTTTCTGCAATCCATCTGACTGAATCATCATCTTTGGAAAGAAAATATGCTCCCATACCATGAACAGATGCATCAGAAAAGATTTCAGCATCTGGTTGGAAGTCCACTGACATACACTTCAGCTTCAAGGCTCTCTTTAGTGGTGGAAGTAGTTTGTATGGCTGATTAGTCTTGCCCAGAAAGCCAAAAACCTGTAATTGATATACAGGAGATACCGGAGTTATTCAGTCATAAGACATGTGGCTTCCCCCTCCAAAGCAGCTCCAAAAATCTAGATCTGTCTTAAATCTAGATCCGTCTTCTCCAAAACTACTACAATTATCTAAATTTTTGGAGATGTTTTGTGAGATAGGAAAAACACTTTATAGAGAATAAATATGAATGATTTACATATTTTGGGTCATTTAAAAGAGGGAAAATGCTGGGTCTTACAGCCAAATACATACAGTACATGTCAAAACTTAACCGATATATGAGCTGCGACACGAGAAAACCAACAATGTGGTTGTGCGCCCAGCTCAGAGCAGACTCAGATCAGTCTGGGCAATCACCCAGTCTGATCAGACTCCTCACGAAGCGCTTAAAGGGTAGCTAAGGGTCTAAGCTACCTCCATGCGGACAGCGAAGACTCTGATCAGACTGGGCGCATGCCCAGGCTGATCTGAGTCTGCGCTGGGCGCACAACCACATTGTGGGTTTTCTCGTGTCGCGGCTCATATGCCCTGCTAATTTCCTCAATGGATTTCTTTGCACTTTAATGAAACCCATTCCAACATAGAAACATACTTGTAAGTGAAGGGTTGCTCTTGAAAATAAAAATGAAATGGGAATTGAAAACTACATGAAAATCATAGGAAGATCTTTCAGAGTACATAACAATTATTTTCAGTTGTCCACAAGACCGGAATACATGTACCATCAGTCTCTCTCTGCATAGGGCTCAAGGAAAAACAAGAGGACACCAGGTATCCTCACTCAGTAACAGACACTTTAGATATTTGGTATGACTGATTGAAAAATGCCAAAAAGACCCCCCACCCCACACCCCCCATAAAACTTGGACAGTATACAATTTTTTCTTAGCAGTAATGCATCTGAAAGATGCAGATGGAATGGCAAATAGTGTAGACACTGACCTTGGCCTGCACTGTTTGCTCAGGCCTATCTGACCCAATATTTAGAATTTTTACATGAGAGATCTGGCTCAGAGGTTATAAAACTTGAGTACATTCTCAAACTCAAAATAAAGCACACTGATCGGCTGCTTCCGAGCACATGCTCGGAAGCAGCCAATCAGTGCGCTTTATTTTGAGTTTGAGATTATTCTCAAGTTTTATAACCTAGAACCCTGTTTACCTTAAGTTTCATTGCAGTAAGAAGACATGCATCATGGAATGCTGACGTCATTTCTCTGCCCTCTGCTGTCACAGTGAAACTGATGGGCCAATGTAAATGAACTGCTGACACCCACACAGCCTCCTCACCATTCCGAGTTTCTAGTGTGTTAGTAGTTTCAAACATATTCTTTGATGGGGCACAAAATGCATCCAGCGCAAACTTCTCCAGTATTTTGAGAATTTTTTCGGGTTTCATGGGAACCCATTTGTCACTTTCTCCTTGAATAAAACCCATTGCCTAGACATGAAAAGAAAATTTAGTCAGCTTTCATTTAAGGTCAAGATAAAAGAAATTTTATCATATGACGTCGCATCTGAGAGTGTTATAAAGCCATGCATTAAAAACAATAATCCACTAGTGGATTAAATATGCAAATTACGTTGTAACGTTATGCGTTGACATCCATGCAAACGTCGCATTTTCTAATAGCGAAATCGTGATGTTTTAGTGCAAAATTTCCTCATAAAATGCGATTTTAGTGTCATATGATAAATAGAATCTTGCATTCGTGCTCCTGCATTATTGAATTTATTAAACTCATTGGGAAAACCGATAAGATGCTCGGCATAGCCTCGCATCTTATCTTTTTCCCCAACTCGTTTAATAAATTCAATAATACATGAGCACTCATGTAAGATCCTCTATGTGTGTTGTTTCCTCCCTGTTCCTCACTGCAGCTTCAAACCCTCAAACCCTATAGTTTTTTTTCTTGTTTTTTTTTTTTTTCTTTTTTTTCTCAATTTTACCAAGGTGGGGTCTGTCTCCAGCTGTGCATTTCTCATTTTGATCATATATTCAGAGGCTTCAAAGTTTCAGAGCAGACCTGACTTTCATATGTAACAAGAATAAAGGCATGTAATTCCATTAAAATAGGAAGTATAATTACTATTTTTGTTCTCCTATATCATCTGATGATGCTTTAAATTTGTACCAAATTTTGTGAAAATATGTTAGATGTTTTTTTTAAATTATGTAGAAGACAGCATATTAACGAAGGGACATAACACTTTCAAATTTGAAATAAAGGTTCTTGTTCTCTGCAAATCATTGGCTGACATTTAAAATTTATACAAGTTACATAAAAGCCAGGACAGGAGTGGTACTATATAAAGAGGATTAACCTCAACAGTGTCATTCTTGGACGGACACACAGCGCCAAGTGTGTGCAACTATGGTTACGTACCGTTGAGCCACTTGGGTAACGTCGATAAGAGAATTGAACTGAACTGAACTGAACAGTGTCATTCTGTCTCTTGATCACATAGTGTCAACATCTCCAATCAGCCTATGAAATTACTATAACTGGTAGATCTGGTCCACTGATTGGTTGAAAAGTTTTCACACCTTTACCTGAATAGGTAACTTATGCTATTGCTGGGAACCAGACCCCCTGGCAGAGAAGTCCTGTCTTTAAAGTTATAGGGTAGACAGGATTTCCAACTTCAAAAACATAAAGGGACATTATTCTGTCATAATTGAAATTGGAATTAAAGTACTTTTTCTTATCACATTATCTGCCAGTGTTTTATATTTGTACTAAGTTTCATGAGAACACCCTCAACAGATTTTAAGGTATGGAGTGGACATGGTTTCCATTCTGAAAATTACAAACGGGCATAATTCCATCAAAAATGAAATCAGAGTTATTATTCTTGTTTTCTGCTCACCACTGATAATGCTTAATATTTGTAAAATGTACCAAGTTTCATGAAAATGCCTTCAACCACTTCAGTTAGAAATGTTTTTCAGAGAGAAAGAAAAGAGAAAAACAAAAACAAACGTCCCACTATTCACATCCCTTGATAAATCGCCCCCAGAGCATTGGCACCAACTTGTATCATTTTCCTAAAACTTTGCTAATTGATATAATGTATTAAGTTAAGCTATTTAATCTGTCGGTGTGTATTATAATTACATGTATAACTACGAGATGAATTCAATAAGAAGAATTCTGAAGATGAGATTACATGCTTGTTGATGCCAATCAATCAAATGGATAACTAGAAATGTTTTTCAGAGAAAAACTGATGTCCCCCCACCAGCCCATTTCTCATCCCCTCAAATGAATAAATAGCCTGTACAAGTAAAATATCTAGGCAAGTTTGGAGAAAACCCATCCACTGGTTCTAAAGATATCCTACATAGATGATTATGTCCTTTAAAAATGGGTCAAGGTAACCAAATACTTAACATGTCTTTAACATGTCACAACAATATATTCATGCAAGTCTGATGAATATCTGTCTATTGGCTCAAGATATAACTCATTTTTAAGAGAAAAAAATCATCATTTCTAAGTTAGCTTTTAACCTTGAAAATGGGGTCAAGGTAATCAAAACATAGTAAACTCTTGAGATTGTTCCAAAGGTATTTCTGTGAAAGTAAAGTGGAAATCAAGCCAAAGGCTAATGAGATATATCAACTTCAGTGAAATTTTCACACATATAAATCCTCCTGTGACCTTGAAAATGAGGCCATGGTCACCAAAATCTGATCAGCTCTTAAGCTAGCCCAAGTGATGAATCCATGCAAGTTTGGTGAAATTCCATCAATTGGTTCATGAGATATTATGGGTAAAAGAAATTGCCATCTAAGTCCGCCACTCCAGTGACCTTGAAAATGAGATCAAGGCACCAAAATCTTACCAGCTCTTAAGCTAGTCCCAGTGATGAATCCAAGCAAGTTTGATGAAATTCCATCTATTGGTTCATGAGATATTGTGGTAACAGGAAATTGTCATCTCAGTCTTTCAGTGACCTTGAAAATAAGGTCAAGGTCATTAAAATCTTATAATCTTTTAAACTTGTCCCAATGATGTATCCATGCATGTTTGGTGAAATTCCATCCATTATTTCAAGAGATATCATGGGTACACGAAATTGTAATCTAAGTCCTCCAGTGACCTTGAAAATGAGATCAAGGTCACCAAAATCTAATCAGCTCTTAAGCTAGTTCCAGTGATTATCCAAGCCAGTTTGGTGGAATTCCACCCATTAGTTCCAGAGATATCGTGGGTACAAGACACTGTCATCTCAGTCCTCCAGTGCCCTTGACAATGAGGCCAAGGTCATCAAAATCTAATCAGCTTATTAACTTGTCCAAATGATGTATCCATGCAAGTTTGGTGAAATTCCATCTATTGGTTCAGGAGATATCCTGGGTACAAGAAATTGTCATCTTAGTCCTTAACTGACCTTGAAAATTAGGTCATCAAAATCTAATCCGCTCTTAAACTTGTCCCAATGATGTATCCATTCAAGTTTGGTGAAATTCCATCTAATCAAGAGATATAGGGCATACAAGAAATTGTCATCTAAGTCCTCCAGTGACCTTGAAAATGAGGTCAAGGTCACCAAAATCTAGTCAGCTCTTAAACTTGTCCCAATGATATATCCATGCAAGTTTGGTGGAATTCCATCTATTGGTTCAAGAGATATAGCGCATACAAGAAACTGTCATGCCCATGCCGACAGGATCCGCACTGAAAACAATGTCCCCCCTCACCTTTGGTGGGGGGACATAACAAGCCACCTTCACCAAAGAGAAATGTGTCCGAAAGATGCAGATGGAATGGCAAACAGTGTAGACCCTGATTAGACTGCTCCTCTGGGAGCAGTCTGATCTGGGTCTGCACTGTTTGCTCAGGCCTGTCTGTTTGAAAACTTATAACCATATTCAGTTTATTTGACTATAAGACTGGGCCTATTCCCCCTCCAAATGACCCCAATATGTAAATCAGTCATATCAATACTGCTATAACATGTCTTTTCCCCTTCCAAAACAAGTCCAAAAAATCTTGATTCATCTTGTAAAATGGGTCCTGATTTATGGAAAAATCCAGGTCCATCTTGTGAGACAGATCTAGATTTTTGGGTTGTTTTGAACAGGGAAAAAAGGCCTAATAGCCAAAATAATATATATTGTGCATGTAGTGCAAAACAAAGCTGAAACATCATAACTAAAAGTAGTGCTAGAAAAGGTACATAATGTTTTCTATGTGTTTATTGTTTCGTAGAATAAGAGACTTGAATTTGTCATGAATTATATACAATAAAGATTAGTTTTACCCCACTGATGACAAATGGATTCTTCAACCCAGCATTTGGACAGGTCCATTTTCAGTGAAAGGGATGTCAGGCTGAGTTTACTTTTTTCTGAATTTGCATTTAAAAAAAAAAAAATTTAAAACAAACAGTGTAGACCCAGATCAGATGCCACATTTGTAGGGTGTCAACTCTGAAAGGAAAGAATTGGCTCCTCTAGGAGTAGATTCTTTCCTTTAAGAGTAGACCCCATTTAAAAGAGTTACCTCCCCCAGTGAAGCAAACAGGAATTCACACAAGGTAATATGATATTATTTTCAGAAAAGAAACATGGGGTGTTTAGCCCCGGTAGCTCAGTCGGTTAAGCACTGGCCTGCTGCTCTAGCAGTTCCAGGTTCAAGCTGCGCTGTTGGTGGGAATCTTTTCAATCGTAGACAGGTTTCCATTGCACACAGCCTTACATAATCACCCATTCATCATCCTGATATGACTGAAATACTGTTAAAAAGGATGTAAATTCGCAAGTCATCCATCCATGCATTCAGTAGAGCAGGGGTTTTTATTAGGATTTATACAGTAGTTATTCAAACCATAACAAGCAAAGTCAGTGAATTTATATCCTCACGCTAAAGTGGCCTCGATTTGTTTTGGTTTATTTTAAGCTTGATAAAATTTTGTTCACTGGTTACTTGGTAATGGCTGAACTTGTGGATTGTAAATCAAATCAATGGCAATAAATCTGGCATAAGTGAGGCATAAGTGAGCCATTCTAAAAAAACTTGCCTCAGCATCACTGCACTAATATGATACATTTTTAATTCAGTTTCAAGAAATTTTGTTCACCGGTACCTTAGTTATAGCTAATTTGTGGATTTTCTGTCATTCAAAGGCAATAAATCCTGCACTACTGATGCCAGTATGACATAATTTAATGTGCATTACCTTGTCATGACAAGGCAATACAAAGTTGTTGTAAGTTTCATGAAATTCCATTCATTGGTTACTTAGCTATGACTTGATTTGTTGATTTTAAAGCAATTCAAGGGCCATAACTCATTACTTACTGAAGCAATTCTGACAAAACGTAAGATGCACCAATGTGTTATGCTAATACATATTTAATATACGTTAAATAGACTTCTTTTGATTGATAACTTATTTACTACTGAATTTGTTGATCTTGAATTGATTCAAGGATAATAACTCATGTACTACTAATGCCATTCTGATGAAACTTTATGTGCACTGACATGTTATTGTGATACAAATTTCCTTAAAATTTCATGAAGTTCCAGTAAATGGTTACTTAGTTATGAATAATTTCACTGATTTTAAATCAATTTGAGGGTGATAACTCATGTATTACTAAAGTCAGTCCAATAAAACTTGACGTGCATCAGCGTGTTCGGTGATATACATCTATTTCTTTATTAATACATACATGGAGAAATTCCGTTCAGTGGTTACTTAGTTATTAAGGTTTGAAAATAACAGTAGCATGTAGCAAATTTGCCATCTAAAAATCTCTTTTGCCTCCTGAAGAAAAAGTGGGTAGCAAAACGTTGCTGCCTAAGAATCCTTTAGTAAAAGTTAATTTCTTGGAAGTACTAGCCAATTTTCATTCAAATACTGCTTCTATGTGTAAGACTAAACACAATGCCATAAGGTCAAAGGCATTATCAATGCCTCTGACCTTATGGAATTTTGTTTGGTCATAAATCTGACAACTGTTGCGTGGCAAGAGGACTGTTTTTGGCCTCCAGTTTATGCTACCAGGTATGTGAGTTTTGCTACTAGCTTTTATACCAGGAAGCAAGTACTTGCTACCTGCTATAAAGTTAATTTCTAACACTAGTTATGGCTCCGGATGGACAGACTGACAAACAGACAGAAGGATGAACATGGAGAAAACAATATCCCTCTGCCTTTGGTGGGGGATAACAATGTTATCTGACTTGTATCAGAGCCCTAGATAAGAGGGGTATTTGAAGATAATTGAGGGATAATTTTCTTTATTTCTCGTTGAAACCATATGTTGTGACCCCTCATCTGAACCGTCTCGGCGAGACGGTTCAGATGAGGGGTCACAACATATGTTTTTATCCAAAATTAACTAAAATTATCTCTAATTATCACCAAATACTCCCTCTTATCTAGGGCTCTGTTGTATGTATGTAAAGCATACACATGCACAACTTTTGCTTTGAAGAAACACAAATGGTGGTGTAGACACACTTACAGAACTCCTGGAAGTGGACAAACTTTCAGAAGTTCTTAGAGAACTCCATCTGTTATAAATCTTTCACAAAGCTTAAATTTTCAAACAACTACTGTATTTCTTGTAATAAATGCTCCCTCTCTAATAAAGACAACCACCCCTTTTTCCAGTGAAAAAATGGCCAAATTCCACCAAAATTAGCTGTAGATCACCAACGTTTTTTGTTGTTTTCTTTTATCTATTTCCCAAAGTTTGACCCAAGAATGCAATTTATAGGATGTGTGAATTGCACTGCCCCCTGGGTATTTATTAGAAGAAATGAGGTACTTTCATGTACATACAAGTCAAATAGCATTCATGTATTTTGGCCAACTGTTTGCCTCAGTTTGATTTTGTGGGCCTACCAGGTATGACGTATATAAGCCGCGACACGAGAAAACCAACAAAGTGGTTGTGTGCCCAGCACTGACTAAGATCAGCCTGGGCATCCGCCCAGTCTGATCAGAGTCTTCGCTGTCCACATGCAGGTAGCTTAGACCCCTAGCTACCCTTTGAGTGCTGAGCGAAAAGTCTAATCGCAAGTGGATGCCCAGGCTGATCTGAGTCTGCACTGAGCGCACATCCACATTGTTGGTTTTCTCATATTGCAGCTCAATTATTATAGACAGTGCTCCAGACAAGGAGTCATAAGGATAAATTAGAATCAATTTTCCATATTTCCATGAAAAACACACTGCGATCCCTCATTAAAAGTCTCACTCAGACAGCTCAAATGAGGGGTAACAACATATGGTGCAAGGTTGGCAAAATGCCGGCAAATATGAGTATTTACCATGCCGGCGGTATTTACCGGTAAATACCGGCAAATACTGGAAAATACCGGCAAATACTGGCTGATTGAATTGACCAGCCTGGAATTTATACAATATCCTACACTCAAAATCCATTCAGTATTTCAGTTATACTGGTCAACTGACTTAATATTTATACTGATGTTCAACAATTGTATCTACTTATTTATTCAATAGTTTATCTAGCCAGTGAAATGTTGAACTTTGCTTTAGGGAAAATAAATAGCCTGTTTTGCAGTTGGACATTTCTCTCCGTGGGCTCAGAGTCATGGAGCTTTGGCACTAACTACTGTTTTGCAGTCAATACATCTGGCACTGGTCTTGTTGTCTTAGTCAACAATGGCATAGGATCTTTTGGCTTATGGTCAGTAGTAGTTTGGTAATGATGTGTGACGGTTCAGTATCAGGACTGATTATGTCAAATTATTATCTGACTGTTATAAATGTATTGAAAAGTTGATGCCATACTATAGCTCAAGCCATACCAATAACACCTCTATGTACTTCAACTTGACTAATTGTCTAACCTTTGTATAAAAGAGATAACCATTCTGACAACTTATTGTATCTATCCTTGCCCCAAGCAATACTCTGCTCCCTTAAATTAAACATTATTTTGAAACCTGTTGTTTTAACAATTTAGGCATTGTCTTGCATATTTGGTGTCACAGGTGACTGGCCAGATGCACAGGTGAATTTACCTGTAATTTCTTACCTGTATTTTATGCTGCTGAGTTTAAGGACAAATAATACAGTTGAATCAAGATAATGTTCATACTTGTGAAATTGTCAAAACTTTTGTCTTAAGTCCATGTCTTGGCTGTTTCAACCTGCTTTGTAGAACATTTTATTCTGTATGATAACAAACTTCATATTTGATATAAAAATTAACTAAAACATCTTTAAGTCATTTAGTTTGAATATATATTATTAAATACATGTATACATTATCTTAAGTTAACTTGGTTTTAGCATGATTCAAAGGTGAAAAAGTTCAATCGACCACTATTTGCCAGTATTTTCCACTTTGGGAGTATTTTCCAGACCGGTAAATACCGGTAAATTCCACCGGTAAATACCGGGGGTGGAATTTACCGCCCAACCTTGATATGGTTTCATTGAGAAATAAGAAAAATTATTTAAAAAACCTGTCTTATCAAGAGCTATCCCAGCCGGCACACGACATCAAAATGACATTGTTCTGACGTCGATGTGAAGACATTACGTCACATCGACGTCAGAACAACATCATTTCAAGGTCACGTGCCTGCTGGGATATTACCTGGTATGATGTATACAGAGCTCTGCAAGAATGAAAATAAGTCAAAGCCATTATTGGAGCCACCATTCATATTTTACAAATGTATAAAAACAATAGCACAAATTTGTTAAGCTAATAAAATGTATACTAGAAAGAATTGCTTGAATTCTTTGTTTGTTTGTTTTTTCTTTCTCCACAAAAGAGGGCCTGCAAACAACAAAACTTCTTCACAAAAATGTTTTATTTTGGGGTCTCAACAGGCAGGAATTCCAAAAAGAGCCCACAATGAATATTCTAAATATGAGAAATAAGAATCTGTATCCAGGTAAATTTAAGAAGAAATTTGAAATGTGTAGAAGTTCTCACAGGGATCCAGATAAGTGGCGTTTTAAGGATAATTCTGAATTATTTTTTCTTATTTCTCAATGAAAACATATGTTCTGACCCCTCTTTAGAACTGTTTCAGCGAGATGGTTGTAATGGAGGGTCAGAACATATGTTTTTATGGTGAACTTTGGAAAATCATCCCTAAATCATCTGTTACACCTGCTTATCTGGGGCCATATTTATAAAACAACTTAAGTGGTTGCTATGCCGTTGCTTAGGCTAAATTTCTATGAAGGAGATTTCCTACAACTATGAAATTTGCTCTGGAGGAACAGTCTTTTTCAGACTGTTCCTCCAGAGCAAATTTCATAGTTGCAGGGAATCTCCTTTATAGAAATTCAGCCTTAGCAACAGCATAGCAACCATTCAAATCGTTTTATAAATACGGCCCCAGGAGCACTGGTTCTAACATCATCTTTTTTTGCCTTTGTCAGGATCAAGAAGGTCATCTTTTGGTTTGCAAAACTCCAGCTTTTTTGTCTTCTTTTTCACTGAGTTTGCTTGTGGCACTATCCTTTGAAATGATTTTACTCTGTTTCTCGACAACAAATCTGCTGCAACATTGTCCACACGCAGGACATGTTTAGCTAACAGCGTGATGTAATTACTTTCACATGCTTCACTAAGAGCAAAGAACAGTTTTGCTATTTTCACATCTGGGTCTCCGCCTCTTCGTACACGCTTGACTGAATACAATCCATTATTTATAAGCTGTACAACAAACTCATTGTCGGAATAACACAAAAGTTTCTTGTTTTTTAATTTATGTTTCCAGGTTAACACTGCTGTTACTAGTGCATAAAATTCAATTAAATTTGAATCACATTTAGGGTCAAAATATATATTTTTTGGCCACTTTTCAGAAATCCACCAGACTGTATCATCATCATGGGAAAGAAAATGTGCTCCAAAGCCCTGCCTGGATGCATCAGTATAGATCTCGGCATCCGGTTTGAAGGAAGCTAGAGTACTATCTTCTTTTTTTGCTCTGATTTTTATTACAACTTTCCCTTTTGGCATGTTATTGTCATTCAGAAGACCACGAGCCTGTAATAAATAAGCAGATAATGTGTCAACAAGAATTTTGCAAGAACGCTGTGTCTTGCCTGTCTACACACATGGGTGTTTCCCTTCCAAAACATCCCAAAGATCAACAATTGAGCCGCGACACAAGAACCAACAAAGTGGTTGTGCGCCCAGCGCAGATTCAGACCATCCTGGTCATCCGCCTAGTCCGATCAGACACTGGTTTTCTTGTGTAGGGGCTCAATTTAGGATTGTTTTTGGAAGGGAAAAACTTCTGTCTTAAGACCAAAGAAATATATGGTAATTTTTTCATCTGGTATGAGATTATTTCTTGTAAATACCAGAAATATACCATACACAGTTCTAAGCCACACTCTGAATGTCACTCAAAAGTCACATGATAGTATAAAGCTAGCCAATGCAACGACAACTTAGCATGTGACATAGTCTCACAAACAAGATTTTACCTTACAGTCAATGGAGGGATGCACAACTGCGACAAAGGGTTGTGAAAACATTGTGAACCTTTGATGAAATTTCACGGAATAGTGAAAATGCCATGAAAAATGCAACGAAATTTAATCGAAATACAACTTTGATAGACCTTGAAAATTTTATGTCGTGAAAAAAGACTGTGAAATTCACAATACCGTGAAAAAAGAAAATGCAATCATGAATGTCATGAAACTCAATCGTAAAATCAATAAACAACACATGAATGCCGTGAAAACTTAAAACTGTGAATCCGAAAATTGGTCACATGACCAAGATGGCTGCCTCGCCTATAAACAGCTTCCACAAGGTTGCTCAGAACAAATAATGTCAGGTGAGCTACACAACCACCAGTTCTCCGGTTTATGCTTGCAGCTTGATGCAGTATTTACATCAGATATTTCACAACATATAGTTTCATGGTCTTTCTGTCATATTTTAGGCCATTAGTATATGGTGTTTTTAGGAAAAGTAAGACAATTTTTTTTTAACAAAAAGACAAAGAAAATGATATTTTCATGCCTAAAATACATGGTCTTTTCATGGAATATTTTTACAAATTCTTCACAGCAATCTTTTCACTATATTTTCACTAAAATAAATTCATGACTTTGTCACAACATTTTCAGGTGCCACCTCTTAACAGTGTTTTCACCTGTATTAATTTTCACAACTTTCACGCTTAAAATATAGGGCCTTTTCATGGAACATTTTTACAGGGTTTTCACAGCAATCTTTTCACAATATTTTCATGGATGTGAATTCATGATTTTTCAGGTGGCAACTCTTAACAGTGTTTTCACCTGTATTTTCACGATAGATTTTCACAGTCATATTTTCACATCCTATAGTGACTTCCCTGTGAAAATTCCTATGAAAGTCACCAAACTTTTCAAGGCCTTTTCATGATACCTTTTGCCAGTAGTGATGTCTACCTCTTTAAAGTAGGCATGGTTTTCAAAACTGTGAATTCTTAGGCACTTTCATATGTTAAGCTACATCTGATTGGATGTCAGGAAATCTGCAAAAGTTTATCCTGGGATATACTGTTGCAACCCTAAGGTCATTATGAAACATCCCTTTTCATTGGCTGACATCTGGTTTTAGGCTGCTCAAAGCCCTTGCTGTGGGTCTAAAGTAATACACTTTGGAAGGTGAAAATATGCAAAAAGCATTAGAATGGGGATAACTGCATTAAAAAATGTCATTTGGGGAGGTAAATTGTTGGTTTTAGGTCGCATATTATGTTTTTACGGCTCCACTGGCATGTTACCTTAAAATAAAATTTCTGACCATAATACCAACAATTTACCTCAACTTTACCTCCACAAATGACAATTTCGAGTACTATTATCTCCTATTAATATTCAAGTCAATATGAAATATATTGTCTACCTTGCAGTAAGCTGGTTTAATAGAAAAACAAGAGGTCCATGATGGACCTAAATCGCTCACCTGAGTTATGATGAAATAACATAGAAGATCATCTATTTGATGATGATTCAATTGGAGCAATTCTGCACTTTCCAATCTATTATTCTGACGAAGTTTCATGAAGATGGATTGATTGATTGATTAATTGTTTAACGTCCATGGTAAACAGCTATGGTCATGTCCGGACGGTCAGTTAACCTAACCACACTATTCCTGGGCAGGCTTAGACCTCCTAAGAGGTTAACCAGTACTAAGTGCACATACTTTCGCCAGTAACTGACCACTGCCCTTCTTGAATCAGCGGAAGGAGAAACAAAAGTATGTGGCCAGACCTGGTATCGAACCCAGGACCTCTGACTTATGAGTCAGGTGCCCTACCGATTGAGCTATGCGGCCCGGCTCATGAAGCTGGATCAAAACTGTGCCCTCTAGAGTGTACACAATGTTTTTCTAACATCTGACCTAGTGAATTTGTTATTGACCCAACAAATTCCAGTTTCAAACTTCTTTTCATGGAGATAAACATTGTGACAAAGTTTCACAAGGACGGAATGGAAAATGAAGCTCCTATTGTGTACACATGATTTTTTTCTAAGATTTGACCTAATGACCTAGTTTTTGATACAACATGACCCATTTTAAATATGGTCTACATTTCAAGAAGATAAACATTCTTACAAACTTTCATGAAGATTGGACCAAAACTGTGCCCTCTAGAGTGTACACAATGTTTTTCTAAGATCTGACCTTGTGACCTAATTTTTGATTTGACATTATTCAGTTACAAACATGGCCTAGATTTCATGAAGATAAACATTCTGACAAAGTTTCATGAAGACTGGATCAAAACTGTGCCCTTTACAGGGTACACAAGGTTGCACTTAGATTTGACCTGGTGACCTAGTTTTTGATCCGACATGACCTAGTTTCATTCTTGGCCTAACTTTCATGAAGATAATCATTCTGACAAAGTTTCATGAACATTGGATCAAAACTGTACCCCCTAGAGTGTACACAAGGTTTTTCTAAGATCTGACCTGGTGACCTAGTTTTTCATCCTACATGACCTAGTTTCATAATTGGCCTAGATTTTATGAAAATAATCATTTTGACAAAGTTTCATAAAGATTGGATCAAAACTGTGCCCTCTAGAGTGTACACAAGGTATGACTAAAATTTGACCTGGTGACCTAGTTTTTGGTCCTACATGACCTAGTTTCATAAATGGCCTAGATTTGATGCAAATAATCTTTCTGACAAAGTTTCATGAAGATTGGACCAAAACTGTGACCTCTAGAGTGTACACAAGGTTTTACTAAGATTTTACCTGGTGACCTGGTTTTTGATCTGACAAGACCTAGTTTCATAATTGGCCTAGATTTGATGAAAAAAATCATTCTGACAAAGTTTCATGAAGATTGGATCAAAACTGTGCCCTCCAGAGAGTTCACAAGGTTTTACTAAGATTTGACCTGGTGACCTACTTTTTGACCTGACATGACGTAGATTCATAATTGGTCTAGATTACATACAAATAATAATTCTGACAAAGTTTCATGAAGATTGGACCAAAACTGTGACCTCTAGAGTGTTCGGAAGATTTTTCTAAGATTTGACCTAGTGACCTAGTTTTTGACCAGACATTATCTATTTTCAATTCTGGCCTAGACTTCATATAGATAAACATTCTGACAAAATTTCATGAAGATTGGATCAAAACTGTAACCCCTAGAGTGTACACCAGATTTTACTTCGATTTGATCTGGAGACCTAGTTTTTGACTCGACATGACCTAGTTTCATACTTGGCCTAGATTTCATGAAGATAATCAATCTGACAAGTTTCATGAAGATTGGATCAAAACTGTGCCCTCTAGGTCATTTAAAGATTTATTTCTATATTTAGCTCTGGTTTTATTTCTATTTTTAGCTCTGGTGGCCATCTTGTTCAGTGGAGTAGTAATGTTTTAGCAATTTCTGTTCAGGGCCATAAGTCGAACATTTCTGTGAAATTATTTTGAAATCCATCCACTGGCTTGAGAGAAGATGTTGTTTAAAGGATTTTCTATTTTTAGCTCTGGTGGCCATCTTGTTCAGTGGAGCGGAACCATTTTAGTAATTTGGTTACAGGGCTATAAGAGAAACATTTATGTGAAATTATTTCCAAATTGGTCCACTGGTCTAGGAGGAGATGTCGTTTGAAGAAATTGTTGACGACGGACAGACAGATGGACGGACGACGGACAAATTTCAATCACAACAGCTCACCTTGAGCACTTCATGCTCAGGTGAGCTCTAAAAATTAAAGTCTTACCTTAAGTTTTATTGCAGTAAGTAGACATGCTTCATGGAATGCTGAAGACATTTCCCTGGCCTCTGCGGTCACAGTGAAACTGACAGGCCAGTTTAAATGAAGTGCTGACCTCCACACACCCTCCTCATCTTTTCGAGTTTCTAGTGTGTTAACATTTTCGAACATGTCTCTTGAGTTGCCATAAACGTCATCTTCTGCAAACTTTTCAAGCATTTTGAGAACAGTTTCAGGTTTCATTGGATATTTTTCGTCATTTCCTTGAATTAAACCCATCTCCTAGATGTGAAAAGAAACTAGAATCTATGTTTGGAAAACACTGTCTAAATATTATTCGTGTATAGCGCCTTAACTAGGGTGAAGGTCAACAGGCAAAATAAGATTGGAGGTGGTGCCCTCTTTTATGGTATTTTGAGTGTCCATTAACTATTTATGTAATTACAATATGGATCCTGGAAGCAGGTGATATGCTCCAGATAAGGGGAGGATCATATTTATTTGGCTTTGAGACAGGCTTTCCCCTGCGAAATAACCCAAAACATCTAGCTCCATCTAACAAGATGTATCTTCTTTTTTTTTATCACTTTGGAAGGGAAAACCGTTTTTAGCAGAATTACCAGTAATACCTGTATGACTAATTTACATGTTTGGAGTCTCTTTAGAGGGGAGGAAGAACCCGTGTCTCAGAGCTCTAGATAAGATGGGTATTTGATGATAATTAAGGGATAATTTTCTTTATTTCTCATTGAAACCATATGTTGTGACCCCTCATACGAACCGTCTCGTCGAGACGGTTCAGATGAGGGGTCACAACATATGTTTTTATCCAGAATTAACAAAAATTATCCCTAATTATCACCAAATACTCCCTCTTATCTAGGGCTCTGGTGTCTTATAACCAAATAAACAAGGTACCTAATGATATTTCTAGGATAATTTCTTGTAATACTCAACAAAAACATACATTAATTCAATAATACTTTGGCAGTTCCATTTAGCATGCAACACCCTTCAATGAAGCTGACCAGATTTTGTACTACAGAAATCAGAATTTCTGTAAACCATTCTAAGAATCCAGTTGTAAGAAGCATTTAGACAGATGAACCTTCTGTTGCCTTTAGTCATTTTTGAGAAAATAAGCACAACATCTTTTGCATTTGGGAGCAAATGGACTATGCTTTTTTACATAAGCTACAGACATATTGATAATAATGTTCAAGGCCAATCAAGGCACTGAGTATTCTTTTCATATACCATAAGGTCACCCAGCAAGCACATGACGTCGTATTGACATCGATGCGACGTGATGACATCACATTGACGTTCTTTCGACGTTGTATGCCCACTGGGCAGGTTCTAATCAGACTTGTTGTTGACTTGGTGTTGACCAGAGCTGTCTAGCCTTAAAACACCTGTCATTTGTAACCATGATCCCCGTGGCAGCTAAAATGCTGGGAACATTGATAGCAGGGTTAAATTATTGTACTTTTATCATAGCATTGTCCCCACAGAGCCATGGACATGTGGAGCTTACAGCTTTGTCAATACAGCTAGACCAAGAGTTGTATTTACCAGTACCTAGTACCATCGGTTTCATTTTTTCTCCCATGCTTTTATAGTGGAGTACAGTCCCTGGGGTGTTGGAGCATTTAACAGTTACTACACACACAAAAAAAACTGAACCTGCATTGCAGCCTCTACTCCTAAAAAATCAACTACACCCAATATTTATCATTAAAATTTTAAATTATCTGCAGCTCTACTATTAGGGAGTACTTGGAAACAATTACAGATGATTTCTAAGAAATCAGAATTTCAACATATATTGTGAACCCTAATCTCAATGAAGTTCAAGAGTGGGGCCACAATAAATGTTTTCAATGAGAAATAAGAAACATCATCTCTAATGATCACCAAATATTCCCTCTTCTCTTGAGCTCTGCAGAGCTGCATATGAGCCAAAATTTTCGGTAAAACAATACTCACAGTATCCGAACACACTGTACCATCTCTTCCGGTTTTCATAGCATTGAATTGAGAGTACAAAGCTCGCTTATAACCAGTAGTCGGAAATCATTATGTTTTGAGATTTTATCCGGAATCTGCTGTGTCATTTATAGTTATTCAGCTTCGAAAATGTAAAGAGGTAAGTTTAATATAATTTGCTCTTCGGTCTTTTACTTTATTGCCCTGTACAATGAAAACCTCATGGCTGTCACAGAAATTTTATTCCGAACAGCCAATTTAACACGAGTTTGTGCGTGCAAAACCTAGCTATCATCCTACTATCAAAACTAACAAACTGAAGATTGATAACGCCTTCCGTTTAGTTTAAAGATTTTTATAAAACATGTAAGAAAAGGCTCAAAATGGTTTTAGAATCATGCCAAGGGCGATTTGAATACTGTACCAATTACTACCCACCCATACACGACATTGCACAGGACAATAAAGTAAAAGACCGAAGAGCAAATTATATTAAACTTGCCTCTTCACATTTTCAAAGATGTATAACTATAAATGACGCAGCATATTCCGGATAAAATCTCAAAACATAATGATTTCCGACTACTGGTTATAAGCGAATTTTGTACTCTCAATTCAACACTATGAAAACCGGAGGAGATGGTACAGTGCGTTCGGATACTGTGATACTTATACATTACCTGTAACAGCTGACAAGCAAGTAAATAAACATTTTCAACTGCTTGGTCTTCGCTAACATGTGAGCCTGTGATTCTTAGTACATATGGCCAATGTAACTGTAATCTCGCCTTAGTAATTCTGCGTCCAAATGCCTTGTCAAGGTATAAACTGGGCGACCTGGATCTGTCTGCCTCCACTATGGGCTTGTACACATCTTCAAACAATTGTTTCGGTTCAGGGAATGTTTCTTTCAGGATCAACACTATGTAAAAGAGGAGAAAAAATGTTTGTTTATGGTGTAAGGGTACACCTCCATGTTTTTCCGCCACTTTATAAAGGGAAAGGTTTATGACTTCTTGTTTGCTTCCGTAAACATTAAAGACCTTCCGATATTGGGTCTACTCTTAAGGAAAGAATTTGCTCCCCTCATTTGCTCCGAGGGGAGCAAATTCTTTCCTTTAAGAATTGACCCTGGTTGAGAAGGGAGGCAAAAAAAAAAAACTTATAGTTGCTTCCCCTGAAAGTGTACTAGTTTTTATGCCTCTTACATATTTCTTTGTACATGACAGATACAGTACGAGCAACGTGAAGACTTGATCTGACACGCTCTCGCGAGAAATTTTAATCTTTTCCACGAAAGTTTTGTGGGGGGTTTTGCGTGTGAAATGCGTGGGAGATGTGAGACACTCGCAAGATGCGTGACGTTAAACTCGCGAGAAAACAATTTCTTTTCATGCTAGACACGCATCTTTCGAGAGATAGGATTAACTCCATGTATGCTCAGGTGAGTCATCAGTGCCAAACTTAATCACGCGTGACGCGTGTTTTAGAGTGGAAAGGATTAACGATTCCAGTCAATTTCACAGGCCATTATATGTTGTACAGGTAATTCATTTATATTTTTTACACTGGGCCTAAAAAAGGTTGTGTGATTCCGGTTTCCCAACCGACTGGTCTTTTTTGGCGCCGACTCAAAAATTTTTAGCAAAAATTACGATCCGCAATTTCCGCCATTCCGGAAATAACCAAAAGTGCCGAACAAATAGACAGCGTAAACCGCTCACAATGACGCGTAAAGCATACCAGTTTGTCGCATTGTATTTAATACTGCGCAGGCTGATCCTGATATTTATAATCAGAGTATGGAATAAGATTCCTTTCACCATCTGATGATTCAATGTGACACGTGTCCAGTTTTGTGCTCTGAGCAACGTCCTTTGATGTCATAAGGCACGAGACTGACCTATCAACGTGCTGTGTTTACCGTATTTCAACAAAATTTATGCTACGGTCTTTACACTTTATTATGGTGAAGGCCCTGAATGCGTTCAGTCACCTTTGAATGTAGATATTATTATGTTTATTAGTCCGAATACTTTGAGAATTTTTCCGCGCAGCAGAATCAGTTTCTTTTTTCATATAGATAATGTGATTTTGCCACGCGGAGTTTGGATTTAAAAAACAAACTTCTCACCTCTTATTTTATCTTCATTTTGATGCATTTTTAAAGTCCAAACACTTTGACTATTGGTCCACGACGCAAAATCATATTTTCCATATTTCATGAATGAACTGATTAAGAGGATGCAGCTGTGACGTATATTTTTTAGCTGTCAAACCAACAGGTTTACGAATTTGCATAATTCAGAGAGTCGATTAAGTGGACGTCAATCATCTCTGAGACTGCCCATTTGCTAATCAAGTCAGGCCACTTGACAGCGCTTACAGCAGAAAGTTTATGCTTACTTGACCGCAAGCTTATATTGGTTAATAAGTAAACCTTTCGGCACGTGCCGCTAGCGGCTATTGAGTTCAAAAGCTGATCGAAAAGCTTTGATCTTTGTGACTGTTTTGACATGGATTGGGCTATTATCAGTGGCGGCTGAGAGGAATTTTTTGTCTGTGTCATCATTCTAGAATTTGAAAGAACTCCGTTTGCTACTAACTAACCTATTAACAATATTCTTTCAAACATAAGCCTCTCTAATTAACTCGCCGCGTAACTGCAACAAAATTACGCTGATCATGATTATCAACCCATCCTTAATTCGTAAATGTAAATACCGTACAGTCAAACAATACTTGCGTTGAGGATGCGATCAATTAGGTTATTCACACACCCTTACAATGTATTAATTGAACCGTTATCAGCGCCGAAAAAAAAAAAATTGCGAATCATATGCCTTGTCTGTAAAGGTACATGTACTTGTATAGAAACTTGCATTTACTGTATCTACCTGGACAAAATTCCAAGTGTGATGCGAGAAAGTTTCTCCCATACATCATTCTATGAATTTCACGCGAGATGCGAGGAATTTTTTTGTGAGGAACGTGGGGATTTTCAAACACGCGAGGAAGTTTAGTGTGAAATGCGTGAGAGTTGTGAGAGAATCTCGTGGATTTTAATCCCTTCCTCGCGATTTTAAGTGCCACGCGAGAGCGTGTCAGATCAAGTCTTTACGTTGCTTGTACTGTAAATAAATGCTGACAAGATCAAATAAAAACTTAAAAAAACGAACAAATAAATATTTAAATAGGATTGTTCCACTCTATTTGCCATCAAAACAAAGGACGCTCTAGGAAGATTTCGATTACCCTGCAGTGCCAGTCAGTTTTACCAAAAATGAAAAAACATATATAGAAAAGCATATGGAAAATGGTATTTTCTTCTTCTAAATGTTTTTCTGTTCAAATTAGCAGTTTTGGCATCGAGATTATGTTGTCTGCTAGAGGATTGCCTCGCACAGCTCATATTCTTCTTGCCTTGACAAAACCCTGTACCATGCCACACAGGGTAAACTGGAAACATGAAACACCGCACCTCAGTTAGACTGCAGCAGGAACAGTAATTATAGACTATGGTTATGTACTATTTTTTTCCAGATATGTAGTTACCCGTCTACCGGATATTGAATTACAACACACAGCACTTTCTGCACCGAACTATCAAATTTATCGCCGGTAAAGCTGGGAAATTTCACGCGAATAAGTTCTGCAGTTTTCGTTCATGCTTTTGCAGACCTACCCATATGGCCATGCACAAAATACGAGACGTTTGTAGACACTTCCGTTTCACAATCAATGCGTCAACCAGTATTTTAAAGACGTTTTCCAGACGCATCAAACAGGAATGGGATGCGTTTTTACCCTTTATTCATGCGTCAAAATTGCAAAAACTCCTTTTATCTGTGAACAGGACATTGACGTTGCATCTATGGAACCAATACAAAAGCTTCTGAGGCTTAGTATACATTACTATATAATAGAAGAAGAAGGAATTCAACGCCAAAAAGGTTGGGGAGACCTGTTGGTGCGCTCACAGGCATATTTAGCGGTGTATGTTGGGCTACAGATACCAACCTTGCATGAGACATGTAGAAAAACTTTAAATCCTTGTATCGGTAGGGTTATTTTCACTCAAAACGTGCCAGTTTTTTTGTATCAAGTCTTTTTCCATGACATTTATATCACTTCCGTGTTGTTTTGGAGAACCATTATATGACATCATCAAATCCAACTTGGAGCAATTTCAGTTTGTCAACCCGAGTAACTTGAGTAACTACAGTTACTGACTGAAAAGCACGAGTAACTGCAATACACATGCGTACATATTTTACAGAGTGGTAGAAAATAGATTGAGTGGTAGAAAATAGATAACATGCATCATTAAAAAAGCTACTTCCACAAAGAGCAAACCAACACCTTCCAGCTTAAAACTTTTGGACAAATATGGCTGTTTACATTGGATTTGTTCCGTTTCTGTAATGCAAAGTAACACTGAGCCGAGAGCCATCCTCGATCACATGCCCTTCCTTGACGAAGTCCCGCTTCTGAGAGAGTGACCAAAAAAAGTTTTCTTCAACATCTATTTCTTTTTGTTTTATTTTTAAAAGTTGTCAATCCAACTTAGAAGTCCAAATAAGTAAACGGTAACTGATTAAGCTGTGTATCAGCAAAAGGAAAAATAAACAAACAATAGGGGACACTACGTCATAAATCACATGCCATTAACCTCGTGCGTCGATTCGATTGGATATGATGGCCGCCATCTATTAAAATTGGCCTCGATATTTCGAAAAGCGACTATTTTAAAGACATCATGGTCGATGTAGAATAGGAAGGACACGGAAATTCGTGAATAGAACCAAATACCTCGATGTGCAATGACTTCCATGCAGAGCAAGAATCTTTAGCCATTCAAATGTCATCCAGTAGTTGTAAATTATCTAAAGCTTAGTAGATCTACATCTACATTTTCCTTTAAAAAACTTGCTTCACTTTCCCGTTGGCATCGTCTAAGTATGTTTACAAACACAGCATTGACCATTGTTTTGAAGTGTGTCACGACATGATGACGTCATAAGACAACGCGGGCAACGCACCATTATCTAAGGACTTTTCATAAAACTTGTGGCCCGATTTGACAATCAGTTGGCATTCTTGGATTTCCAGAAGCCTACACATTGGGCTATCGACGTTGAACGACGTTGATTGAACACTAATTCAACGTTTGTGTGCCTGCAGGGTACCCCTTTGTATGCATGACGTCCCGATTCTGGGAGCCTGCAAATCGGACCTACAACATTGAATCAGCGTTGTGTGTCTGCTGGATATGTACCCTTTGAAAGATGACATCCCATGAATCGGACACTCAACGTTGAATCAACGTTATGTGCCTACAGGATAATTATTTCTTTGCATGCATGACACTTCCATTCTAGGAGCCTACACATCGGGTACACAACGTTGAAATACCGTTGTGTTCCTGCAGGATATGTACTCTTTGTAAGAAGACACCCCCATTCTGAGGGCCTACACATGGGACACAAAACGTTGAATAAAAGTTCTGTGCAGACATGGTATGTACCTCTGTGTATGCATGAAATTCCATTCTGGGAGATTGGACACACATTATTTTTTTCGAAAACTACGATTTACTAACACTGAAAAACTGAGTTTTGCATAATGAAAATCTGCCTTTTTTACACTGTGAAACATAGTACTGGCCGATGAATTGACGGCCAGCTCTGTGCGCATGCGCCAGATTTACGTCATAATGGAAATCCCTAAAACCTCCTATATGCCCTCAGCTTTGTAAAAGAAAAAAAAATCTGCTTTTGCACGCATTTAGGTAACACCTATTTCATATTACAATAAATATATACCTTCATGCTCTTTTGGACATATATATTTTTGTATAAGGCGATCTTTAAATGAAACTGAAGAGTTTCTATTCCCTTGGTGAACATCTGTGGAACAGAAATTTCCAACTCCACTTGTGTATGTTTCTTTACAAGCTGAACAAAGTGCAAACAAGGCCTGTCGTTGCTTCAGGAGTAAAAGCTTTACGACACTGCTCATTATAAGCTGTCAGCTACACAAAATCAGACTAAAAAATGTATACCCGCTTCCTATCTTATCGGTGGTTCTATGTTATCGGTGTATTTACATATCTCGCGATATTTCATCTGCGGCGCCCCCTACCGATTGTTGACGTTAACGACAAGTCAGGCGAAAGTCTACCGCTTCACTTTACAGTTGAAATTGGAAGAAATGTCTAAAATACTGGTAAGTTTACAATTTTTATCTTTTATTTATAAAATTCTTTCTATTCTGTCCCTCTCTGTACCCCCCACCCCACAAAATACAGCCCCATTCTGTTTATAAGTTTACGCTTGTGCTAAAAATAATTGCGGGGATCGTCTGATGCACACCCTTCATGATCATAATATTGAGGTCACGTTACCTCCTTATATGGAACGAATATAAACATCCGGTAGTATGGGAAGCCGTTACGCTAAAAATAGTGACATGGTGAAGCACCAAATATAGTGCAGCTCATTTAATCAAAAATGGCAGTGTGAAACGACAGGAGAAAAGCAACTTAACATGTTTATTTTAAATGTGCATAAAAGTGAAAGTATATGTGTGTCTGTGTGTTTCTGTATAAAAGCCACTGAGTGTATAAAAAGAAGCCTGAGGTGGGTCAGGGGTGTTTGATTAAAACGTTCCTGATCTTCTTTTTCAGGGTTTACCTAAGAAGAAGAGACTTCAGTATGACAGAAGTAACCTGTCCAGGGCTTTCCAAGCTACACAGAGTGGTATGTCAGTCTACAGAGCAGCTAGGATGTACAACATTCCAGAGTCAACTCTTCGGGATCGAACCCTGGGGAACGTATCTGTAGATGCTAAAAATGGTACCAGTACTCTACTTACAGCTGATGAAGAACATAAACTAGTCCAGCATATCAGTTATATGGCAGATATTGGTTATGGATATAATAAATCTAGTATCCAGTATATGGCTAGAGATTATGCTGTGTCTGTAGGGAAAGATGTTGAAGCCTCAGAATCACTCAGCAACTGTTGGTTCTACGGATTCATGCAAAGGTGGCCGGAATTAAAGATCGCAAAACCACAGAAGTTGGCCTTATTAAGAGCAAAAGCAACATCTCGTGAAATTTTGAATCACTATTATTCTGAACTTGGAACAATTTTAACAAGTAATAACCTTGTAAATAAGCCTGAAAGAATTTATAATATAGACGAGACAGGGAATTCAACTGAACACTCTCCATCTAAAATTGTCTGGGGTAAAGATACCAATCCTCAATCTGTTACTTCACCACGTTGATCTACAATTACAGTTATAGCATCTGGTAATGCACTGGGTAACAGCATACCGCCATACTACGTATTTAAAGGTCAAAGATGGAATGCTGACTTGCTGACTGGTTCATGTCCTGGTGCTGATGGTGAAATGTCGAAGAATGGGTGGTCAACGTCAGAGGTCTTCAGAAACTATATCACCAAACACTTCACAAAGTATTCAAATGTCTCATCAGGATCAGCAGCGGAGCCCACCCTTGTTCTCTACGATGGTCATAGATCACACATTTCTTTAACTCTGACAGAATGGGCTAGAACACATCATGTAATACTTTTTGTTCTCCCGCCCCATACAAGTCACCTCACTCAGCCACTAGATGTTGGAGTATTTGGGCCTTTCAAGACAATGTACAACAGGGAAAGTCAAGTCTACCTGAAAAACCACCCTGGGATTGCCATAACAAAGTACGAAGTCGCTGAGCTCACGTCTAAGCCTTATGTGAAAGCCCTTTCTGCAGAAAACCTCATCTCAGCCTTCCGGAAAACAGGAATATACCCCTTTGACAACAATATGATAGCTGACTCCCAAGTTGCTCCGTCTACAATTTACGCCAACCAGAAGGAAGCTGCCGCAGAAGACACCACTTCTCACCCAGAGCCAGGGCCAACAACAACTGAAACAAGAAATTTTACTACTGAACAAGGACAAGTTAATTCAACACCAGAGCTTTCAACATCAGATACTACGGAACAAGCACTCAAAATGACAAGTGAATCTATATCCTCTGAATTCTTCAAGGATAGAACTATCACCACTGCTATCGTAAAGAAGCCGAAAAGGAAATTTGTTCCACCTTTCATAACAGGAAACTTATTGAAGAAGTCTGTTACAGACATTCTAAGTGACCAGTCAACAAAGAAAGCAAAAAAGACAGTATCCCTTACTAAGACTAAGACATCAACATGTAAAGAACAAAAGCTCGCTGGAAACGCAAAAGGGCAGAAAACTACGACACAAAAGAAACAACCAAATCAAGAAAAACAGCTGAAACTTAACACAAAGCCTGTTCCTAGTACATCAGGATTAAATACAAGAGGAGCCCCGCTGAACCTTGACTCACCCCAGGAAACAAGTGATTCTGGAAGTGAAGGTGATGATGAAAAATGTTGTGTTTGTGGGGATTGGCAGCCAGAGGAAATTAGGGGATGTCATTCGATTGTTTTTGTGAAATGGGCCAAGTGTGATTATTGTTCTCACTGGACTCACCTTCAGTTTTGTACCAAAGTGAGAGTTCTGCGTCTGGGCAGTGAGTTTAGGTGTCCTCACTGCCCAGTTCAGAACTCTTAAAACAGCTGAGGGACTAAAACATAACTGTAAATACGTTAGTTATTGTTAAATTCATGTTTAAACTATGTTCGAGAATTAAGTTAAGTGATCTTTAAGGTTATTATTGTAATAAAGTAACTATACAACAACAACATGGTTGTTGCCAGTTTGGCTGCCCATATATCGATTTTTGTGAATGCACCGATAATATAGGAATGACCTTTGACATTGACCTCGCTTCAACATGGCTGCTCTCCAGCGGGATTTATGGTTGTGAAACAGTTAGAGAGAAAATCCTATGTTGTGAACAATAAATGAATAGACAAACAACGGCTTCAGTGGATTGATTTGAAAGGTGAGTTTGCTATTTATTATTTGAGCGGTATTTTAGCGTTAGTACACCGATAACGTAGAACACCGGGATAAAACATCTCCAGTGTTTGCAAGCAGACAGAAAGTAAGACGGGAGGCTACTCTAATAAACATTTATTCGCGGTTGTAAGCGGTACTGTTATAAACCTACCGAAACGTATATAGAAATATCGAAACGTCCTGGAATGGGATGACAGTACCGGAATTGGCCGAGTGTGCTCCGATTGGTATATAAATATGATATATATTTCATAAGCTCTGTCCACCGACTGCCCAGGGCACACTCAGTATCACTCATTTTCCTGTAGAGTTGGGGGTGGCTCGTGGAGAAGCTTCGGTGACACTCCGGTGCCAGGTCCACTGGTGAGTAAGTATCTGACGACTCGCCGGATCTCTCCCATGGGCGGGGCATTTATGTGATAAGATAAGATAAGATAAGATTTATTTAAAGTCGGCAAGTTTACAACAAATCAACATAAGCTCTTACGAGCTTTTGAACCGACTGCTATAACCAAGGTATAAAATTCAACAAGAGTAAAACAGCTGTAAGACAGACTAAGCTAATTAGTATAAAAAAAACAAGGTATAAAATTCAACAAGAGTAAAACAGCTGTAAGACAGACTAAGCTAATTAGTATAAAAAAAAACATGTACAATGTTGATACCTACCTGGACAGAGCAAGGTTTGTAACTTAGGTCTATCAGAACATCGTACTGGAGGGTAGTGCTTCACAAGTGGCAGCTCAATTGCTAAATATCAGGCTCCACACCACCCCCCAGTCAATGTGAATGAAAACCTATACCCGTCCTGGTTACTCAGTACAGCTAACAGCTACAATTTAGTATAATACATAAAAGCTTAGCACAGATTAAATGAACACATGTATATAATATGGGAATAAACTAAACTAGCATATGCCAGGATAAAGCAGAGTTCACAATTTAGAGCTATCAAACACTGACTAGGTGGTAGTGCTTCACAAGTGGCAGCTCAATTGCTAAACATCAAGCTCCACACCGCCCCCAGTCAGTGTGAAAAAGAACTCCACACCATCCTGGTCAATACTGTGTTACCCTGAAAAAGCAATGCAACAATGAAAGCAACAATAAAAGTTTAGCACATGGACAAATACAACGCAGCTAATAAGCGGAGCAATAAGTAAATGCATACAGAACAGAAGCAAATAAGCCAGGCTACATAAAGCAAACAACAAAAGCATAAAAACATAGGAACTGATTAAGAAATAAGACTATGCTGACCCGACCGTGACTTCCAGGAGTTTGGTTAAAATTTGGTATCACAGGCTGAGCATTTACAATTTTTTCCATTCCAGTTGGATATAAGTGATTTAAATTTGCTAAAATCAGTTGTTGTTCTAAAATCATCTGGTAAGGAGTTCCACAGCACGGGTGCAGCATAACGAAATGAATTCTTACCCTGCCTTGAAGATTTTACCTGAGGAACCTGCAATATATCAGAATATCTAAAATTATATGTATTTTCACGTTTAACTAACAAATTTTTAAGAACAGGTGGTGCTAGATTGTTTAAAATCTTAAAAGTTTCTATGGCCATGGTCCTTAGGCGTCTTATGTGCAGGGCAGGTAGGTTTGCTTTGGCCAACAGCTCTTCATATGTACTAAAATAATCTTCATATACAAATCTGAGTGCCCTTTCTTGATTTTTTTTTCAATTTTCTTTGTGTTTGAAGTAGAACAGAAGTGCCATGCAAGTGGGCAGAAATTAAAATTTGACAGGATAAAAGTATGAAATATTGTGTGATACAGATACATCTCAATATCTAATCTTCATGTACGTTTCGTTTGTTTAGTCTGCTTCCTTATAAATCTAAAGTATGCACTGCATTATTTCTAAATCTATATGCGAGTAATTGGAGCTTTTTATCAATGAAATATAACTTATTCCAACTTTTCATTACACCTGTTCTCAGAATAGACACTCAAGTCCTAATATTCGATGTCTTATAGTCAAAACTATTATCAAAGGCATTTCACATAACTTAAACATACTTCCATTCCTGTCCCTAGATGTGTTTTTCATTTTCAGTTGTGAATTGAAGCATCACATTGACAACTTTTTTCCATTCTCGATGCTTGAAGAGGCAAAAAATGGCATAAAACACATGTCGTTCTGATTGGTACAAACAACTACAACCCCTTTTCCGCAAAACATATGTAAAATGTAATAAATGGATGCTTCTAAAGTGAACAGAATATGTTTATGTGCAAACCTGAAATACCGTTTTATAAACCACATTTCCCTGGGAAAGGCATTTTTTTTTCCATCTGCATTGTCGGTAAAATGTATGTAAGCTACGTTATCCGCCTGATACTGAATAGTTAGCAAGCAATAAACAAGTGTTCCGCTTCCAGATAAATCTTTAAAATAATCATTTATGGCTGTCAAATTCGATAACCACTATATGGATGCATTGACCGTTTATAATATGAAGATTTTTATCTCTGAAAACTACACGTTCAAAAGAATGGATAAGGATGTAAGCTACGTTACCGCAATTGTGAATAATATACAGAAAAATGGGGGAAATTGTTACATTCGTAATCGTTATGCTTACAGGTAGAGCGCAAAACTATCAAAAACTTTCGACTTGCTATTTCATTTATTGAGGTAATACTTTTGTAAAAGAGATCAAACTCCAAGTAGTTCTTTTTATTTTATTCCCGACTAGTTTCGGTTATTACAACCTTTTTCAAGGGACATATTTTATAAACAAGGTATGCATAATTATATTGTATGATGTAAGCTACGTTATGTAAGCTACGTTATAAGTATTTTGCCTTTGTTCCAGAACTGCTGTTGAACTTATGCCAAATAAAAAAATATATAGCAGTTAGTATTCTTATCTTTACGTATTTCCTTTTTAAAACTTGCTACTTCCGGTTTACACAGTTTTATCGTCTGCTAATTGTTGATTGTCTGATTCCAATAATATTTGACACTAGGCACCCTTTTTTAGGTATGTAAAAAGAAAACTTTCTGAATTTGTATGAACATATTTATCATATGATTATATTAAATGCACTAAAATGCTAACTGCATAATGTAAATGACCAACTCGTAAGTATGACCAACTATATCTTATTTAAGACCTTTGGTCGAATATGCATCAGTTGTTTGGGATGGCTGCACGGCAGGAGAAAATTTAAAGAGTAACTACACTTCAGGAACTGACTGAATCAGATCCCAAACCCTATCCCCAACATCAAAGGGAAAGATTGACAAAGACATCCCAACAAACAATAAATTACAAGTGATAAGCCGAGTCAGCAGCTCTTTCCCAAATAGATGGCAACTCAGCTATCTTTATTGAACTAAATAATTTAGACCAACAGACGGGTTACAACGGACTAAGCAGCAGTTGGAACGTTTTCAATATGAAGCGGCCCGTATTGTGACGGGCTTGACACGATCAGTATCAACTGAAAATCTCATGAGTGAAATTGGATGGCTCCCATTGTCCGAACGTCGTAAATTTCAAAAATTGGTAACAATCTTTAAAATGTATAATGGCCTAGCACCAGACTATCTTTGTAACTTGTTACCGCCCCTTGTTAATGAAAGGACTATGTATAATCTTCGCAGTGGAGAAAATATAAGTGTTTTTAGGAAAAGAACTGAGTTTTTTTCGAGATCCTTCATACCGTCTGGTATTGAAACTTGGAACAGTTTGCCCCCGTCTATTCGGTCGGTTAACACTGTTGAAATTTTTAAATCTAGATTAAAAGAACATTTATTTAGCGGCACACAAAAAATTCCTAGATATTTCACTCAGGGTACTAGAGTGGAATCCATATATCATTGTCGTATAAGGAATAGGTGCAGCAACCTCAACAAAGATCTGTATGACAATCACCTGAGAGATTCTCCTGTATGTGATTGTGGTATAGATATTGAGGATGCCGAACATTATTTTTTCAGATGCGATTTATATATAAATCAACGGTTAAGATTCTTTCAGCTATCTCGAAGATTTCACCCGCTTGGGGTTCAGTTTATGTTGTACGGATCGGACCAGCTCTCAGGCGAAGATAATATTATTTTTTTAGCTACGTTCATGCATACATTAAGGAAACAAAACGTTTCAGTTAACTTCTTTATTCTTATATCTATTTCTGTTATTACGAAACTCCACATACTATTCTTCTGCTTCGCGGCTTGTATATTTTTCGCTTGCGCCTGTGCGCATGCGTTGGTTAGTAGGTCTGCTGTGTGTTGTTCGCTGTTTACTGCTATTGATTTCCGTTGTTTCAGTGGGTAGCTTGCAACAGACAGGAGAGGGCGTATGTGGACTTCCGTATGTCGTACAAGTAATGAGATATAAATTATAGTTGCTTTTTTTTTGTCTTTTCAGGTACCGCCCAATGATGACGCTGGCAGGCTGAAAAGGTGACAAAGGACGACTATACCATATATAAATCTGTTATTTATTATTTATTTACTTATTTATTTATTTATTTATTTATTTTATTTTTTGTTTATTTATTTTTATTATTTCTATTATTTCTTTTATCTCTTATCAATCTTTATTATCTATTTTTTATTATTATTATTATTATTATCATTATCATTTATTGATATTAGTTTGTTTCTATTATTTTACCATGCTGATTTAGTTATTACATTTATTTACTGTTATTATTTCAGGCTTATTGATCTATATTACTTTTTTCTCCTTCTCATTTATTAATTATATACCATCAGTTCTTTTAAGAGCCAAACTTAAACCATCTCTTTATGATGTTAAAGATGTGTTCTGAGTGTTATAAATGCTTTCCAACTCGTGTTGTTTTCACGTTCTAAATGCCTTTTGGTAAGCAGTATCAGTAATTTCAAAATTGTGTTATATGTATGTCATTGCCTATATCTGTTCTGTATAGCATTCTCATGGGGAGGACCGTAATTAATATTGTTAGAACTTGTGGTCCGACCCATTTGTCAGTTGTTTTTGGCAATAAAATATGTTTAAACTAACCAACTCGCAAGCTTTATGAAAACCAAGCTCTTTCGCAATGATATATATATTCAATCACAGAGAAGCCTGTTGATTTTAATGTGGTCACATAAATTGAGGAAATGGGTACACGTTCAGTTGAAATAAGTTAGCATCTTCGTTTTTGTCTCTCAATACTTGAAAGAATTTGCTTCCATAGGAGCAAATTTTCTCATTTAAGAGAAAAGCCACTAATAAGGTCCGACTCTTAAAAGAATTTGCTCCTTTAAGAGCAAATTATTGCCTGTTCGAGTAGACTCCATTGTGATATGGAACTCTCTTCCAGGAAAACAAATAGGATGTTACAATGGTTGTACCCCTTTCTAACAGTGGCGGAAAACTTGAAGGACTTAGGTGTACCCAAACACCTGAATTAAGATAATTGCTTCGATTTCCACTACGTCAGAGAATCAAAGCAGACAACGTCAATAAGAAAATATTTATTCATGGCTACATAGCTTAGCAACTGCTTACTGCTTCTTCTTTCATTATTTTCCCAAACCAAAGGTGTGTGGAGGGATGAGAACAGGTGATAAGCATTCAACTTTTTAATCATGATATGTGATCTATTAGGTTGATTTAATCGTTCGTCTTTCAGCTACTTTACACATGTTGATTTTATACACTTGTTGTTAAATAGTCGGTTCAAAAGCTCACCTGAGCTTATGTTGTACTGTTTGATACTCGTCGACTCAAAATAAATCTTCTCTTCTCCCTCTCTCTCTCTCTCTCTCTCTCTACCATGAATCTGAGTTACAATCACATACAATGAATTCTGAAGGAAGATCCTCTGTAAGCCATAGATAAAAAAAACGAAAATAAAATAAGAGACTCGGTTGAATAGTGTATGTCCGTATGCAGCAATGTAATGTTGCAACACTGCCCACGCTCTCTAGTAGGGCTGGGACGAGTACCCGCGTACCCGAGTTCGGGTTCGTCGGATAGACCAATTACCCGGTTACATATTGACTACCGGTTACCCGAATGCTTATTATCATGCCATATATAAATGTTTTCTTTCAATGGAATTCCAAGCAAATTCAGCAAAGTTTAGGTGACTGTCTTGTATAATTTAAATACATCTATTGCCACGCCATTTTTTGTATATCATAACGGATATTTCTACTTTTTTAAAACTCTTCCCACCCACACATGTGCAATTGCAATAGACCTAACTTATTATTTGATCTAAACGAGCATTTTTAACAGTGGACATGCTCAAAATGCTATGATAACGGGTACCCGCGGGTAATAGGTCCTCGGGCACCCGGGTACAAAATCTCTATCATTAGACAAAATGTCACGGGGTAGTTCGAATCCTGTATTATTTTCTTTCTTTTTTATCTATTACGTATTTCTTTTTTATTTCATTCCATTTTGATTCTTCCAACCTTCATGATTTCCCCTCTTCTTTTTATTCTTAAGAAATAGATTCTTGCTTACAGTGATTTGTTGCACAATATATCACTGGTTGCAGGTCAGTCGTAAAGTGGCTATATCGAGAGCGCGAAGCGCGAGTGATATATGCACTGACGACTGACCGACAGCCAGTGATATATTGGCAACAAATCACTGTAAGCAAGAATCTATTTCGATTCTAACACGCAAGAAACGACGAAAATGCAAGTGTTTCCTTCGTTTTTTTCCCAATTTTCCGTCATGATTACACGAAGAAATCCCGCCAACAACTTTGACTGTAAATGAGGCGTGTCCATGCATGTCGTAAGTTTTTGGTGCGAGAAAACTACGTTACACCGTCTAGCATTGAAATGAAAATTGACGTCACCAAAACGAATAAAATATGACGTCCGAATGGCGCTAAATAACGTCACGCTAGTCTGCCCAGTGATTTGTCGCGCAATAAATCACTAGACTTTACCATTGGCTATTGAAATTTTTCAATCTCAAAGAAGTAGACTCCGCTGTGTGGTCTTCATAATTTTGATAAAAAATGCGGGACATATGCTTCTTCTTTTTCACCTACTGTCCTTTGCTTTCATTTGGACTTACTCCCTTTTAGTTCTTGGTATACCGGAACACCATCTGAAGTCCTCCTAGGAGGTTAAGATGAAAAGGAAGATAGATATACACTATCATGTGACTTTTAAGTGACATTCTGAGTTCGGCTCGGCACAAGATTGCGCTTTGACGTTCAGTTC
Source organism: Ctena decussata (assembly GCA_963989385.1). Taxonomy (NCBI): domain Eukaryota; kingdom Metazoa; phylum Mollusca; class Bivalvia; order Lucinida; family Lucinidae; genus Ctena; species Ctena decussata. Next base: position 70,005,337 of record OZ022507.1, read on the forward strand.
AGTTCAGTTAAATTCTCCTTACGACGTTCCCCAAGTGGCCCAGCGGTACGCACACCTGGCACCGAGTGTCCGCCCAAGAATCCGGGTCAACTCGGCCTGGGGTCAACGGGTCAACTCGGCCTGCTGTATCTATCTATCTATCTATCTATCTATCTATATATCTATCTGCATGTGTGCAAGTAATTATTGCCAGCGCATTTTAATTTATTACCGTTCTAACCGTAAACCCGCTTTACTTACCATACTGATACATAAAGTATTTGATGAGGATAATTGTAATTATCTTGTATGTATGTATTTATACTGCATCACCCCCTCGCGGGGATTACGTGCAGGTGCGCGTCTGTGCGTTGTTAGTAGAAGAAATGTTATAAAAATAAAAAGTTCCGGTAATATTTGTTAGTAGAGGTGGAGTAAAAGATGATAGGGTTTAAAATGTTAAAAGTCAGAAACAAGCTGACAGTGATAGGTAAAATGTTAAAAACAGCGCGCTGACATTTATGGCATTGGATGATTGACTGCACACACTGCCCTCTTAAAGGAGTCAACAGTGGGCAGCAGTGCTATGTGTGATGGCAGCCGATTCCATTGCACGATTGCGAGGGGGTAGAACGAGTATTTGTAGTAATTCGCAGAGGTCTGAATTTGACGGAAGCAAAGGGGGTGTGAATACCTGAGGATTCTTGATGGATGCACAACATACGGAGGCAGGTCAATGGCTACAAGGCTGTGTACAATTTTATAAAATAGGCAAAGCCGGGAGTCGGACCTTCTCTGCTCAAGAGATCGCCAGCCTAAAGATTGAAGCATCTCTGTCACGCTTGCATATGTGGAATAATTATTTAGAGTCCAGCGGGCCGCTCTATGTTGGATCATTTCAAGTTTGTTAATATTTTGATCAGTGTAGGGGCTCCATACGGTTGATGAGTATTCCACCAAGGGGCGAACAAGAGTTTTATATGCCATCTCTCTTAATGCTTGGTTTTGTGTCCTGATGTTTCTCCTGAGGAAGCCAAGTGACCGACTTGCTGAAGTGGTTACGTTCTGGATGTGGTTGTTGAATGATAGGTTGCTGCTGATTTCCACGCCCAGATACTTGGAGCCTGCAACTGATTCCAAGACTTGGCCATGCAGCAGGTAATGGCTTGGGATTGGGGTTCTACACCTGGTAACGTGTATAACGACACACTTACCAGGATTGAACTCCATGTCCCATTCCAGCTCCCATTTGTGGAGATGATCGAGATCCTGCTGCAAAATTTGAGCATCTTCCAAGCTGGAGACCGCCAAGTATATGGCCGTGTCATCAGCAAACAACCGTACCTTAGACTTTGTTGAATCAGGGAGGTCATTTATATATATGAGAAATAAGTTAAGTTATTAACACCTTCAAAGCGAACATTCATAGGTGTGCCTAATTACCCGGAGAAATTGTTGAAACTATTTAAGTGTTTGTACATTCCTTTTCGATTTCTTTGAAAAAAAGTTTAAACTGAACAATTATTTCTACATTCACAATATACCATTCTTGTAAAATAACATTTAACAGGCCGAGTTGACACGGCCGAGTTGACCTGAGGCCGAGGTGATTCGGGGGCCGAGTAGGTTACAGGCCGAGGTGTCCCGTGACCCCGTCCAATGCGCTTCGATGTAGGCCGTTGCCTGATGTATATTTCTTGGTCATCTGTAACTTAAGCGACCATTGGTATTTCCGGGTGGAGAAACTCCTCTTTTCGTGCAAAATAAATGTCAAGAAAACAGCACATATAACTCCCCAGGTGTGAATTAATACAGCAGAGCATTCTTTTAATCCACATCTGTTGTCTTATATATTTCAAATTATACCTAATATTGCATATTGCAGTCTGATCTTATTTGAGTTGGCGAATCAGTTGAAATTCGATGGTCACCTATTTTCGTTAAGATTAACATAAGATTTATTTAAGTCGCAAGTTTATGATGGCTGCACCAGTTTTCGGGGTATTAACGTTTATTTGCAACATAAAAACTGTGTGATTAACAAAGATCACAAACTGATAGTTTGTGTGCATACAAAAATATGTGTCAAGCAATATGTAACTTACATTTCATGCCCGCATGTCTCAATGTTTACACAGTTGATCAAATCGAAACAGATGCTCAACTGAATCTGCTCTCCGAAACTGCCCCAGTTTTCGGGGTTCGTTAAAGAACTCGCCTTCAAAATACATAAACTGCAGATGCTTCTGATAGCAACTACCTTCGGGGGACCTGCAGTTCTTTAGCATGTAGAAATGGTCGTTGAATTATCAGAAAAAAAGTTCATAATTGAATTAATCGCCGTGTCATGTTCGTCGGTACTTTTCATAAACTTTACAGTGTTTCCAATATGGCCGCTTTCACGGTCACTAACGAAGATGTCATGGATGACGTCAAAACTAACGTGCTCTCGCGCGTCAATTAGTGTATGATAAAGCATGCTGATTCAACTTTCTATTTGCTAAAGCAATCGTCTGTAGACGTCTTCGGCTAAAGGAGAAGTATAATCTATTAGAATACCCCGAAATTCTGGAGCACCCCGAAAACAGGTACATCGACCATACAACGAGAAATTCTAGTTATGTGAGGTTAAAGCCAGGACATAACATAAAACACCATTACAATGAGTAGAATTCTTATGAGTCTCTGCTGTAGATTTTTTCCGTATTTCCGTATGTAGCCTTAAGGCCATAGAATCTCACAGGTATCTTCTTGAGCACAAGTATATACTTTCACTCTTGTATAATCTCGCGGTATTTTGTGGTGCGCGCGATATAACTATTGGTATGAATTCCGTGCGGCAAAACGGTTTGTCTTTGCCACAAATGTCTCTAGTTCCGATAAGATAAGGCTTCTCCAGTCTCTAAATTCGTCGTCATGTTTGGCGTCTAGCAGTAAATTTAAGTCCAGGTACATAATACCACATGTTTCATGCAACTTTCTTCTCATTTGTTCTCTTTCATTTTCATATAATGGACATTGTAATAAGTAATGAGTAACTGACTCAATTTCTCCACACTGACACTTATCATTTTGTTTTATGTTCCTCTTGTATAAATATTCATTTAAACTTGTATATCCGGTTCTCATCTGGGTAATGACTTTTTCTCCTAATGAAGACTGAAATGTATGCTTTATTTTGTATTCTACCTTTGGCCTGTAACTAAATAATTGCCTCCCCCTTTCTGACATCTCCCACATCTCTTGCCACTTCTTACTCCCAGATTTTTTCTGTATTTGGCCAATAAGCCTTACAGCCACACTGGTATCTTCTTGAGCACAGGTATATTTTCATTAGATTTCATTACACCAACTCTGTTTTTCCATTCAAGACTGGTCTGACAAGTGACTCGTGAAGGAGTGGTCGCCATGGCGACTAGTGCTGAGATAAGGGAGGGGTTTCTGTGCCCGATGTGTATGAAGGACCTGGGAACAGTCACACAGCTACAGTCCCATTTTGAGGAGGCTCACAGCTCTGAAGACAAAGCTGTTTTCAACCACCTTAGAGGTAATGAACTTCAAAGCACCAGATAAGATGGGATTTGAGGATAATTTGGAGATAATATTTCTTATTGCTCACTGAAATTAAAAAACCTATTTTGTGATATCCCTGTTGAGGGATCAAAAAAATATATGTTATTGCAGGAAATCTAGGGCTCCGCAATAATACCGATATATCAGTTTGTTGCAATACAATCAGAAAAAGATACGTATGGCAATAAGATCTGCCCGTATCGATAGGCTGATGATATTTTAGCTCCTAAGGATGTTGAAAGTCTCAAAAATAATCCATTCAGTTTTTGTTGTGCTGAGGTTCGCTAAGAAATTTACATAGTTCTTTCCAGTGAACAGAATCACGTTCAGAAAGCTTTATTATTAAGTACCCATACGTTACATAAGCCATTTTCTTTGTAACAGTGTAGGGCGCAATGTTTTACCAGTTTTTAAGCAAGTCGGTTTTTTTTTCGGAATGGCATAAGCCACATTGCATCAGTGAATGAACGGCGTAAGCAAGCTGTGAAAGCAGAGTGTGCATATACGTGTCGAATCAATAACACCATAAATAACCGACTGGCAACAATGGCCGAATACGAAATCGGTAAAAATCCGATAGGAAAGTCAGATATCTGGCAGCATTTTGGCCTTCAAAAGATGACTGCTACAATATCATTACTGAAAATGTTGCAGTGTGCCCGAATTTATGCGATATGGTTGTCAAGCATTCATGAAAATAAACAGTCTTATTAGTCAGTAACTACAAAACTTGAAATCTGGTATCCCAAGTTCACCTTCTGATGAACAGCTACCTTTAGAAAAATGCATAAAAAGCTAGATATAGGATTGCCCTTCTTTTTCAGACTAAGCCTTAAACCAAAATCTTAGCCAGATAGTTTATTTAGAGGAGTTCAACAAGTCATTCTCATGTCCAGTTCTAGTCACACTTTATGAAGGATAAATGAATAAAAACACCAAAGATAAACATAATACATCTTTATTATCTTATATCTTCTTTCATGCATAGCCCTCCAGTGTACTTTACATATAGAAAACAAATGTCACAATATATTGTTATACATATTGCAATACAATGTGAGTGTATTGCAATATATCGCAATACCAAAATTCTGGCAATACCCATCCCTACAATTATTCGTAAATTATTTTTGTTACCCCTCCTTATGAGGCTTTACTGGAACACTGAAACTTCATCTATAGAACTGACAGGGTTTGCAGAAAACAGTAACTATTTTGTTGATTGTCCACTCATGCTTGTTTGTATATAGACTACAAAACCATATCAGACATAGACACACTCAGTTTACATGCACATGTAAGTTTTGCCATGTTTGTATATAGACTACAAAACCATATCAGACATAGACACACTCAGTTTACATGCACATGTAAGTTTTGCCATGTTTGTATATAGACTACAAAACCATATCAGACATAGACACACTCAGTTTACATGCACATGTAAGTTTTGCCATGTTTGTATATAGACTACAAAACCATATCAGACATAGACACACCCAGTTTACATGCACATGTAAGTTTTGCCATGTTTGTATATAGACTACAAAACCATATCAGACATAGACACACTCAGTTTACATGCACATGTAAGTTTTGCCATGTTTGTATATAGACTACAAAACCATATCAGACATAGACACACTCAGTTTACATGCACATGTAAGTTTTGCCATGTTTGTATATAGACTACAAAACCATATCAGACATAGACACACTCAGTTTACATGCACATGTAAGTTTTGCCATTGAAAGGCAGATGCTTTTGCCGGCCTTCAGTGACTCTGCAATCACTGGCCACTGTTATACCAGTTTTCACAGCTCAGGGCACACTGGGTGCAGATTTCCAGATTGGATATGTCCCATCCATAGGATCTAACCCACTGCACATGGCATGAAGGTGAGCACCCTATCCACTAGGCCATTGCTATGTTGATCAGTAAGTATTTAGTAACAAATTCAGTTTCAAGACATGAAAATTGCAGCCTGATCATAATGTCAGTAGAACAAGGTTGCTGTAGATCCCAGCAGGTAAACTAAGACAGAATGCCATTTTGTTTGGACTGAAGTGTGTGACACCTCCATGTTTTTCTGTTAATTTTTACAAATGAGCCGCGACACGACAAAACCAACAATGTGGTTGTGCCCCCAGCACAGACACAGATCAGCCTGGGCATCCGCCCAGTCTGATCAGAGTCTTCGCTGTCTGCATGAAGGTAGCTTAGACGCTTAGCTACCCTTTAAGCGCTTAGCGAAGACTCTGCTATGCTACCTTCATGCAGACAGCGAAGACGCTTAGCTACCCTTTAAGCGCTTGGCGAAGACTCTGATCAGACTGTGGGGATGGCCAGGCTGATCTGAGTCTGCGCAGGGCGCACAACCACATTGTTGGTTTTCTCGTGTCGCGGCTCAAATGAAAATGACTTTGTCGCTTCCTGTTTGCTTCCCTAGATTACAAAACCCATTTTTTATGCCCCCAACTTTGGGTCTGTCCATCCATATGTCCCTCCATCAGTCCATCTGTTCACTACCCTTCTGTAAGTCAAAAACCGTTAGAGACAGAGACTTGAAATTTTATACACATGATCAGTTTTGAAAAATAAGCGAAAACGTATTGTTATATTTCCGCAGGTCACACATTTCCAGAGATACTGTATGCCCCCTTTTCAACTTAGCCTGTGAAACCTTGTGAACAAAATATCTCAAGAACCCCTGATGCTAAGATCATGAGTTTTAGCAGGATGACATTCCCAAGGTGTAAATGACCTGATTAACTTTTGAAAAAAAAAGTGAATTTTTGACTGAGTTATGCCCCTTTTTCGTCTTAGTGCATTGTAAGCCTATGGAACCTTGTGAACAAAGTATCTCAAGAACCCCTGATGCTAGGATCATGATTTTTTGCAGGAAGATATTGCCCAAGGTGCAGATGACCTGATTAACTTCTAAAAAAATTGTAAATTTTAGACAGAGTTAATCCCTTTTTTCCATTTAATGCATTGAAGCCTGTGGTAAAAAGGTGTAGATGACCTGATTAACTTTTGAGCCTGTTTCATATATTTATGGTTCTTTCTTCGAATATAGGCCTTTTGTATAGGAACAAGCTATAGGAATAACTGTGTGAACAAAATATCTGAAGAATCCCTTAAGCTGAGTTCCTTATATTTGGCATACAGTTACAGACTAAGGCGTAGATGAACCAATTAATACCCCTTTCTGACATTATAGAATGAGCCTTCTTTAGAGGCAAGCATGTGATTGGGGGCATAGTGTTTCATAAACGCATTTTCTAGTCCAGTGGGAGACAACTTTTGTGACAACCTTCTCTGTTCGCTTCTCTGGGAAAGAAAAACTTGAGGAAGGAGGCAAAAATGAAAATCCCAGAAAGTGTACCCATACACCTGAAATGGCCGGCGTTATAATGTTTTTAGTTTTTTTTTCTGTAGGCTTATTCGATAAAGCTAAAAAGAAGATCCTTGGTGATCGTGATGATGCAGATGATGTGGACCAGTCTAGTAAAAGTTCTAACTTGGTAACACCTCAGGCAACCAGCCTGTATGATGTGGATTACTGGGCGCCACAAGAAATAGGTAAGATGGTGCAATGTAGAACAGTCTAATAAAAGTTGCAGCTTAAAAAACACCTCAGGCAGCCAGTTCTGTACAATGTCGATGACCACACTCCAGCTTCAAAATAATGTTTTGTGGAGAATTGACAGTTTGGAGACTTCTGGATATCCATCACTCTCATTTTTTGTCTCGCCTGCGAAGCAGAAGCGAGACATAGGTATTGCTTTTCCGGTGTCGGCGGCGGCGGCGGCGTAAACTTTCATCGGGTTTTTGCGTTTAGGTCAGTTTCTCAGAAACTATAAGGGCTAGAGCCATGAAACTTGATTCATGCATACATCTGGATGTGTAGATCTCAAAGCCATCATTAATACTGAGTCTTGACCTACATTTTACGGTTGACTGACTTTGCAATTTTTCATCTGGTTTTTGCGTTTAGGTCATTTTCTCAGGAACTGTAATGGCTAGAGCCACAAAACTTGGTTCATGCATACATCTGGAAGAGTAGAGCTCAAAGCCAGCATCAATACTGAGTCTTGACCTTCATGTTACTGTTGACTGACTTTGCAATTTTTCATCGGGTTTTGCGTTTAGGTCATATAAGGGCTAGAGCCATGAAACTTGGTTCATGCATACATCAATATTGAGTCTTGACCTACATTTTACGGTCGACTGATTTTGCAATTTTTTGTCAATTTTCCGCGTTTAGGTCATTTTCTCTGAAATTATAAGGGCTAGAGCCATGAAACTTGGTTCAAGCTTACGTCTGAAAGAGTAAATCTCAAAGTCATCATCAATATTGAGTCTTGACCTACATTTTACGGTTGACTGACTCTGCAATTTTTCGTCAAGTTTTCGCATTTAGGTCTGTTTCTCAGAAACTATAAGGGCTAGAGCCATGAAACTTGGATCATGCATTCATCTGGAAGAGAAGAGCTCAAAGTCATCATCAGTATTGAGTCTTTACCAACATTTTACGGTTGACTGACTTTGCAATTTTTTGTCAAGTTTTCACGTTTAGGTCTGTTTCTCAGAAACTATTAGGGCTAGAGCCAAGAAATTTGGTTCATGCGTACATCTTTGCTGATTTAGCTCTGTTTTGTGACAAAGCGCTAGCAGGCGAGACACCACATTCAGCAGAATTCTTGTAATGGTTAACCATTTATTTCAAATGAGAAAATGGTATGGTAAACCATAACATATTTGCCTAAATACTTACCACAAGATGGCACCACACAGGACCAAAGGATTCATGAAGGAGATGACTTTCATAAAAGTGTTTCTCTTACCGTCAGTTCCTGTACCATATTGTATATTGTACTGTTTTGTAACCATGTAGTTTGTGGTAAATAAAATATCGTTTAAACCAAAGGATGAAGTCACTTCAATGTGATAAACAGCAGTTTAAAGCATTCAAAGATGCACACAGTTTTAACTGAAATCTTATATGCAAGTTTGTCTTTGTGACATGAAATGGAGTTTAGGAAATCACATCAATTTTGGACTGAATTATATTCTTAGAAGCAGTTGGTTTAAATAGATTTGATATTGTCTGAGTGACTTTTCCGTCTTCCAAAACAGATGTATAGTGTCTTTAAAATATGAAAATTGCTTTTACATACTTTTATATTTCTGTTGCCAGGTGTGATAAACAGTTTGACAGATAACTTTCGTGCTTTGCGTGATGCTCGTGTAGACAAGTATGTTGTGGAGACGAATAAGCTACTGATAAGACTGGACAAGCTTATAAGTCCTGATGCACCATCTGAAGGGAGTAAAAGAAAAGGTGAGATTGAAATAAATGAAATAAAAAGTCTCACATATAGGATGTCTTTTTAAAGATTATTTCATCATCTCCATTCAACATTCCAGCTTATCAAGCAGTTCTCAAGATTTGATCTCACTCTCAACTCGATATAATGCCTAATTGAGAGTGAAAATCTAGTCTGGAGAAAGGCATTGTATGGAGTTCAGAGTGAAAATCCAGGCTGGAGAAAAGTATGATCTAGAGTTGTTGAGATGTTTTTGGGGACTGATGCAGGGTCAGGCCCCGTACACAATTGCCTCACATCACAGGGACATCAGTGAAAATCCAATCTTGAGAAAGGCCTGAGGTAGAGTTAAAATCCAATCTTGAGAAAGGCATTATGTAGAGTTGAGAGTGAAAATCCAATCTTGAGAAAGGCATTATGTAGAGTTGAGAGTGAAAATCCAATCTTGAGAAAGGCATTATGTAGAGTTGAGAGTTAAAATCCAGTCTTGAGAAAGGCATTACGTAGAGTTGAGAGTGAAAATCCAGTCTTGAGAAAGGCATTATGTAGAGTTGAGAGTGAAAATCCAATCTTGAAAAAGGCATGATATAGAGTTGGGAAGGAAGATCCAGCTTAGAGAGAGACATAATGTAGAAATGCATGATATATAATTTAGAATGGAAATTTAGTATTAAGAAAGAGTTGATGACGAAGAGTTGAGAGTGAAACTCCAGTTTTGAGAAAGGCATGTTAAGTTTAGAGTCAAATCCAATCATGAGAAAAGCAAGTTGTCAAGTGTAGAGTGAAAACTCAATCTTGAAACGACAAGATGTAAAGTGGGAAGTGAAATTCATTCTTATGACGTAGGGTTGAAAGTAAAAGTCCAACCTTTTGAAAGTATGCAGTAGAGTTGACAGTGATTATCCAGTCATGAGAAAGACATGATGTAGAACTGAGAGTGAAAATCTAACAATGCTTCAGATAAGATGGGATAACAGGGATAATTTAGGGATAATTTCCCTTATTTTTCCATTAAAAAACATACATTGTGACCCCTCATTGGAACCGTCTGACCGAGACGGTTCTAATGAGGGGCCACAATGTATGTTTTCGTTGAGAAATAAGAAAAATTATCTCCAAATTATCCCTGTTACCCATTCTTATCTGGAGCTCTGATCTAATCAAGAGAAAAATATGATTTATAATTGAGAAGGAAAAGCCAGTCTAGAGAAAGGAATAATAAGCCTAAACCTGGAACTGAGATGATGAATCAAAACTGTGCAAAGGTATAAGTAGACAAGCTTCAGATAAGGTTGGGAAGAATGAGAGGGGTCAGTGACTGATAATTACTGTTTATTCTACTGTTAAGAAAAAGAGATTGATATTGTAGCATCAAAATTCAAATATAGGTTAGTATTTGTTAAGATGCCGAATGTGAAAGTATGAAATAGGACCTACAGTTAATATGTTAATAAAATGTATTACAGTCAACTCTCGATATCTCGAGTTCAGCCCAAACTACCGATATCTCAAAGTAAATTTTCTGGTACCAGAAAATTTACTTTGAGATATCAGTAGTTTGAGATAACAGGAGCTGAAATAAAAAATAAATATAGGAAATACATTCTTTGATATAAGAAGAAACTTTGAGATATCAGTGTTCGAGATATCAAGAGTTGACTGTATACAAATTAAACAAAACTGTTTTCTCTAGCCTTTGAGCAGTCTCTTGTGATGTGGATACCTGACAGTGAGATGAAGAGTTGTCCTTTCTGTGGTCGTTCTTTTGGGATGACCCGAAGACGACATCACTGCAGACTGTGTGGAGGGATTATGTGTGATAGATGCTCGCATTTTCTAACACATGCCTATGCAAGTAAGTGATATTTTTTTATTATATACACAGTTACAGTAAAGTTCTAAAAGAATTGTGACACCTAAATGTCCTAAAATAATTACTGTAATTGTCCTAGAAATAGCACAGTTTTTGTTTACAAAGCAGTAATGAGTGAGTGAGTGAAATTGGGTTTAAAGTCCCACCAACAGCTAGGTCATACAGAGATGGGAACTCGGTTTAAAGTCTCATTCAAAAGTCCGGAGAAGCGGGGATCGATCCTACGATCCTTGGATTGGTAGTCCAGCATGTTATCCACTACACTATTGCCGCTCCTACAAAGCAGTAATGTGTCCAAAAGATGGAGATGGAATGGCGAACAGTGTAGATGCTGAACAGACTTCTCCTTGAAGGAGCAGTCTGTTCAGGATCTACACTGTTTGCTTATACCAATCTGTCCCAACACTTAAAATTTTTATGGTGGTATCCAATGAATAAGTACCTTATTGTGTGTGCAGTCTGATCAGAGTCCTTTCTGATCACATAAAAGCGTGTGAATCTTGTAAGTATAAAATATGATAGATGACAACTGTTTCCATTAAGAATATGCCACCATTAAGAATATGTAGAAAAATTACTGTAAAAATTCTATATATTGGGACAGATAGGTCTGAGCAAACAGTGTAGACCCAGATCATACTGCCCTGAAAGGAGCAGTCTTTTGGATGTGTGTTACTGCATTGTTTAACCAACCTGTTTCATTGTAGTGCAGCCGGGCCGTGTAGCGCAATCGGTAGGGCACCTGACTCATAAGTCAGGGGTCCTGGGTTTGATATCCAGTCTGGCCACATACTTTCGTTTCTCCTTCCACTGATTCAAGAAGGGCAGTTGTCAGTTACTGGTGAAAGTATGTGCACTTAGTACTGGTAAACCGCTTAGGAGGTCTAAGCCTGCCCAGGAATAATGTGGTTAGGTTAACTGACCGTCCCAACATGACAATGAATGTTTACCGTGCACGTTAAGCAACAAATCAATCAGTCAATCATTTTAGTGCAATTATGGCAATCATGTTTTAGGCGTCCCAATTTTTAGAATTTCTATGTTAGATTGGCATAGAAATTTCGCACTAAGGGAGGGTCGTAGGGAGGGTGGAGGACAAAGACAGTTGAACCAGTTAAAACTAATATTTCCTACTTAGAAATAAGTTTATTACCATCGTTAAGTTGGAAAAGTCCAAGTATGCATCACCACAGGAATGATTTGTAGAGTTGTGATTATAGGAGCAGTGTTTAAGGTGCATGGGTACACTTTCAGGGCAAGTTACTCTTGTCATTTTCCTTTTTGCTTCCCTTTTCAATGGGGATCAGGTTTCAGAGAAAAGAATTTGCTCCTCTAAGAGCAAATTCTTTCCTTAAGAGTAGACCCCATTCAAGAAGGGCTTCCCTCTCCAGGAAAGCAAATGTAGGAAGTCACAAAAGTAGTTTTCTTGGTAAAAAATAAAACAGAGGAAAAACCTGCAATTATACCCATTAGCCATTTGTTTGTTAATTTTACATGTTCTATTCATGACAGAATCAGCTGCCCGTAAGTGTTTATTAATCACCGGATCATCCTTTAACACTACTCAAAATATACAAGTCTTCCAGAACCCAGTTTACCATACAGCAAATATATTTATGCTTTTACATTTACCAACATCATTTTACAGGCCAGTTCTATCGCACCATGCCATCACACCAATACATCTATCAGTCAGTAGCAGTGAGGGCCATTCATTTTGTAACCAGCCTAACCTATATGCCATCATCGCTCACTTCTTCTTTTTCCACATCATACCATTAAGGTTGATGCACTTGTCCAGTGATTTTAGTGGTCTATTCTGATAAAATTATGGGCTTGTTCATACAACCATTCCTTGACTGCTGTCTGGCAAGCATCAAGACATTTCTTTTTTTCCAGCTTGGAAAGAGAAAGTAGATGGTAGAAGGAGCCTGGATTTGTTGAGTTGCTTATGAGGAGAAAACCTTTTTTTATACCCCGCCACACGTTAGTGGCGGGGTATTATGTTTTCCCACTGGCTGTCCGTGTGTCCGTCCGTCGTCTGTCCATCTGTCCGTGATCACTTCGTTTCCGTTCGATAACTTTAGTATTTATTAAGGGATTTTCTCCAAACTTGGCAAGTGCATTGGTCTTGAGAATATCTCAGTTGGGATTGTTAATGGGCAAATTTCAATTTCTTCTGATGGAGTTATTGCCCTTTTCAAGGTCTTAAAAATAGGTTTTGGTCTGTAGTTGCTTTACACTTTGAAATATCTTGATGAAATTTTACAGAAATGATTTAAGTAACATAAGCTTTCTGTTACAAGCGGAATTTTGTTCACTTGGGTTATTTGCCCCTGCCCTGGGGCTATATACATGTATTAAATAACGAAAAAAAAATGTATAAAATCAGAGTTGAAGGGGATTTTTCTGAAACTTGTAACTAATTATCATATTGATATAAGCTTTCCGTCTTGATAAAAACAATTGTTCTCCAGTGGTTACCTGCCCCTGACACAAGCTATATACATGTATGAAATCATGAAAAAATGTGTATAAAATCTCAATTTCTTCTGATGGAGTTATTGCCCTTGTCAAGGTCTTAAAAATAGGTTTTGGTCTGTAGTTGCTTTACACTTTGAAATTTCACAGAAATGATTAAAGTAACATTAGCTTTCTGTTACAGGCAGAATTTTGTTCACCTGGGTTATCTGCCCCTGCCCTGGGGCTATATACATGTATTAAATAAAGAAAAAAAAATGTATAAAATCAGAGTTGAAGGGGATTTTTCTGAAACTTGTAACTGATTATCATATTGATATAAGCTTTCCGTCTTGATAAAAACAATTGTTCTCCAGTGGTTACCTGCCCCTGACACAAGCTATATACATGTATGAAATCATGAAAAAATGTGTATAAAATCAGACTTTTGGTATATCTGGATGAAATTCCTCAGAAATTATTGAAATGACATAAGCTTTCTGTTACAAGCAGAATTTAGTCCACCAGGATTACCTGGCCCTGCCCTGGGGCTATATAAATGTATAAAATTATGAAAAAATCTGTATAAAATCAAAGATGAATAGGATTTTCCTGAAACTTGCAGCACATTATCTAGGTAATAAAAGCTTCATGTCATGATCAAAATTTTGTCCCCAGAGATTATCTGCCCCTGACCTGGGGCTATATACATGTATAAAATGATATTGAAAAATGTGTAAGAAATGTATAAAAGGTAAAAGAAGGGGTATTGGTTCGCAGTGGCGGGGTATTACGCAGTCGTTTACGATGCTTTTATTTTAGTTTGATAAATAATGTACACTATGAAGTATGAAGTTAATATTAATCCAACTAACCTGAATAATGTCACATTTCCTTTTGTAGATAGGTGGAAAATGCTAATTTTAATAGGTGAAAAATTTGGGCCAATTTTATGAACTTTCTGTTCAGTCTCCATAAAGAACTGTTTATGATCCCTTAAGGACCATGTTAGGGAGACAGATCAGTAAATGACCATAACAAGTGTAAATAAGAAATTCATTCACCAAATGATGAGTCTCTCTCCATATGTTTTTATGAAGAAATACGGAACTTTGTTCTGAATAATTCCTGTTACCTCTCCCCTTTTTACCTGTAGTACTATAATAAGCTAGGCTGTTTAATGCAAAATGAAAGAAATAAATTACATGTGCCATGAGAAATGCACCATATGGTCTCAGAGTTTTGTTTTTAATCAACCAAGATTCAGATCAGCCTTTGTGTTTTACATTTGGCTTCATATTTTTTGAGCTATCAATAAAACCACATTGTGAAGATGGTTATAATGAAGGCTTACCACATGTTTGTTTTTGGAGAACAATCTGAAATTATAATTTTTATTTAGGTATATGGGTACATAGATACACATCCGTGTTTTTCCATAATTTTTTTAAAGGGGAAGAATTTCTGTGATTTTCTATGTGCCTCCCTGGAAGATTAAACCCTTCCAAATTCCAAAATGGGAAGGAGTGTGCTACTAAGGGAAGTAGCAGTAGTGTGACGGTAGCAGTTTCTAAGGCCCTGTTTTGTTGGTCTACCTGAAAATATACCCATTCGCTTATAGAGTAATAGGACCTTTTGGAATTGAAAAGAAACTGTAGATTTCCAGACTGTCCATATGTTGACATGGTTCACTTTGTTTTTTTATGCCCCCGAAGGGACTTCGGGTGGCATATTAAAATCGCACCGTCCGTCCGTCATTCCGTCCGTAACAAATCGTGTCTCAGCGATAACTTAAAAACTACTAAAGCAAATTTGATGAAACTTCACAGAAAGTTAGAGTATAATGAGAAGGTGTGTCGCGCACAAGATTTAGGTTCCCATGCCCAAGGTCAGGGTCACAATTGGGTCAAAGGTCAAATCATATCTTAAATCGTGTCTCAGCTATAACTTATAAACTACTGAAGCAAATTTGATGAAACTTCACAGAAAGATAGAGCATAATGAGAAGGTGTGTCGCATACAAGATTTAGGTTCCCACGCCCAAGGTCAAGGTCACAATTGGGTCAAAGGTCAAATCATATCTTAAATCGTGTCTCAGCAATAACTTATATACTACTGAAGCAAATTTGATTAAACTTCACAGAAAGATAGAGCATAATGAGAAGGTGTGTCACATACAAAATTTAGGTTCCCACGTCCAAGGTCAAGGTCACTGTCTGGGGTTAGAGGTCAAATATTGTCTCTGTGATTACTTTAAAACTACACAACTGAATTTTATCAAATTTCACAGAAATATAAAGCATAACGAGAAGGTTTGTCACATATGATATTTATATTCCCAAACCCAAGGTCAAGGTCAAGGTCACTGTCGGGTGTTAGAGGTGACTGCTGAAGTAGATTTCATCAAACTTCATAGAAAGGTAAAGCATGATAAAAAGGCATCTCACTTGCAAGTTTTGGGATTCCTTGCTCAAGGTCAAGGTCCCAATCGGGGTCAAAGGTCAGTCTAAGGGGCCTTCGGGGGCATTTGTTACATACTGTAACATTTCTTGTTATTTTCACATTTCAGAAAAGTTGACAAACCCAGCCTTCAGTTTTGACAGTGGAAGAGAAGCAGGCTTCTTAAAACGTTCCAGTAGTAATTCTAGTCTTAACTCGCTGTTCAGTACCGAGGGTGACCCACATCTACGAGTATGTCAGGAATGTCGAAAGCTTCTTGAACGAAGGGACCAAATGGTTGAACAACGAAATACAAAACCTACAATAGTGTTGCTTTATGAGGTACATGAACTAAAATGTTGCATACCAATTGAAGTGATATATGAGTTTGCATAAATAATGCTAAGTAGATATCACTTAGAAATGTTATGCTTTTAGTCTTCAATATAAGACATCATAGGATGCTCTTTCATGTTTTTCCACCATTTTTACAAAGGGAAACAACTTCATGTGACTTTGCTTCCCTTTTCCAAAATGGGGTCCTGCTGTTAAAACAAAGCATATCTCCTGATGGAGTTGACCCCAGTGTTAAGGGAGGAAAATGGCAGAGTTTCTTCTTAAAGTACATGTATATCATTTAGAAAGAACAAGGTACTACAACATGTTGCATTTCTTAGTGTTTTGCACTGTTGTAATTATATGATGTTCACAGTGTATCAGTTCCTTGTGCTTAGCAGGTTTTGAATTCCAAGAGTCACATTTGTCTGATAAGGGGTTGCTATATAATGTTGATTAAAAAGTGTATCTGGCTTGGCATGGGTCTACTGTGCTTGCTCAGGCATTTCTATGGAAACAGTTTTCATAAAGTCGGTGGTTATTGACTCTGCAACTCAGTTGAGTTGTTCTCACAAAAGAGATGGCTTAATGTATCTGTGAACAGTAGTGACTCAAACCAGTCTGCAAATCCTCACAGGCTAGCATGAGTCTTCATTTTGTGGCTGTAGACTCCTCATGGTCTATGCATGTTGTATGAATATGGCAAAGACTCTGATCAGACTGCTGATGCTCAGCCTTGTCAGAGCCTTTGTCATTTACATAAGCATTAAACCCCTTCTGAAGCATGTTGCAATTCATTTATTCTGTATTTACAGAAACTGAAGTCATATATTGGTGAATGTGAGACACTATTAGAAGAGTTCTTGCCAATTGTAGACTCACTTAGGTAGGTTGATGTACATCTTCATTTGGAAGACACTTTAAGTAGGTTTGCCTTGGTCAGAGAAAAAACATCTGGGCCCAGTTGTTCAAAACTAACGACTTCGTTAGTTAACGGGGCGTTGAAATTTCAAATGTTAATATCTCAAATATGCCAATATTTTTTGTTGAAAAAATGTGAGAAGCTTTTGCAGTGCAAAAGCTTCTCACATATTTTCAACAAAAAATATCAGTGTATTTTGTTATAAAGTTGCAAAACACTTAACGAGTTGACCTCTTAACGAGCTCGTTAGGCTAATTGTGCTTTGAACAACTGGGTCCTGGAAATTATATGATTGGTCAGGGAGATTTGGAAATTACTTGAAAAGTTTGGTAAAAGTCAGGGAATCTGAAAACTAAGGGCTACAGTAGTGTTAAGAAGCCGTACGTATTCTGCTCAAGGGGAAAAGATGTTTTTCCTGGAGAGATTATACATTCAAATAAAAATGTATTTGTATACCTTAAGCTGACTCCAGGGTAAGGGAGGCCGGGCCGGGTAGCGCAATCGGTAGGGCACCTGACTCATAAGTCAGAGGTCCTGGGTTCAAATCTCGGTCTGGCCACATACTTTCGTTTCTCCTTCCACTGATTCAAGAAGGGCAGTTGTCAGTTACTGGCGGAAGTATGTGCACTTAGTACTGGTTAACCGCTTAGGAGGTCTAAGCCTGCCCAGGAATAGTATGGTTAGGTTAACTGACCGTCCCAACATGACCTTAGTTGTTTACCGTGGACGTTAAGCATCGAATCAACCAACTAAACCAACCAGGGTAAGGGATTCATGTGAACTTAAACTTTTATCTTTCACTTATATTCAGAATACTGAGTACAAAGCCAAAGCACAACTTTATAGAAAACATGAGGGATATACAACATACATCTACTAAAACAAAACTACTGTTAATGTTAAATGTTTATACTCAGAGCTGATGGTAAGGTTGAGTTTGGAGGTTAATTCTGAGATAATGGTCCTAATTTTTTAATCAAAACCTTCGTTGTGACCTTTCATTAGAACAGTCTCAGCAAGACAGTTCCGACAATGGGTCACAACTTATGTTTTAATGCAAAAACATGGAAAATGATCCCTAATTATCTCTGTTAACCCATCCATACATGGAGCACTTGCTGTACATTTATACTTTTACAGTGTGGGTGATTCTACATACAGTCTTCAAGATGCTCAGAAACTACGAGGAAGACTAGTCAAGTATTATGAATATATAGATCAACTTAGGTAAGATAATGATTTTAGCTAATTGGAACAGAATCATGAGAACAGAATTTCAGTAAATTTAAGCAGTGTCATGAGAACATGATTTTAGTCCTGAGGAGGGTCATGACAACATGAATTTAGTCAATTTGAGTAGTGTCATCAGAACATGATTTTAGTCAATTTGAGCAGTGTCATGGGAACATGATTTCAGGCAGTTTGAACAGTGTCATGAAAACATGATTTTAGTCAATTTGATGAGTGTCATGAAAACGTAATTTCAGGCAGTTTGAACAGTGTCATGAGAACATAATCTCAGGTAGTTTGAACAGCGTCATGAGAACATAATTTCAGGCAGTTTGAACAGTGTCATGAGAACATAATTTCAGGCAGTTTGTACAGTGTCATGAGAAATAATTTCAGGCAGTTTGAATAGTCAGAACATGAGTTCAGTCAGTTGGAGTGGTACTTTGTTTTGATAAAAAACTGGGGCTTTATTGATAAAACGACTTAAGTGGTTGCTATGCTGTTGATAAGGCTAAATTTCTTTGAAGGAGATTCCCTACAACTATGAAATTTGCACTGGAGGAACAGTCTTACTGTTCCTCCAGACCAAATTTCATATTTGTAGGGAATCTCCTTTATAGATATTTAGCCTTAGCAACCGCATAGCAACGACTTAAGTGGCTTTATGAATACGGCCCCAGAATTACAGTAGACAAATGAGAGAAAATGGCCTGCTTATAACTAAAGAAATATGACACGGTATAATATGTAGAAGCATCTCTAGTCAGGTCAGTCATATCGGTTGGCCCCAGTAATATAATTCTATATAGTGGACAACTAGGACTTTGATGTGTCGCCAGGTCTCTTTCATTTCTGTTAGCAATTCCATTGTATAAAACATTATTTTGCCACCAATAATGTGCTTTTTTCTCACAATTTTATTTCAGTAAAAGAATAGTGAGTTTAGACATGGATAAGCCAGAGCTACCATCGGCTAAACAGTCAAATTTACAGAAAGCTATCCGTGTGTATGCATCAAATTTTATGCAAGAAAACATGATGGGACTTCAAAATCTTCCATCTGAGGAGCAATATGAGAAACTTCAGAAAAAGAGAACAGCAGAAATTCAGAGAAGGATAGCAAGTGAGCGCCAGGCAACTTTTGCTGCACAGGAACAAGAAAGACGGCAGCTCCAGGAAGAAAAACTGGCGGCCTTGAAAGAGGAAGAAAAGCGGGAAAGGTCAGACTCTCACAAGAGGTCAGACAGTGCTGGAGGTAGAAGCTGGTTACCTACTCCTGGGCACAAAAGATCAGATAGTACTGGTAAAGGCTGGAAACCAGCTGAGAGTGTTGTGACTACAAGTACCAACGATCCCATGATGCAACAGATGGAAATTATACGAGGTTATATAAAGCAAGCTAGGAATGCTCACAAGTGGGATGAGGTTAATATGCTAGAACAGAACTTGAAAGACTTACAAACAGAATATTCTAGTCAGCAGAAACAAACTTGGTCTTGACCTTGACCTCCTCATTCTAGGTACATGTATACTTAAGGACAAAAGTTCTGCACGGATGTTAAATTAACATCCGTGCAGAACTTTTGTCCTTAAGTATATATTATAGAATTATGCTTTATAAAGCACCTTTAATATCAGCCTTATTATTTAGAATGTTTGTTTAAGATGATAAACAAAAAAAAATTAAGATGATTGGTTACACTTTCAGGGGAAGTAACTCTGATATGTTCATCCTTAAGGGGCTGGGAAGTGTAGGTCAGTTGGTAAGGCATGTGACTCAGAGTCAGAGATCCTGGGTTTGAAACCCAGTCTGGCCACATACTTTCGTTTCTCCTTCCGCTGATTCAAGAAGGGCAGTTGTCAGTTACTGGCGAAAGTATGTGCACTTAGTACTGGTTAACCGCTTAGGAGGTCTAAGCCTGCCCAGGAATAGTGTGGTTAGGTTAACTGACCGTCCTGACATGACCATAGCTGTTTACCATGGACGTTAAGCAACAAATCAGTTAATCAGTCATCCTTAAGGGTCATATTGCATAAAATATAAGGTAAGATTTAATCATTATATTCCTTTAACAGTTTTTATCTTTTAACGCACATTATATACTACTGATGGTAGCTTATGCATGGGAACAACAAATTGCAATAAAGAAAATGGTGAAGATCAGCCTGCACAATTACATATTTGGTTAGGGCTGTCATTGTTCACTGCACATTTCAGATCTTTTGAAAGTTTAGTACTATGTAGGCAAGCTGTTTTGTAGATAAAGGTAGAATCTTATGGTAAGAAGGGGTAACAGGGATAATTTAGGGATAACTTCTCCTGTTTCTCCATAAAAACATCCTGTGATCCCTTGTTAGAACCTTCTTGCTGAGACTATTCTAATAAGTGGTTACAACATATGTTTTTGTTCAGAAATAAGAAAAATTATCTCAAAATTATCCTGGTTACCCCTTATTACCGTGAGTACTGCCCACATTAGAACTGCGTCTTTGAGGTTGTACAAATTAGGGATCACAGCTCATGTTTTATGGACAATGAAGAGAAATTACTGCAAATACAATAACAATCTACCTATTTCAAGACCCTTGGGTAAGACCTTAGTAATGTGTAAAAGGTCTGAGTCTTCATTCTTTGCATATAGAATTATTTTTTCCCATCCATGAGCTGATATGCACATGTTAAACTGTAACACACTGATAACTTAATCTAGTCATTTTAGATTTTGTGCTCAACCAAGGTTGTTAGGTTTGGTCGTTCATTGTTGAAGCATTTGATTTTAGAAAAAACTGAGCTATGTATGACAATATGATAATTCTAGTATATCTATTTCCATTCTTTACAAATGTATTTTGCTGCCTTGTAAGGTGAATGGGTACACCATCATTCTTTTCTGCCATTTTTACAAAGGGGAACAACTTCAATAACTTACTGTTTGCTTCCCTGTGTGTTGTAGGTTGTAGGGCTTCCAAAATGGGGTCTACTCATAAAGGAAAGAATTTGCTCCTAAGGGAGCAAATTCTTTCCCTTAAGAGTTGACCCCAGTTAGGAAGGGCAGCAAAACTGAAAATGGTAGAGTTGCTTCCCTTGAAAGTGTAGCCATACACCTTAATAGAACTGCCTCACAAAGGTAGTTCTATTGATGGGCCACAACTTATGTTCCGTGTAGAAATAAACATATTCCCGAATTATCATCCTCTCCCCCACTCCTGTGGTGCCTGAAGCTTGAACTTACTTACTTAATAGGTTCATTGACATTTAATTATACAGGTGAATTGCTAATATGACAAATCTAGATGTTTAGGGTTGTTTTGAGGGAAAACGCCCATGTCAGAGCTCTAGATAAGAGGAAGTATTTGATGATAATTAAGGATAATTTTTCTTATTTCTCATCAAAACCATATGTTGTGACCACTCATCTGAACCGTCTCGTTGAGACGGTTCAGATGAGGGGTCACTGAACCGTCTTGTCGAGATGGTTCAGATGAGGGGTCACAACATATGTTTTTATGCAGAATTAACAAAAATTATCCTTAATTATCATCAAATACTCCCTCTTATCTAGAGCTCTGCCATGTTTTAGCTGAAAACATACAATTGCATTGTAATGAGGCTTTACATTCTTTGTTATATGAGCCGTGACATGACAAAACCAACAAAGTGATATGTGCACCCAGCAAAGACTCAGTTCAGTCTGGGCATCCACCCAGTCTGAGCAGAGTCTTTGCTGTGTGCTTAAGGGGTAGCTAAGGGTCTAAGCTACCTTAATGCCAACAGTGCAGACTCTGATCAGACTGGTTGCATGCCCATGCAAATCTGAGTCCGTGCTGGGTGCACATATCACTTTGTTGGTATTGTTTTGTTGTGGCTCATGTAGTGATGTCAGTGTGAGCACATAACAATATCGGGCTTTCCCTGTAAAAGTTTGCTGTAAACTGGAAGTATCACCTAGTATGAAATTTTTACGAATTCATGAATTCAGTAAAGCACAATTTAATTAAGCACAGTTTTCTTCATAATTTTTTATACATTATCAATATACATGTATATTGAAACAGTTCATTCTTTTTGCTATTAATAATGTCTGTTTTCACAAATTGTGTGTATAAGGGCATTAATTATCCAGTTTGCCTTAAATTACATCTTCTGCTGATTTTCTACATTTTTTTAAATGTTTAAAATAATATGAGTAGATAATAATATTTATATCATTGTAGCTTGTGTAACAACTTCCATAGATATTGCATTTTCATTTTGTCCGCTGTAAGCCTCGCATTAGTGCAATATAAATTGTTCTGTGAGAAGGTGAAAGTATTTTTTATATTTGTCAGCCGAAAAATGTTACATGTTATTAATTATTACGGTACGAGGGGAGTTCAATAAGTTTGTAGAACTCGGGGTTTAACTGACAGATTGGAAGATGGTTTCAAAATTATTTTTCAATATAATCCCCTTTTACTTCAATGCATTTGGCCCACTTTTCTGTTAAGCAGTCTATGCCTTTGAAATAAAAGTTGTCCGTTTGGTCCTCAAACCAAGCCTCTGTAGCAGCCTTGAGCTCATCATCGTCCCGAAATCTCGTTCCACGCAAGTGGGACTTCAAATTTCGAAACAGATAATAATCACTTGGGGCACAGGACATTGACGTTGCATCAATGGAACGAATACCAAAGCCTCCGAGGTTTAATAATAGTTCACTATATATATACTACTATATATAATATTTGGTTGTTGGGGGTCTTTGGATGGTTTTGCATTGACTGAGCGTCAATAGCCTGTGCTTGGGGCCAGGTCTGGACTGTATGGTGGGTGACTTAACTGCACAAACTTACACTCACGAATAGCCGCTTGTGCAACTCTGGACCCACCCTTTGCTGACGATCTTGCATGTTCAGGTTTCTGGGTATCCACCTGGCAGATACTTTTGACATGCCTAAATGTTTATGGATTATAGTGTAAACACTTCCATTAGAAATACCAAATTCTGAAGCAAGTTCGGCAACTTTGATTCGGCAATCGTTTAGCACAAGTCTCTCAACACAGTCGATCATCTCCTGGCTGATGACATCAGCAGGGTGACCTGGCCTTGGGTCATCTTCTAAGGAGTCTCGACCACGTTTAAATTCTGCTGACCACTTTACCACTGTGGAATACTTTGGGCTACTATCACCTTACACATCAGCCATGAGCCGATGGATTTCTTTGGCGTTTGCACCCTCCGTAGTGAGGAACTTTATGACTGCTCTGAACTCAATATTCTGACTTTCCATTTTTGCCTATGGGTATAGGTTTTCAAACAAAAAGTAAGAACAAAAAATGTACGTGTTGACTGAACGGCTGTTATCATTCAATTGACAAAGGTTTACACTGCACAAAAATGAAAAAAGAAATCTTGAATTGTATAGAAAAATACTGAGTTCTACGAACTTATTGAACTCCCCTCGTATTTATTTGGCTACAGAATTGGGGATTTCCCCTTCTAGATTGACCCCAAATATTTGTCAGAGAGGCGCTGTGTGTGAGTGGTTAGAGCAACTCTGTTATGGTGCAGAAAGTTGCTGGGGGCATGAGTTTAAAACCAGGCTTCATTATTCTACAACTGGAAAACTTTCTCTGTCAAGCCAGCATTTATACGGGATCAGGGAAAGATAAGGCAGTGAAAGGGGAGGGATGGGCTCCACCTTTCATATGCTGTGCCCAAGCCTAAGATACATTGGGCCTCTAACCCCAACTGCTCCGACAGCTACTAGGCTATGGGAAACCTTTACCTGTTTAAGTCTGTCTTGTGTAATTCTGCTTCTCGTCAAAACACAATGCCAAAAATCTAGATCTGCATCATAAGATGGACCTAGAGTTTTGGGATTGTTTTAGAACAGAGACTAGTCCAGTCTTATAACTGAATAAATATGATTTAAGGCACGGACCAGCATGCACATCAACACTTCTTATCAGTGCATTTTCTAGACAGTCCAGGTATTATATGACCAAGCAACCAAGGCTCAAATCAAATTGAGTGACTTTGCAGGCTAAAGAGCCATTTGATTTGCAGGTTAAGCTGACAGGGCCCAGTTGTTCAAAACTAACAACATTGCTAGTTAACAAGACATTAAATTTTCAAAGGTAATATACATGTATCTATAAAAACCGAATTTTTGCCAAAAAAATGTGAGGAGCTTTTGCACTGCAAATGCTGCTCACACTTTTTCAGCAAAAAATATTACCACAGTTGATTTTGTTAGTACAGTAAGACTTAATGAATCCTAGACTAACAACTTCGTTAAGCTATCGATGCTTCGATCAACTGGGCCTGGCTCTGTAAAATAATATGATAATATTAATAATAATATTGATCGAATAGAATGGTTCAAATTGTACGCTTATCACAGAATGGATATGACTTAGGGTGTCCCAAAACATACAGCTATTGTGGTTTTTGTCTCGCCTGCAATTACAGTCATCTCTTGATATCTCGAACAGAGTGATATCGCAAGGTACACTCTCATTTCAGCATATGGTTTCGATACATTTTTCTTACATTTCAAATTCTTTTATCTCAGACTACTGATATCTCAAAGTAAATTTTCTGGGACCAGAAAATTTACTCTGAGATATCAGTAGTTTGGGATGAATTTTGACTTTGAGATATTGAGAGTTGGCTGTAGTAAAATTGAGGCTTTTGGTGTCCCCGGCAGGAACTTCTGTTGATTTTTCTGGTTATACCCCGCAGGGCTCGAAATTTACACTCGTCCGCTCGTATTTACGAGTAGCTGATCGGTAAGGACGAGTGGAAATTGTCACTGACTTGCCCTGCCGGACGAGTAGGTTTTTCCTCCATGAAAATTGTCTAATTATGCCGTTCAGGAAAAGCACTTTACAAATCGATCAAATTACAGCAAACAAATATTGACTGTAACGCAAAAAGCATAAAATCCCGCATCGTGTAATCTAAAAATGAAAACGGAAATGGCAAACTGTAAATAAACGGTGCGCCTGCGCATACCGAACATCGACCCGATGAGGATTCGCACCAACGCGGTTTCGCCTAAGTTGTTTGCGCTCTATAACTGCACGATTACAAATGCATAATCCAACTCAAATAGTTGTATAGGACATTATTTTCACGTCCTCTCTTGAATAAAGCAGAAAAAATCTACTTTGGTGCAGAAATCTTTATTAACGAAACCTCTTTGGCAAAACCTGAATTGGGACGAAACCATATACCTACGGAAAGTACCGGAAATAACCGAGTGAAAATGAAACTGAAAGTAGAATACATTCGAGGGAAAAATGAGTGATATCAGACAGTTTTTAAGGACGAGTAGATTTTTGAAAGGACAAGTAAAAGATTGAAAGCACTTGCCCTGCAGGACAAGTATGTTCACAAAAAAATTTCGAGCCCTGCCCCGCCACAGGTTAGTGACTGGGTATTATGTTTTCACGTTGGCCGTCCGTGTGTCCGTCCGTAGTATGTACGTCCGTCTGTCCCTCCGTCCGCACTTCGTTTCCGTTCGATAACTTAAGTATTTTTCAACGGATTTCGAATTTTGCATGTGCGTTTGTATCAAGAATGTCTAGCTTGGGATTGTTAATGGGCAAATTTCGATAATTTCTGACAGAGTTATGGCACTTGTCAATGTACAAAAAATGGTTTCTGGCCTCTAGCTCCTTTACTACTTGGAGTATCATGATGAAACTTCACGAACATGATCGAAGTAAGAAAAGCTTTATATGAGCACAGAAATTTTATCATCGCGGATTATCTGCCCCTGCCCTGGGGCTATATACATGTATAAAATCATGAAAAATTTCATATAAAATCAGAACTTGAAGCAATTTTTCTGAAACTTACAGCAAGCGATCACAGTGATGAAAGCTTCCAGTGATGCTCAAATTTACCCCATGTGAGTTATCTCGTCCCTGCCCTGCCCTGCCCTGCCCTGCCCTGCCCTGCCCCCCCCCCCCCCCCCCCCCCCCCCAGGCTATATACATGCATGAAATGATGATATCCATATAAATTCATGTGAAACAGATTTTCAGAAATATACATCTGATGAAAGAAGCAATAAAAGCTTCTTGTGGTGATTTGACCCTTTAGGGGTTATCTGCCCCTACCCTGTGGCCACATGCTTAAAATCACTGAAATTGTTTTTGACTAGAGTGGTCAGTGATTTATCGGAGGCTTATTGTAAGTGATCTGAGTAATGAAGTGTCCTGTCATGACAAAGATTTTTATCCATGTTCAGTGGGGTTAGGTTGCCCCTGCCCTGGGGTTATATAGAGAAAAAAAATAATTCTGGAAAAATCGGTGTGTAACAAAGGTTTGCAGTGGCGGGGTATCACGCAGTCGTTTGCGATGCTTTTATTTAGTATTGTTTTGAGACGATGCACTGACAAGTGAGAGAACACCTTCCACAGAATTCTTGTTGTGAAATATTTGTTGTGTCTTTTGCAGACTTCCTTGTTGATTATGCAGAATAAGTAACACCAATAAACACATGAAACTATCTCTTCTTCATTTATATGCTACCCAAATTCCTGTTCATTATGTGATGTGCTGATGGACAGACGACTTGAGAATTTATGTCCTTTTCAGTAGTATTTTAGTCATATCAGGACGATGAGAAGGGGATAATGAAAGGCTGTGTGCAATGGAAGTTTAGGGTTGGAAAGATTTCTGTCTACAACGGGGCTTGAACCTGGGACTGCTAGATCAGTAGACCAGCGCTGAACTTCTGAGCTACCAGGGCTCCTGACTGTGATTTGAGGAAGGCATTCAGCAAACCAAACTTTCCTGTTCGGAACAGCTAGTACAGTGTATGTCTAATCACATGGGAGCAATCTAACCAGGCTCTGCACAGTTTTCCAGTTTTAAGGTGAATGGATGCATTTCCTTGTTTTTTTTTCTGCTATTTTTACAAAGGGATACAACTTTTGTGACTTCCTGTTTCACATCCTTGGATGACAAAACTCTTCCAATAAGGGGTATAGTCTTAATGGTAAGCAAATCTTTTCAAGGGTTGACACTGAGGGGGAGAAAAAAATGAAAATTGCAGTTATTTCCTCTGAAAGTGTATCCATTATCAGGCAGACAAGTCCATTCCTGAAATGAAGCTGGTATTCATCTATGTTGGCATATTTTGTGAAATTTACAATGAAGTCAATCCTGTTTATGTGGTCACTTGTGTTAAGGGGCCATCTGTCTTTACAGCCACCTTTTCTGTGCCCCACTTGAGCCTAAATACAGTGTAAACAAGCTTGTCTCTGTGTTCCCCTTGGGGTTTTGTAATTGTTTTCAAGTAAATGTCACATGCATGTCAAAGACAAAAAACAACAGAAAAATCCTCAAATTTAAATCTTTTATTCATTAACATATATAATTATATGCGGTTTTGTAAAAATGTTATCATCAATTACCATTCTGCAGAATGCTGCTTCAAGACCTAGTCCCCAGGTTATAAAACATTTTTCATGCTCAGCTTAGCATTTTCTCTGCTGATAAATATGAAAATGCCAACTAATGTTGGCATTTTCATAAGCAGAGAAAATTTCACACTCAGCTAAAACTGAGCATGAAAAACAGTACTTATTAGTAATTTGCTATTTATCTGCAGAGAAAATTTAATGCTCAAATAGTTTTATAACTTCGGGGCCTGAATTTCCACAACAGATCTGGTGCACTTGATACAGCAAGCCAACGTTTGAGCTGCATCAGTGACAGAATCTGATGTGTCACTTGGCAGGTCAGAGGGCACATCTACAAACATGGCCAAAGCATGATTATTCATATATACAATGTAAACAGTGAGCACACTTTGAGCTTACATAAATTTAATGGCACAATGCAGTAACTTGCGGTAAATGACAGTGTCACAGTATCCGAACGCACTGTACCATCTCTTTCGGTTTTCATAGCGTCGAATCGAGAGTACAAACATTCGCTTATAACAGATTCTGGATAAAATCTCAAAACATAATGGTTTCCGACTACTGGTTATAAGTGGATTTTGTTCTCTCGATTCAACGCTATGAAAACCCGAAGAGATGGTACAGTGCGTTCGGATACTGTGAGTGTGAGGCATGGAAATGTCTTTCCATCAACTTTAATATTAGATTTTTATGACTAGGAGGCAAACTGGGTAAAAAGCTAGGAGGTATTATAGAGCTCTAGATAAGAGGGGTATTTGATGATAATTGAAGGATAATTTTCTTTATTTCTCATTGAAACCATATGTTGTGACCCCTCATCTGAACCGTCTCATCGAGACGGTTCAGATGAGGGGTCACAACATATGTTTTTATCCAGAATCAACAAAAATTATCCCCAATTATCATCAAATACTCCCTCTTATCTAGTGTTCTAAGGTAAACTGGGTGAAATGCTTGCAACCTCTATGGGTTGATAAATGGGTTAGGCTGGTTATATAATGAATGACCTTGAAGTCTGAATAAGTGACTCGGATATTGTGTGCTGTGATCAGCATTGCCCACATGCTAAATGATGTAGGTCATGTGCCAAATGATGTAGGTTGCTGCGCCGTTGTTTCTTGGGTCAACTGCTTAAGTGGTGATTTGAAAGCAACAATCCATGCAAGCTTTGGTGAATGGTTTACAGCTTTAACAGTGCTCCAGATAAGAAGGGGTAACAAAGATAATTTAGGGATAATTATCCATATTTTTCCATAAAAACATATTTTGTGACCCATCACTAGAACCGTCTCGTCGAGACGGTTCTAATGAGGGGTCACAACATATGTTTTCGTTGAGAAATAAGAAAATTATCTTCGAATTATCCTCAATACCCCCTCTTATCTGGAGCCCTGTTTAATATTAAAGGCAATATTATTTAACCGTTTATAAAAACAAGACCAGTCCACATACAGGATAGCTCACCTGACATAGCCTTGCCCATCACATAAAAAATGTTGTATAACTTTAAAGTGTGATGACCATGCCAATGTCAGAGTGACAACAATAGCTCCCTGTACTTTCTTACAGGCGAGCTTACAAGTGAAATTCTGTAAAGTCTGACTTGCCAGAGCATGCAGTTTGAAGACCCAGATAAGATGAGTACTGAAATGACTCTAAATATTCGGACAGACAGGTCTGAGCAAACATTGTAGACCAAGATCAGGGTCTCCAACATTTGCCATTCACTAAGAATCATTTGGATCCATCAACGTGTGTAAAATCCACTTTATAAGAATTTTTGAACAATAATTGACTGCCTTTTAGGTGTCCGAAATTTTAGGGTCATAACAGTACTTGGTGATAATTCTGGAATAATTTTTCTTATTTATCCATAAAAAAAAACCTATGCTGCAACCTCTCATTAGAGCTGTCTCACTGAGAGTGTTCTAATGAGGGGTCACAAAATAAGATTGTATGGAGACTATACAGAAATAATCTTAAAATTATCTTCATATACTCACTTATCTCGGCTTATCGGTCTTGTATAAACCCCAAAATTTTTATCCATCTTTAAATTTTTGAGACTTTTGGAGGGCAGAACCCTGCCTTATAACCGAAAAAAATAATTGGACACAATTTCTAGTGAAACTGACCAAAACCTTCTAATTTGCGAAACATTCCCTGAAAATGACAAATGGACCGACCAATTTGAAATCTGATATGCTGACATTAGCAGGTAAACAGTTAAAATGTCCAAATGCATAGGTAAAATTTCTATCAGACCTATAAATCATATAAGCCATATTAAGCAAAAATGGTGCTTAAGACTTAAGCAACCAGACAAGGCTCAGACCAGCCTGTGCATCTGCACAGTCTGATCGAAACAGAACCTTTACTGTTCCCACACAAGTATGGACCCTGAGGAATGGACAGTTACAATATGAAGGCTCAAGCACGACAGTGTGAAATCAATCTTTGCTGCTTGCAAAGACTGTGAGGCAAATTTTTGCGTGACTTTGCCCATTTAAAACTCACAACAAAGAAAAATACCTTAAAGCATTTGCATACAGCAGAACAGCAGACTCACATTGTCTGGTTTTAAGATTTGACTCTTCACTGTTCACACATAATAAAGCACAATATCTTATGGTGATCACATGTCAAAAATTACTATATCATAGTGCTGAGCAAGGTAAGAAAACTAACAGTAAAAATACAGACATAGAGCAACGGAAGGTATTACCGACACCTTAAGCTACTACAGGCTAACTTCGATATCTCGAATTCCAAGGGAATGGAGAACCCACTTCGAGTTTTCCGAAGTTCGAGATAGGCAAATTGTGACATTACCAAAATTTTTGTTTTATACATGTACTATATCTTAACTTTCGTAGAGTCAGTATTTCTACAAAACGTGTGCAGCGCGAACGTAGTAAAACTGTTTCTACTGAAAACGGATTGTTACTAATACCCCGCATCAAAGAGCGCCGCGCAATACTGTTCAATCAATTAAATTTCAAAGGCGCCTAATTGACCGCACTTTCCAATCGAAGGCACCTGACCTGTGACGTATACGCGGTTCAAGGTCAATTAACTTACACACAAAAACAGCTGATCAACAAAACAATGTCTGCATCGTTTCACGCAATCATTGGATAATTATAGGATAATTTGGGATAATTGATTGAATTGCGAGCAGTTAAAGACAATTGTTCGGTAAATCGTTCTTTTTCATTGTTATTGTTCGATGTTTGTAAGAATTTGCTTAAAGACAAAAATATGCAGGTTTTTCATTACCGCAAAACGTCTACACAAAATGGCCGTCATTTTCTTTCCGTCGTTTCGGCAATCTTTTCTGAATACACATTTTGACTGCGACACAAACAGTGGTAAAACACATGGAAAGTGTCGGAGGGGAATCAAAAATCACTTCGATACAGCAGTGTTTTCGTTATAAGCGAGTTCGACACAATGGAGGTCGAAATGCAGTATTATATAAGGGGGAATGTTCGGGAATGGGAGATCACTTCGACACTAGCAGGGTTTTCGAGATAAGCAAGTTTGACACAACGAAGTTGGCCTGTATTTGGTTTTAAACAGATACTTTTGTAAGATTCATATTGGAATGACCTGTTTTTATTAACACAATTATCTACCAAGATGGTGAGAAGGAACTCTTCTGATTATAGTTTATATTTCAAAAAATTTTTTTGCCTCATGCAATGTACCGGACGGTAGCAGTTATCAACACCTGGATGCAATTATCAACACCCCATTTACCCCTAAATGCTGAAGATAAAAATAATGATAGTTTAATACAACTTCTCTTAAAATTATGCTATGATCATTTAGTGTAGATAATGATTGAAAGATCTGCTTTATATATCTAACATAAAATTCCAAGATTTTGGATTTTTACACTCTCAGCCAGAAAATATGAAAAAGTAGCTGTAAAAATTGTGGATTTTTTCAATTTTTACCCCAAAGACAAAAAAAAAATCTGACAAAGATTAAATTAATCATTGTACATTTGATGATGTTCTGTTTGCTTTTTAAGATAATTTTACTTGAAAATAAACTATTTTTCTGATCTGTTTTTTTTTCTTAGAAACTGCATTTTTTGAGACTTTAAATTTTAAGGTGTTGATAATTACTTCCATGCTGCATTTAGGGAAGTAGTTATCAACACCCTGGAGGTCACAATACCATATATGGTTCTGAAGAGAGTAACCAGGCCCCGAGGTTATAAAACTTTTTTCATGCTCAGCTGAGTTGAGCATGAAATTTTACCTGCTAATAAATAGCAAATTACTGATAAGAACAGTTGTTTTCTTGCTCAGTTAAGCGGAGTATGTAATTTTCTCTGCTTATGAATATGAAAATGCCAAAATTAGTTGGCATTTTCATATTTATCAGCAGAGAAAATTTCATGCTCAGCTGAGTTGAGCATGAAAAAAGTTTTATTACCTCGGGGCCAGGTCTGCTCTTAATATTCTCCATGGTGATCTAGTTTATGGAATAAAACCACATGAAAAAACTTTATGCGAGTGAAAATGACCATGTGTCTGAGTGACCTCCCCTTACTGCCCTGCATAAGAGGCAGAGTATTTCATTAGTACATACTAAATATGTCTACTTTTTCTCCACACACCTAACTTTCTAGCATTTTTGCACTAATACATAAAGTTAAATGAAATTGCAACACTATAATGCCCTGTTTACATTAAAATGTCAGAAAATGGAAAAGTTCCCAAGAGGGTGTCGATAACAATTCCTTCCTTTGCTCTATATTAAAAAAGAAAAATTCTGCTGGGCTATGTGCTACAAACAAATAACTGTTATTAACATTAGAAACTCTTGTTTGCAATTCGTGAGAACTAAGTTTATATAATTACAATTCTCCGCAACTTAAATGAATAACTAATGTTTAAATCAAAATATGTGTTTTTATTGCAAAATAAATTACCACACACAAGAAAAAAAAATCCAAAACACCTTTTAATCACAGCTCTGGGCCCAGGTGTTCAAAACTAATGATGTAGTTAGTTAACCAGACGTTAAAAGCTTCTATCATTTTTTTCAGCAAAAAATATTTGAACTCTTGAATTTTTTTTGGTACTGGAAGACTTAACAAATATTTGACTAAAGATTTCATTAAGCTAATGATGTTTGACAACTGGGCCCAGGGCTTTATAAATCTTTATAAACAAGAGCTGTCGCCTGACAGCATAGCTCGCCTGAATTGGTGCTTGCCCATTACATAGCCGCTATGGTGGTGTGGACTGCTATGCATAAAACTTCAGGCAAGCATGTCCAAAATAAAAACACATTTATAAACAAAATTTAAAATAAAAAAAATGAAATAAAATTTCAAAGTCCATGAGCTTGAGGTAAAAAACAAGAGGACCATTGGTCCTGTAGCTCACCTGGGTCCATTCAGCCTCAGTACTCTAGGGTAAGTTACTCTAAGGCCATCAGTCAATTGGTTTTGGTGAAAAAGATTTTTAAAGGTTTTAACCATATATGGGCATGGAGGACATGTTGGTCATGTGACCTGGACGTTTGAAAAAAAAATTTCATTCTCTTAACCCCTGGAGGCTCTATATGAAATTTGGTTTCAAAATTGGCCCAGGGGCTTTTGAGGAGATGGTTTGATATTGTCAAAATGACAGAGTTCTGGGTCAAAGGTCAAAGAATGACCTTGACCTCTTGTACTCATGAATCTTCATGTACTCATTAAGATGACTGTATATACCAATTGTTAGGCATAAATCTTCAAAACTTTCCATGAAATCTTATGTTCTAGCATTTTCCCGCATTTGACCTTGCAGTAAAATAGTCAAGGTTAACCCAAGGTCATTACTTTGAACAATCTTGATAGTACTGGAATTCCCAATGCTACATACCAAGCTTCAAAGCCATTGGTCAATTGGTTCTGGAGAAGAAGATTTTTAAAGGTTTTTACCATATATGGTCCTGGCGGCCATGTTGGTCATGTGACCTGGACTGTTTGAACAAATTTTCATTCCCTCAATCCCTGGAGGCTTTATATGAAATTTCGTTACAACTGGCCCAGTTTTTTTATGGGGATTGTTTGATATTGTCAAAATATGAGAGTTCTGGGTCAAAGGTCAAAGAATGACCTTGACCTCTTGTACTCACAAATCTTCATGTACTCATTAAGATAACTGTATATACCAATTCTTAGGCATATCTCTTCAAAACTTTCCATGAAATCTTATGTTCTAGCATTTTCCCATATTTGACCTTGCCGTAAAAAAGGTCAAGGTCAACCCATGGTCATAATTTGAACAATCTTGACAGTACTCGAGTACCCAAAGCTACATACCAAGTTTCAAGGCCATCGGTCAATTGGTTCTTGAGAAGAAGATTTTTAAAGGTTTTTACCATATATGGGCGTGGCGGCCATGTTGGTCATGTGACCTGGACCGCATGAATAAGTTTTTGTTCCCTCAACTCCTGGAGGCTCTATATGATATTTGGTTTCAATTGGCCCAGTGGCTTTTGAGGAGATAGTTTGGAATTGTCAAAATATGAGAGTTCTGGGTCAAAGGTCAAAGAATGACCTTGACCTCTTGTACTCATAAATCTTCATGTACTCATTAAGATGACTGTAGATACCAATTTTTATCCAAAAATCTTCAACAGTTTCCAAGATATCTTATGTTCTAGCATTTTGCCATATAAAAGCACAAGGAAGCAAATTTGACCTTACCGTAAAAAAGGTCAAGGTCAACCCAAGGTCATAATTTGAACAATCTTGGTAGTACTCCCGTACTTGATGCTACATACCAAGTTTCAAGGCCATCGACCTACTGGTTCTGGAGATGAAGATTTTTTTAGGTTTTTACCATATATGGGCATGGCGGCCATGTTGGTCATGTGACCAGAACCGTTTGAACAACTTCTTGTTCCTAAGGTCCCAGGAGGCTCTATATGAAATTTGGTTACAATCGGCCCAGCGGTTTCAGAGGAGAAGTCGTTTGAAATTGTGGACGGACGGACGACGGACGGACGGACGGACGACGACGGACGACGGAGCCTGACCATACTATAAGCTCCCCCGGAGCCTCTGGCTCAGGTGAGCTAAAAACTGAAGAGGGACGGGGGGGGGGGGGGGGGGGGGGATGTAGGATGTACCATTATCTAACATCAGTCCAAGTATTAGTATCAACTGAGTCCATCATCGTGGCACAGTGAAATTATGTCTTCATAAATATAAAACTTTAACCAAACTCTTTAAGACAAAATTGTAAGTCGATGACCTTGACTTCAAGGTCATCCAGTGGGGTAAGTATAAGGTGTTTTATAAAAGCTCAAAAAAGTGTCTAACATTAGTTCAAATATAAACTAAATCTCTGCAAAGCATTATGAATCAGTATGCAATTACAAAACTTTAATAAAGACCGAATTTCCTAAGTCCCTGACCTTGACATTAAGGTCACTGAGCGGGGTTGGGGTAGTACTCTGTAGCTCTAACTACAGTGCAAATATAAAAAGAATTCATCTATGGGTTCAGGAGATATGTGTCTTTAAAAAACTTTAACCAAAACATCCAATCAATAAAAAGACAATTTTCTAAGTCCATGACCTTGACATCAAGGTCACTGCGGGGGGTGGGGGTAGAACCTTAGAAAACTTTAGACCAATATCTAACTTCAGTGCAAGTATCAAAGGAATCCATCCATGGGTTTAGGAGATATTGGGCTTTATAAAACTTTAACCAAAACATCCAGTCCAAAAAAACTCCCAATTTTCTAAGTCCATGACCTTGACATCAAGGTCACTGAGTGGGGTGGGGGTGGTACCCTATTAAACTTTGGACCAATATCTAACTACAGTGCAAGTATCAAAAGAATCCATCCATGGGTTAAGGAGATATAGGTCTTTAAAAAACTTTAACCAAAACATCCAATTTGAACGCCGACGCCGACGCCGTGGTGACAACAATAGCTCTTCCTGAACTTTCGTTCAGGCGAGCTAAAAACTCGTCATAATAAAACAAGAATTCCACAGAAGGCAGTGTCTTCTCGCCTGTCAGATCATTGTCACAAAACAGAAACAGAGCTAAATCAGAAAATAATTACTCATCAAAGTTTATGCTGACGACGCTGCTGCTGATGGTAACCATGCCGACAATGGAAAAGTAAAGCAGTCAACTCCCGATATCTCAAAATCAAAGTTCATCACAAACTACTGATATCACAAAGTAAATTTTCTGGTTCCAGAAATTTTACTTTTAGATATCAGTAGTTTGAGATAAAAACAAGTTGAAATTTAAATAAAATAGTAAATTAGTCTAAACTATATATTCTTTGATATAAGAAAGTACTTTGAGATATCAGTGTTTGCGATATCGAGAGTTGACTGTATCTGTTACTGTATCTCACATTCTGCTAGTCATAGGCAAGACGAGGAAAGCATTCAACAAACCAGCACACATTAATAAATCAGATAAGATGGTGTGCATTTATTGGAATGAAATGTGTATACATGTAGTAAGACAAGACACAATTACAAAGCCAACACTCACAAGTGTACACCAGTACACATTTTTAAATTAAAGCAAATATAGGTGGAAAAAAGATTATCAAACAATTTATATGTAAAGATATTATAAAAACACAATGAGACAGATAGAGACAGTATTACATTGTACAGAAATTAATTGAGCTTGTTGATGACTGACCGGGGCCCAGTTGTTCAAAACTAATGATGTCGTTAGTTAACAAGACATTAAAATTTCAAATGTATTATATGCAAAAACACTACCATTTTTTGCTGAAAAAATGTGAGAACTTTTGCAGTGCAAACGTTTCTCACTTCTTTTCAACAAAAAAATATGGGCCTTCTTCATTTTATGCATAATAGAAGACTTAACGAATCACTGACAAACAACCTCCTTCAGCAAACGATGCTTTGAACAACCAGGCCCAGGAGTTTAAACAAAATTTTCCAGGAGTTTAAACAAAATTTTTCCAAAAGCAAAAAACAAATTGCCCACATCTATGGGCAGCATTTCAGCACCAAGCTCTTCTCTCATGTTTAATTCATCAACAACTAACTTTTTATATTGCTGAAGTAGAAAGTATATGTCTTCAATACAAAGTTTTTGTCTTTCTGTCCATTCATCCCTTTAAAGTCGACTGAATTTGCAACATTATTAAAGTTGGGAAATAATCAGTCCTGCACAACTGGGGAATAAACCACAACCTCCAGACTTGCAGATATTCGGACCACTGGCTCAAACAGGGGCTCTACACCACAAACAATTATAACCATAGCAACACATCAAGTAAGAAACCCCACAAAATTTTAATATCACTTCACGATTATCACAGTTCCTTGTCACACTTATTTGCATAGCGTTTCAGCATAAAGCAACCATATTGCCATATTTTTTTCTAAAAACTGGAACACCCATTTGGTGACAGATTATGCTAAATTGCTAATGCAAACAGTATAAACCCAGAACAGGCCGCTCCTCAAGGAGCTGCCTGGTTAGGGTCTAAACTGCTTGCTATATTGCCAAGTTCTGGTATTTTGTGGAAAATTATCAGATAGAAAATATAGATTTTTGTGTTCAAATTTTTACAAAATATTCTGTGTAAATACCATATTAATCCAAATAAATGCCCCTGGTCTGTCCATAAATATGTTAAAATAACTTTAAAAGCAAACCCCTTTTTGAAGTGCTTCTTCATCCTGGGAAGCAAATGTGAAGTTACAAAATTTGTCCCCCTTTGTAAAATATGGCAAAAAATAACATAGAGGTGTGTCATTACACCTTAAATCTACAAAATCAGATCTATTGTTTTGGAGGACTGCACATGCCTTGGCTAGAGTGTGCACATGCACAGGCTGTTCTGGTTATGTGCTGTTTGTTTCTCATATCGTGACAACTCATATACAAGCTATCCGTACAAACATTGTTATTTTGATTTTCATTAACTATCCAGGGCACCATCAATAAATCAGCAGAACTCAAGAAAAACTTAAGTTT